>MKYW01000252.1:1712-15858 GCA_015776835.1 Aphidius ervi | reverse complement strand
TACTTAGCTGTAATTGTAGCCACACAATCAATATCTACATTATTTTACTTAGCTAGATTTTTTACTTAGCTTTAATTATAGCTAAACGATCAATATCTGCATCTTTTCCTTAGCTGTAATTGTAGCGACACATTCAATATCTACATTATTTAACTTAGCTAGATTTTCTACTTAGCTGTAATTGTAGCCAAACATTCAATATCTACATTATTTCACTTAGCTAGATTTTCTACTTAGCTGTAATTGTAGCCACACAATCAATATCTGCATTATTTTACTTATTAGTATTACTTTAACTTTACGTTCTTAGTACTCAATGAAACACCCTGGTAGAAATTTAACCTCGATCCGAGGTTTGGGCCCGAGGTACGTGTATAAGCATATATACCGATACATGGTAACCTCGTGTAAACCTCGATTTTATTTTATATTTCTACCAGGGCGGGTGCTTCCTCAATAGCAAACTAATAGCAAAAAGAATAATGAATTGCAAAGGTTCTACATGATACAAAACATGATAATTGATCTAAATAAATAAAAAAAAAAAAATTAAAAATGATTTTATCACATTATGATTGCATGATTTTATGTTATATGTTGATAACCATAGCAAATAATAATGTTGAATTTTTTTTTGGTATCTTCAAGCTGCTACTTGTTGTAATCTCGGTTTTGGTAATTTATAAAAAAATTCACGAGAATAAAATAGGAATTCAAACACAAATAAATAACAAAATAATATTACTAATAAAAATTGATTAATTATCATTGTGATTGTTTTTTATCATTGTTTGAATGTTCATTATATTGTTTATTAAAGAGTTTTTAACAATAAAACACAATAATTTGAAAAAAAAAAAAAATTCACACTTTTGTCCAACAGCAACTCAATAGCAACCTAATAGCTTGACAATTTAATAAAAATTTTAATTAATTAATGTATCGATGTAATTTGATTTATTTGTTCATTTTAATTTGGAGACGCTTATTGATGACTAAAAAAATGATTATAAACAATACAATAATCAATCAAAAAAAAAAAAGTGTGCATTAGCCGTACGCACAGGGAAGTGAAACTTCTTTGGCAATTTGATTAAAGAATTCATTAAATAATTCCTCGTTGTTTTACGGTGCACTCAAAAAAATTTCTGGCGAATGCCACTATACTTCTGGTTGCCACAACTATACAAAGTTCCGCTGCATGGAAGTTCGGTTACAGCAACCGAACTCGCGTACAGTAACTGAGTTAAGCTATATCAACCATACTGTTCAGCTGTGAGAGCTGAACAATCGTATCATCATATTTTTAATTTAGGTTATGTTTTTGACAGATGCTTTTTTAACAAAAAAAAAATATTAACTTCTACTTTTCCATAAAAACATCTTGTTATTTTTCTAGTTTCTATTTTACTGAAACATTTTTCCTCAAAATTATCTATGAAAAATTATTATTTATAATTAATATTCAATTTCAAAAATACAAGCAAAAATGCGGCTAACGTTATATGCGCAAGCGTGTATAGCTATGGGCACGATACTTCAGCTGAGACCACTATAAGTCTGGTTGTGGTAGCTGAACTCGATTACTTAAATTAAGTTCAGCTCTCACAGCTGAACAAATAGTTGCAGTCAACTCCTGTGACTGAACTTTTTACAGTGGCATTCGCCAGAAATTTTTTTGAGTGTGGTATTAATATATTTTAAATGAGCTCTTTTTTTTGGTTATTTTTTTTTTTTACGGAGGCTAGGAGCCGAAAGGCTCAGCCGCAGTATTGGATTTATCCCCCAAAAACAAAAAACGTTCATAACTTCTAAACTAATTGTCGTAAAGACTTCGGATTTGGCTTAAAAGGAGCGGCTCTGGAAATTCTATCGCCCCTGATGAAGAAAAGCATTATCTATTCGGCCATTTTTTTTTTCTCTCCAAAAAATGAAAAAAAAAAAAATTGTGTTTTTTTTTTCATGAAAAATACTCTTCGTACGGGAAAAATTTATTTGAAAAAGTTATAGAATTTTGAAAAACGATTATTTTAAACCTAATATGGAACCTCCGCGACTACTCTATTTTGAGTTATAGCTTGGGCCGTTTTCATTTTTTAGGCAAACAATAACTCGTGATGTAATGGTGTTAGAGACTTCATATTAGGCTTAAAACATGCGTACTCGAAAAATTTATCGCCTCTCCGAGGAAATTTTGATTTATAAATCACATTTTTTTTATAAAAAATTTAAAAAAACCTATTTTTTTTTTTTTTCAAATTTAGTTTTTAGACAAAAAAAAAAAAGTGACTGAACACTCAATGCCCTTTCTCATGAGGGGCGATGGAATTCCAGAAGATGCGTTGTTTAAGCCTAATACAAAGTCTCTATTACAATTTTATCAAAAGTTATTGCTTGCCTAGTTTTCGAGTAATTTCTAGAAAACGCTCTAACTTTCGACAAAATCGTCATAGATACTTTGTATGAGACTCAAAAAGCATGTGTGGTAAAATTCTACAACTTTTACTCGAAACTTTTTTCAAAAAAAATTATAGTTTTCATAAAATTATAAAAAATAAAATTTTTGAAATATTTTCGTCATTTTTTTTTCAAAAACAGAAAAAAATTGACTATTGAAATCAAGATGAACCCCTCGAGGGGTGATAGAGTTTTGAAAACTACGTTTTTTGAGCCTAATTTGAAGTCATTCTGTAGATTCTAACAAAAGTTATAGCTTGCCTTAACTCTACGTAATTTGAACGAAAAAAAAAAAAAAAATTGATTCTGAGAAAAATAAAAAAAAATGGACTATTATTGTATTGTTACTTTCAAAAATCATTTAACAGATAAAATTTAACACGGCCCTTGCCGGAGTATTGAAAATTTTTAATTTTCAACGGTAACGCGGGCCACACGCCCCAACAAACGTTACTAGATCTTTTTTTATATTGTAATTTTTATTTTTTTTTATCCCTATATACACTACACCCGTGTAGGAGAACTGCACAACATGGCCAAGCATTGGCCGATGTTTGGCGAACTTCCGCCAATAATTGGCAAACATTATTAGGCCATTAATGCGCCGAGCATTGAGCGTTACGGTATGTCGATATCGTCTGCCATGAATGGCCCAATGATGTTTCTTAAGATTGGCCCGATGATCGACCAAGTATGAGCCAATATACGGCCATTGATGGCCTGTTAGTCCTCCGAGGGTAAACCAAGTATGGCCCAATGCTTTCTACCATTCATTAGTTCCATTAAAAATAAAAAATAAAATATTTATTAATTATTCAACTAAATGGCTTTTATTAAACAAATTATTAATAATTGCTGGGAGAAATTGTGATTAAACAATACTGATATTTGATTCTACCTGGTCTTGAACTAGGGTGTGTGAAATGCTGCAGCATTGAAAGCCACTCTGCCACGGCAGCTATAACGAAACTTATGAATAAGTTTCTGATTTAAATGAGATTTACCATAGATCAAATTTTGGCCGTCCAAGAGTGAGCCCAAGCTTGGCCAGTGATGGCAACAATGCGTTGGCCATTTAAGGATCCCAAAAGCTTGGTCGAACATAAAATTGGAATAGGGATTTCGAATCAGGCGCCTTATAATGTGCGCCTCAAAAACCCTATTTCCCAAATAACGTTTTTTTTTTTCTATTTATAATATTTTTTGAGAAAAAAAAAAAACTCTAACATTGAGCAAAAAAATGTATAAGGCTTAAAAAAAGGGCCTTGGAAAACTATATTTCTCGCAACACGGGTTTTTTTGTTGGTTTATAACGAATCTCAAAAAAAAAAAAATCCTTTATTGACCGTGAACATATAGGGCCGACTGACGTGCACTTGTAGCTGAAAGGATTGCGTTTTTCCCGGCAAAGTTTAAAAATCCGACTGAATTCAAAGATGCGGCGACATTCTTGCGGGACGCAATGGTCGAAGCATATATGAAAACAACTGTCCCTTAAATGTGATAACGGATCAAAGCGAATAGTACACGGAGAGAAATCCGTAGCATATATTACTGTAGTGGTATCGTAAAAATCATGGCCGACGTCATTTCAGCGGCTAACTCCCACTTATTATAATGATTATTATTATATTTCATCTAAATTTTTTACTGTAGTCTGCCGGAATTTTTGAAGTCTTGAATTAATGGTATATTTCAGACCATAAATTACTGTAGTGTACAGCAGGTTTTCCCGCCAGATGACACAAATATTTATTGTAAATCAAGTGTGTTCCTAACCTCTTCTGAAAAAGTTTATTATTTTCATTTTATTCATGAATCTAAATAAAAATGCGGTAAAACACATGAAAATTATAAAATGGTTTATTTTTTAAAAATTAATAAACATGTTACATTTTTATTTTGATGTTAAAACAATAAGGTTTTATTTAATTTTTTATGTTGTTTTTTTTTTTTGTTTTGATTAAAATTACTGTAGTGTAGTAGGAAATTCTAGTCGATCCTGGTGGCCTCCCCACGCAACTTCTAAATTTCCAGTAGACTACAGTAAAATTTGTTTGATACTCTACAGCATTGTTTGCTGCGGATTTCTCTCCGTGGAGGAGCAGAAGATGTGAGGATGGATAGTGATATAGAGCTCTACAGAAAAAATTTAAGCAGGCTGTGAGTACGGCTAAAAGGAACTCCTAGAGAAAGTTCTGTGGGGAAATCTGTAGTGTGTCAGACGCAGCAAAGCTTAAAAAAATTATTCCCAGTGAAGGGTTGCATCCTTTTCTTAGCAACATTTTACATTTGCCATAATTGATTACTCAAAAAGCTGTTAACAAATGTTGCTAAGGAAAGGATGTAACCAAATAAAATAATTTATAATCTAGATTAATTCCACAGCCGTTTGACACAATAATTATGATTTGATATATAAAATAATGCTGGGGAAATAATCTAGGTTATAAATTAATTTATTTGGTTAGATACTTTCCTCAGCTAATTTTGCCGTAATTATTCTTTTAAAAAGCTATTGGAAAATGTTGCTAAGGAAATAATGTAACTAAATAAATTAATTCATAATCTGAATTAATTTTGCAGCCATTTGACACAATAATTTCAATTGAATAAAAAAAAATTTTATAATAGCTTTTCAATTATCTATTTATGGCAAATGTTGCTGAGGAAAGAATGTATAACAAAATAAATTGACTATTAGTCTAGATTTATTCCTCAGCCATTTGACACAATAATTTTTATTTAATATAGGCCTTTGCCACTTGAATGACATCAGAAAGTGTTTTTTTACCAAGTGAATTATACCATTTATGTGGCACCCAAAATTTGGTTTCAACTTCAATGCAGAGATAAAAATAAATAAATAAATATTGCATTCTCCATTTTATCCAAATTCATTACTATTTATCAACATTTATCGATTCTCATCTATTAGCAATCATTCCTCAAAAATCATTGACATTCATCAATGAACATTCATTCACTTCAATTAACATTCATTCATTCAATTCAATTCGTATTCATTTACTTTATCAATTAACATTTATTCACTTCAATTCACATTCATTTTACTTTCATTTTTAATTCATATCATTAACATTCAATCATATTTATTTTATTCATTTCATTCTCTATTTCAGCACACTTATTAATATTCACATCAACTAATTGATTCCCTGGTGGAAATTTTTCTCCGCCCTTTTGTCTACCTTTCTCCGCCTTTCCTCCACTTTTTTCCATCTTTTTCCGAAAATGACCCATGGTTGGAGAAACGGCGGACAAATTTCTCCAACTTTCCTCGACCTAAAATTTATTCCGACTTTTTTCGAACTTTTTCAATTTTCAATTTTTCCAAAAAAAAATGAATAATTATCAATTGTTACATAACGCAAAGCATGATGATGTTCATTTCTTTTAAAAAAAATATAAATTCGAAAACACTTTTTTTCAAAAAAGTTGATATACCTAAAGTACTTGGTCGACAAAACTCCCGTGATCGTTTTATGATAGAAAAAGATTCGTATAAATTTTAGGTGGAAAAAAGTCAGAATAAATTTTAGGTGGAGAGAGGTTAGTAATTGTAGAAAAATAAAGAAATTATTTTTAGGTGGAGAAATGGTGCCGAAAGGTTGGAGAAATGGTGGAAAAAAGTCAGAATAAATTTTAGGTGAAAAATGATTGGAGAAATGGTGGAGAAAGGTTGAAGAAAAGGTGGAAAAAAGTCAGAATAAATTTAAGGTGGAGAAAGGTTAAAGAAATGGCGGAGAAATATTTCCACCAGGGAAATAATTGAGAACTGATTAGAAAAATGAATTTTGGTTGAAAAAATTGTAGAGAAGGTTGGAGAAATATTGAAGAAAAGTCGGAATAAATTTTAGGTTGAGAAAGGTTGGAGAAATGGTGGAGAAAGGTTGAAGAAAAGGTGGAAAAAAGTCAGAATAAATTTTAGGTGGAAAAAGGTTAGAGAAAGGTTGGAGGAAAGGTTGGAGAAAAATCGAAATAAATATTAGTTGGAGAGAAGGGTCATTTTCGAAAAAAGTGGAGAAAAGGCAGTGGAAATTTGCAGCAATTATTCCTATAGTAAAAATTAAATGGCTGGCGTCATTCAAGTAACTAAGGCGGGATTATTTCCACCTGCAAGTTTGAAATATTAAGAAATTCAATAAATTCCACGATCGAGTCTATACCGAATTTCCGGGTAACTTTTAATTAATTTTTTTTTTTGGATATTCAAGTATACTTAAATGATTCAAACGGTAGGTGAATACAAATAAGTTGTATTATATTTTAAAATAAAAAAAAATGTCAAGTTCATAAACTGCAGTTTATGAACTTGACATTTTTACGATATATATAATACCATGGTATTATATAAATCGAGGTGCATGTACAATTAATATTTCAAAAGCGTAAAGTTTACATTCGATTTTTGTATGGTAACTTCACATTGTTACAGAGTAATTTTTCTTACAAAAACATGTAAATTTCACAGAATAAACCTGTAAATTAACATTTATATACTTTTCATGTAAAATTTACAACAAATAAAAGATATTTATATGTTCATCTTGTTCCGTGCACTTATCGTATTTTTTTTCCGTTCTGTATATATTCATTATCGCTTTCATATGTATATACAAAATTTGATTGTTATTCAGAAAACTTAATAAAAACTATAATCCAATTCAGTATAGCAAAGAGTATATCGTTTTATAACTTAAGTTCTAAAATATTCGTAAATTAATTATAAATTTGACAACGTGTGAAAATTCAAAAACAAAACGGTTTTGCCTTTAATTCTTATCAAAGTCTCGGCGTCGAAAATCAACACCAGACAGCAAGAATATTATAATCACACACACAAACAATTTCTTATTCAACTAAGACGTCAGCAGATAACAAGTACTTAAGTATATTAGCTGACAGTATATAGTGATGTATAATTCTGAATGAACCAATAACAGTTTATTAATGTGGACGCAAAAAATTTACTGATAGTCTCTACTTATTCTTAGCTAAACCACATGCTTATCAGTATTGTATAATCATGTTTAAAAACTTGAAATTTGTGTTTCGAAAGCATAGTTGTCGTAATTCAGTTAAAAATGTTGCATACTATCATACTGAAAATGGAGTTTATGGCTATATGCCACAAAATAAAAATTCCTACAAGGGTATGTATTTTTTTTAAATTACGTTTTGGTTATTATTGTTAAAATAATTTTGAATTTTAGTTCCAGATGATTATCTTGTTATGCGAGCTAAATATAGCAACTTTTATCGACTCGTAACAGCTTACCGCGAACATGCTCACAAATCTGCTAATACAAATCCAATAACTTTAGAAAAATCTGATAAACTGATCGAATTGGATCATCAACAGTATGGTTTGAAATTAGATGACATAGTCGAATTTTTCGGCATTTTGAACATCGAAAAAAAGCAAGGAACGATTGAAGATGCATTAAAAATCCTCGAAAACATTTACACGTCAGAAATTGGAGCTGAATTTACTTACCTTGAGGTGAAGTTAATTGACATTTTTTCATTACCTACATCAGCTGGATTGCAAGCTAATTCTGATTTTATTTTTCTTTGATATATAGAGTCAAGAAGAACGAGAATGGTTTTCCTTGAAATTTGAAAAACTTAACGAAGAAAAACTTACTGACGAAACAAAAAAGTCTATCGCCTTCGAGATGATGAAAAGCCAGGCGTTCGATAATTTTTTGGCAAAGAAATTTGTTAGTGTTAAACGTTATGGTTGTGAGGGTGCCGAATCTATGATGGCATTTTTTCAAGAATTTTTTGAGCTATGTGGAAAAGGTTTGTTAATTATTCACTGAAAAAAACTTCTAGATTTAAATTGTTTGTAAAAATATTTCAGATGGTCTTGAACAAGCTGTCATCTGCATGCCTCATCGTGGCCGTTTAAATTTTTTAATTGGGATGTTAAAATTTCCTCCAGAAAAATTATTTCGAAAGCTCAAAGGTCTACCTGAATTTCCGGATGATGTCAAGGCAACTGGGGACGTTGCCAGTCACTTGGTCTCATCAATAAATCTAGACATCAAAGGTAAAAATTTACATGTAACGCTGCTACATAATCCATCGCATTTAGAAGCTGTGAATCCGGTTTCAATGGGAAAAACACGAGGGATTATGCAAGCTGTGAAAGATGGTGCTTATTGCGAGTCTGGAAGTAGACAATGGAGTGACAAAGTTATTAATTTACAGGTTGGTGCTAATATAATATTATTAAAGTTAAATGTCATAATCTAAAAAAATTACTGTGTAAAAAAGGTTCATGGAGATGCAGCCTATGCTGGACAAGGTGTTAATCAAGAATCATTAGCCCTTAGTAGAGCTCCACACTTTGAAATTGGTGGGACAGTACATCTGGTTATTAACAATCAACTTGGCTTTACAACGCCACCCAGCCGAGGCAGATCATCAAGATATTGCACTGATTTAGCTAAATTTATATCAGCACCAGTGCTTCATGTCAACGGCGATGCACCAGAAGTATTGATATAGCATTTTTTAACAAATAAGTATTCATAACTTCTAGAAAAATAATATTATTTTTAATGAATTGGTAAAGCTTCATCACTTGACTCCACAATGACGTTAGTTATTTAAAAAAAGGTTTTTACCATAAAACAACACCATCAAACGAGTAAAAAGTCAAAAAATCTGGTTTTTATGAAAAATTCTGGTTATTTAATTTTATTGATTGATATACTGCTCATTTAATAAGAACGTTTACGCAGAATTTTTTAATTAACAAATGCAAATTTACATAAACGTGTAAATAATTGAATACTTATATTTGTCTTTTTTTAGATGCTTGTCAAGGCCACAAGAATTGCATTCGAATATCAACGAAAATACCGTAAAGACGTGTTCATTGATCTTAACTGCTTTAGGCGTTGGGGCCACAACGAGATGGATGATCCGACATTCACAAATCCACTTTTATATAAAATTATAAATAACCGTCAATCTATACCAGATATGTACCGACAGAAACTCGAAGAATCAGAAATACTAAAAAATGAAGAAAGCGAAGAAATTATCAGTAAATACAGATGTTATTTGGAAGAAGCTTCAAAAAAAGCTGAAATATATGTGCCACAAGCAACTTATTTTACTGACAGATGGACTGGTTTTCAACAAGCCAAGCCAATCTTAACAACCTGGGACACCGGTGTTGACGTCAATTTAATCAAATTTGTTGCAAAAAAAAGTGTCGAGGGAAGAGAAAATTTGAAAATTCATCCGACTTTATTAAAAAATTATATTCAGGCGAGAATCAAAAAAGTAGATAATGGTAAATATTTGGATTGGTCAACGGCAGAAACAGCTGCATTTGGTACACTCATGTACCAAGGTTACAATATCAGACTCAGTGGACAAGATGTAGGACGAGGTACATTTTCACAACGACATATCATGTTGATTGATCAATCAACCGAAGGTGAGTCTTGAAAAATATTTCAAATCATATATACATATATATAAGGAGACAGCTCAACTCGCCGGACTAAAACCTTTTTACCCCCTCAAAAAAAACCAATAATTCTTTTTTAATATCTTTAAGACCCCGGAACTTCATCACTTTATTATTTTTGATTTTTTTCAAATCTTTATTCTTTCCTCAAACCTTTTTGTTTTTTTCTCTCAAGAAATGAGTGAAATTGTGTCTACTTTTATTTTGAAGCTTTTTCCTAAATAATACGATGAAAATGAAGAACTTTTTCTTATAAATTTTGCACGTGCGTGATATTCTTAATATTTTTTTTTTTGATTTTGGCGAAATTGAAAACTAAGGAATTTCGAAATACAATTGTTTTAGATATATATTTCGAAATACAATTGTTTTAGATATATCGATTATTTTGTAAAGAAAATAGATTGTTTTTATAATGTATGAATTTCATATCACGGGATAAAAAAAACTTCAAAAATCAATTCTCTATAAAAAATAATCGATAAGAACATTTTCATCATAGAATCTGGGGAAAAATTTCATCAAAATAAAAGTGGTTACAATTATTGTACTTACCTTTTGACAGAAGAAAAAAGGTCATGAGGGTGGAGGAGGGAGGGGATTTTTTTAGCATTCTAGAGATGCTAAACAAAAAAAAAAAAAACTATTTCAGAAGATATAAAAGTTTCTTCAGTCTGGTAAGTTAAGGGATTTGGACGATTTTTTAAAACGAAGAGTGAGACAACATTTTTTCTCTGTTTTTTGTCTTTTTCGCACTCATAGAAATATTGTGTTTCTAGAAGTCATCCACAAGAGGTCTCTAGTGATTTTTCAATAATTCCTCATAAAAATCCATTTTTTCATACTTTAATTATTAATTGTAAAAAAACTATGCTCCAAACCTCTTTTATTTTTTTTTATACGTTTTCTTTTGTCTCATTTTATAACCCGATAGTTTTTTTTTCATGATGTCATATTGTCGATTGGAGATAATGGTATTTTAATGGATTTTTTTTTGACAAAAATCGCATTCTCCATAAGAGCCAATGTTAAAAGTTGTCAACTTTAAAAATTAATAAAAAAAAAACGAGCTTCCAAACAATTACCAAAAAATCACATAAAATGTATTAGTATTTCAAAAATCTACTGTATAAATTTTATTTCTTTCTCATATTCCGAAAAAAATCGTCCAAATCCCTTAAACTGTCCTTCCCCATATATATAGTTTATAAATATATTTTTAATATCAAATACGAGTAAATATTTTTAAAAATGTTTGAAATTTTTCTTTAGAAATTTATATTCCATTGAATTCGATGATTGACAACCAAAAAGGAAAAATTGAATTAGCTAACAGTATACTGTCAGAAGAAGCAGTGGTCGGTTACGAGTATGGAATGAGCATATCATTACCAACAACCTTGACAATATGGGAGGCTCAGTTTGGTGATTTTTTTAACGGTGCCCAAATAATGATCGACACATTTTTATCGAGTGGCGAGACAAAGTGGATGATGAACAGTGGCTTGACTCTGCTTCTTCCACATGGCTATGATGGAGCTGGACCAGAACACAGTTCTTGTCGCTTAGAGAGATTCCTCCAGCTTACCGATAGTAACGAAAACTCACCTGACGGTGACGATATTAATATACAAGTTGCTAATCCAACAACACCAGCACAGTATTTTCATTTACTACGTCGACAAATTATTCGCTATTTTAGAAAACCTCTTGTCGTTGTTTCTCCAAAAATTTTACTTAGGCATCCTTCTGCAACATCTTCACTCGAAGAAATGGCACCTGGAACGAGTTTCAAAAATATTATCGGTATGATTGAAATTATTGAAATTAAATAAAAATTTAATATAAATTAATTTTCGTTTTATAGGTGACGACATTGTTGAACCAGATAAAATTGAAAGAATTATTTTCGTCAGTGGAAAACATTATTATGCACTTGAGCAGCAACGTAAAATACTTGCTACAAATAATACAGCGATCATTCGTGTTGAGAGCCTTTGTCCATTTCCGCTCCTCGAGATTAATGAAGAAATAAAAAAATTTCCAAATGCAAAGAGTAACTTATTGTCTATATTTAATTTTAAAACAAATTTACAAAAACTTATTTCTATATTTTCTAAATATATCTTTTCCAAGGTTTTGTATGGAGTCAAGAAGAACCTCGAAATATGGGGGCTTGGACATTTATAAAACCGAGATTTGAAAACCTTTGTGGACTACAGGTAAATAAGTAATTAAGTTCTTTTCTTTCAAACAATCTACTAACACGTTAATAACACGTGGTTTGAGATATGTTTCAGATTAAATATTGCGGTCGAGGTACTCTAGCAGCACCAGCTGTCGGAGTTGGCAAGTTTCATCAACAAGAAGCATTAGAAGTTGTTGAAAAACCATTCACAATGAAATAGTTTCATTATTGTATTTTTGATGTTTTTCGTCATCAAGTCGTTTGTGTTCATTAGCAACGAGTGCCTTTAGTTCATCCTGATATAAAAAATACAAAATTAAAAAAGTATCTTACTATAATATAAATTTAATTGTTAAATGACTTACGCCCCAGCCCATTTTATCAGCCAACAGTTGACATCCAGTGTCGCAATCACCGATCCAGGCAACATCTCTTCCAAACTCTGGATCGTCTGGGTTGAAATCAAATCCTTGACGAATGCCAAACATTCTAGACAACCTGTCTCCTCCGGATACTTTTTCCATGTTTATCAAAAGTCGAGGACAATTTGTTTTTACTCTATAATTTTTAGATAACGTGTTTATCATAATTTTTTTTTATCATTTTTCAATACACAATATATTTTTATGAACAATAAACAATTTTCTTTTTTTTATGTTTACACATATTGTTGTTAACAATTATTTAAAATATAAAACATTTAATAAATTTAAGTAGAATTATTAATTACCTGTCGACAAGTGAAGCGAAAGGCTGGACAACAAGACTCGAGCCCATGATGATCAGAAGATCAGCTTGGTCAAAATCACAATCAGACAACTGATGAAACCGTTCTGGGAGCATTTCCCCAAAAAAAACAATATCTGGTTTAACTACACCTTCGATACATTTTTCACATTTTGGAATTGTTCCTTCAACGACTTTATCTGAAAAAATAAAAAGATGAGTTAATTATTTTTGCAGTTAATGAAAAATTAAAATGGATAATGCTTTAAATTACTTTTGATCCAGGTAGAATCATAGAGTGATTTACACTTGAGACAATGTCCAGTGTGAAATGTACCATGTGCTTCAACCAATTTATCATCAGGCAATCCAGCAACTCGCTCTAAAGTATCAATATTTTGTGTGTAATGTCGAAGAAGAAGTCCTTTTTCCCAAAGCAGCCTAACGAAATAATGACTAAGTGTTGGTTTAAATCCTTCAGGAAGCAATTCTTTTGCCAGCACAAAAAATGGCTCTGGATTTTCTTTGAAAAATTCTAGCTCAAATATGGCCTGGGGGTGCGGCAGTTTGTATTTGCTTAAGTTGTGATAAAGGCCACTTGATGGTGAACGAAAATCTGGTATTCCTGCAGCTATTTCCATGTCAGAAATTTAATTGGCAATTACTTTTTTATGTCGATCAGATCTATTATATTTACTTACACGTTGAGATTCCAGCACCAACCATTGTTATTATTTTTTTACAACCAGATTTCTTTATAAACTCAACAATGCCATCAAGTGTTAATTCGTTCAAAATTTGTTTCTTAGGTAATTTATCTCCAGTATCAAATATTTTTAAATTTGTTAGGAATTTACGTATTTTATCCATTTCAAAATCTTCGTCAACTTCTCCTTTGGGTTCGTCTGTAGAAGATGGTCCAGGTTGATTGTCAATAGAATCTGCAATTTTAATTCATGTCATATAATCAATACTTCAAACTACTTTTCTTTTATGTTTTGTTGTTTTACCTTTTTCATTGTCAGTTTCCTCTTTCGCTTCAGCTTTTTTCATTTTTCACAATATAATCAGAATTAGGGGTCTAGCACTACACTTACATCCTACCAGCACCCGTATTCAGAGGATGTTCTCATTAGGGCTTTTTTTTTCCGATGGCGGCGCTTGTGAAGCTTTTCTATGTAAAATCTATATAAAAAGTTCACAAGCGCCGCCATCGGAAAAAAAAAGCCCTAATGAGAACATCCTCTGAATACGGGTGC
>MKYW01000251.1:57976-69549 GCA_015776835.1 Aphidius ervi | reverse complement strand
ATTTTTTTATCAACTATTAAGTTAATATAAATTAACAATTTTTTTTCGTTTTTTCTTTTACCCACAAAGACGTTATAAATTATAAATGATACATTCTTCAAAAAATGAAAAATTAAAAAATAATAATAATAACAATAATAATATTCATGAAAATTCGATTTGGAATTTAATGAGATATATATTTCTTTTTTCTGTTTTTTTCAATTTTGGATATTTATCAATTTTCTATCAATATAATTTGAAGAAAAAAAACTTTTTTTTATGATCGTATAATTTGCACCGTAAATGTCAAAAATAATAAAAAAAAAATATAAAGAAAAAAAAAAAAAAACAAAAGATGAACAATAGAAAAGGGATGAATGATGAGAAACTAAGTATTTTTATTATGAAATAAACTTACCCTTTAAATGTCCAGTTTTTTGAGGAAGTATTTTTAATATATTTTCAAATTTTTATTATTTTTTTTTTTTTAAATAAATGAAAACAATTTGTTAAAATTTATTTTTAACGTTTGAACGATGTCATTTATATCTGGCGACCATGGACACTCGTCCACTGTTGCTGATACGCACAGAACAACTGAAATGTTTTATCAAAGAGAACTGAAAAATTTTGTCAAACTATCAGTGGTTCTCAATTCTACTTGCGTGACGTCAGAATAAAACAGCCATCTTGTACACGCTTGTCCAAATTTGAAAGTTTTTTTTTATTTAATGATTTGAAAATAATTTCCACTTTGAATATTCATTCGTTTTATATTCTTATATTCTTTTAAAAATATTATTATTTTTTTTAATTCATAATAAAAATTAAGTTTGCATAACTTTTTATATTTACTTTCACAGATAATCTTGTAAAAGGATGAATTGATATATTTGAATCTGTTGTGTACACTCTGAAATTAAATATTACTGATAATTCAAAGAAGACGACATAATTCAGTGTTATCAGACAGTCCAGCTTTTTTGTTCGTAATTTTAGTGAGTAGTTATATAATATATTTGAATATTTAAATCTGAGTTTAAAAAAAAAAAAAAAATATTGCCGCAATAAAATCTATCACTTATTAACATGATATCAAAGAAATTTGTACACTGGTCATATTCAAATAACAATTAGGTTACTTCTAAATTTTAATTTTTTAAAAATTTAAAATCAAGAACATTTAATTTTTTGAAAATTTAAATTCATTAAAAAATAAATTAAAAAATAAGATTGTGAATACATGATGATATTGACTTTATGAGTTGATATTTATTTCGACGTGATTGATTTATAAGTCGATATAATCTGGGGAGACCCAGCAGACACGTGGATTTTGTAGGTTAGTTTTGGGGCGTTGTCTGTGTAAATCAACTGGACAATGTCAAGCATACATTTTCGTTTTGATAATTTAGTTAAGTTAATTACGTTAGAAACGCGGTCCCTTTGTTTATTTAATTAATTAATTAAATTCAACGTCACGAGTAAGTTTTTGTATTACGTTTTGGATTATTGAGATTACGTTTTTGTATTTTGGATTTACGTTAAAGTTTTGGATAATAAACCTTACGTTTCGGTTTTGAGTATAAAAATAATAATGTGTTTTGTTAATTATTTAATTTGTGTATTAAATATTTTTCCTTATGACTTTATCCGGCCCTTCTACCACAACCAGCACACTGAGCGATTCTAGCGTCCCTCTAGGCTAATTATTGATACGCTATTTGGTTATTTTGGTTATTGTTTCGGTTGTTGGGTTTATGCGTTCTTTCTATTCCGTGTTTCTGGTATGAATGTGTTATGCCGTTTTCGAGTTTTAGGGCAAATTGAAAACCTCATGATTTTAACTCATGCCTTTTCCGAGTTTTAGGGCGAATTAAAAACTCATGATTTCAGCTCATACCTTTTTCGAGTTTTAGGGCGAATTGAAAACTACACGATTTTAATAGTATAATAATAATAATTGGTAATTTTGGATATTGAGTTTGGTTAGTTTTGTGTTTCGAGATAAGTTAATAAATAAACCAAATAAAATACTTGATAATTAGTCCGAGAAGGTAACAGGCAGAAATGTCACGTTACAACTTAAAAATAAATTACATTTTCAATTTTATTTTATTCAAAAAATTCTAAGATAATTAAATATAATTGATAAATATAATTATTTTCAGATGAAAGGTATGCCATTACCCAAAAGAAAATAATTCAATAATTTTTTAATTTCATTTGTAGGACCTAACATAAATTTATTTTAATAATAATTATGACTGAAATTTTTTACATCTGTAGAATAAATTATTTTATGGGAATTGTAAAAAAATGTTATTTATAAGGTTACAATATCGTACATCAAAATTAAGGTAAGAAGAAAAATATATTAAAATGTTATTAGTTTAATTTTTTTTATTTTTAAAGACACCGTTCAATTACGTATATAGTAGATTCACACTCAATTAAAACAAAAAAAAATAAAAATAAACAAAATATCAGAAAAATTTGCAATGAATATTTAAAAAAAAAATTGATCTTCATGTAAATTTGCTGATTGTCTACAGTTGAAAACTAATTCATTCAGATTTACATCGAATTCTTTTCAAAAAACAGTAGCCACTACTACTTTTGTAGCATTGGAAAATTCAGTAATTGAGTTTTTATTTTTCTTTCTAAGAAACCTTATTTCTTGACAGTCAAACGAAATAGAACTTTGTAAGTTTTCGTTCTTAGTAAACAACCACTTTTCACTATTTTCGAAAATGTAAGCTCGAATGTGTTCATCGAATGTGCACGTTTTTAATTTTTCAACTAGGAACTAGATGATAGAGTCTGCTTTCACAATTTGATGAATTTCACCAAAACCTGGAGGTACATTTTCAGTTTCAAGGAAGACAACGCTTCCTGGTTTAAACAAATTTTCGTCATAATTTGCCTATTTAACCACCGATATATCTTCATCTTCTCCTACTGGACAAACGTTTTTGAACATTTCATATTGTTTCAAGGACTTCATCTTTCGAACTTCTTTATAATTGAATGTATTTTTATTTGTCAACGGTATCGAAAATAAATTGAAAAATAAGATTGTGAATACATGATGATATTGACTTTATGAGTTGATATTTATTTCGACGTGATTGATTTATAAGTCGATATAATAATAACAGAAATTCAAATCACTTTGGATAATTTATTGCGAACGTAAAATCAAACAAATTTGTACACTGGTAAAATTTAAGTAACAAATAATTTAACTTTTACTTTCAATTTTTTAAAATGTAAAAATCATGGACAATTGATTTTTAAAATTTGAATTCATTAAATAATAAAAACACATGATTTAACTTTTAATTGCAAAAAATATAAAAATCAAGAACAATTAACTTTAAAAGATAATGATTCATTTAAAAATAGATCGAAAAAGATAATTGTAAACACATGATGATACTGGCGTAATGGATTGATGTATTTACTATTTGATTTGGATAAAAAATTTGAGTTTATATTTATTACTACGTGATAAATTAATAAGTCGATATAATGTTGAAAAAAATTCAGATCATTTTGGATATTTTATTGCAAATAGGAAATTAATGAAATTTGTACACTAGTAAAATTGAAGTAACAACTAATTTGATTTTAAATTTGAATTTCTAAAAATATAAAAATGAAGGACGAATAATTTTAAAGAACTTAAATTATTGAAAGATCAAAACAATTTATTTAACTTTTAATTATGTTAGAATAGAAAGGACAATTTATTTTTAAAAAATTTTAATTTATTGAAAAATAGAATTGTAAATACAGGATGATACTAATTTGATAGATTGATAAATTAACATACAATTTTCAAAAAAATATTGAGTTCATATTTATTTTTACGTGATTAATTTATGAAACGATATACTGTTAAAAGAAAACCAGATCATTATGAATATTTTATTGCAAACGTGAAATTATCAATATTTGTACACTGGTAAAATATAAAAACATTAAATTTAAATTTACATTTTTAAAAATGTAAAAATGAAGGACAAATAATTTTAAAAAATTTTATTTTATCAAAAAATGAATTTAAAAATAGAATTGTAAACACATAATGATACTGACATTACGGATAAATAAGTTTATTATTAATTTACAAAAAAAAACATTAAAAATATATTTTTTCTAACGTGAATAATTTTTACGTCTATATAATGTTGTAAGACAACCAGATCATTTAAGATACTTAATTGCAAACATAAACCAATGAAATTTGTACAATAATGAAATTTAGGTAACAATCGGTTTTTTTTTTAATTTTAATTTTTTAAGAATATAAAAATCACTTGATAGATTGATAAGTTAACAATTGATTTTCAAAAAAAAAAATTTCAAAATATATTTATTTCAACGTGATTAATTTACAAGTACAATAACGAAAGGAATTCATATCATTTTGAATATTTTATTGTAAACGTAAAATTAAGAAAATTAGTACAATGGTAAAAAATAAAAAACAGATAATTCAAACTCAAAATTTTCAAAATGTTAAAATCAAGGACAATTGATTTTAAAAGATTTTAATTTAAAAAAAAAATCAGAACGATTAATTGAAATTTTAATTTTTGAAAATGTTAAAATTTGGGACAATATATTTTTTTTTAATTTTAATTCATTAGAAAATGAATTGACCAATAGAATTGTAAACACATGAAAAAACTGACTTGAAATCAATGAAATTTGTACACTAGTAAAATTCAGTTTAGTAACAATTAGTTTAATTTCAAATTTTAATTTCTAAGAATGTAAAATAGAAAAATAATCAATTTTTAAAAATTTCAATTCATTATAAAATACGTAATTACTTTGTCAGTCGATATAATGTTAAAAAAAAATCGAATTATTTTGAATTTTTGATTGCAAACGTAAAATCAATGATATTTGTACACCGGTAAAGGATAAAAAAAGTTAATTTAAGTTTCAATTTTTGAAAAGGTGAAAATGAAAGACAAATAATTTCAAGCAATTTCAATACATTAAAAAAATTAATTGAAAAAGAAAATTGTAAACACAGGATGATACTGACTTAATATATTGATAAAGTGACAATGACTTTCTTCAAAAAAATTAGAAAATATATTTATTTAAACGTGATAAATTTATAAGTCGATACAATAATTAATGAAATAGAATTGTAAACACATGATAAAACTGACTTGAAAGATTGATAAGTTTACTATTAATTTTGGAAAAAAAATTTTAGTTTATTTTTATTTCTACGTGATTAATTTATAAGTCGATATATGTTAAAAAAAATTCAGATCATTTTGGGTATTTTATTGCAAATAGGAAATCAATGAAATTTTTACACTAGTAAAATTTAAGTAACAATTAATTTTAATTTTTTAAAATAGAAAAATCAAAGACAATTAATTTTGAAAAGTTTTAATTCATTAAAAAATAAAAACAGTTGATATGATTTTTAATTATATAGAATGTAAAAATCAGGGACAATTAATCTTGAAAGATCATGAATTATTCAAAAATGGATTTAAAAATAGAATTGTAAACACATGATGATATTGGCTTAATGGATTAATATGTATGTACTATTAATTTCGGACAAAAAATTTGCGTTAATATTTATATCTACGTGATTAATTTACAAGTTGATACAATAATGTAAAAAATTCATATGATTTTCAATATTTTATTGGAAGCGTAAAATCAATGAAATTTGTACATTGGTAAAAATTGAAAAAAAATTATTTTTAATTTGAATTTTAATTTCTAAAAATGTAAAAATGGAAGATGATCAATTTTAAAAAATTTTAATTCATTAAATAATAAATTGAAAAATAGAATTGTAAACACATGCCGAAACTGACTTGAAAGATTGATAAGTTTACTATTAATTTTAGACAAAAAGTCAAGATTATATTTATTTTTACGTGATTAATTTATTAGTTGATATAATGTTGGAAGAAAACCAGATTATTTCGGATATTTTATTGCAAACGTGATATCAATAAAATTTGTTTACGAGTAAAATTTACGTAACAATTAATTCAACTTTTAATTTCAATTTTTTAAAATGTAAAAATCAAGGACGATAAATTAAAAAAATTTTCAATTAATTAAAGTAGAATTGAAGAAGAGGTTCATAAACACATGATAATATTGACTTGAGTAATTAATAAATTTACAATGACATTCTAAAAAAAAATATAAAAATGTATTTATTGCAACGTGATTAATTTTTACGTCGATATAATGTTGAAAAACAACTATATCATTTTATATATTTTCCTGCAAACGTTAAATCAATAAAATTTTTACCCTAGTAAAATTTAAATAACAATTAGTTTAACTACCAATATTAATTTTTTTAAATGTAAAAATCTGAGACAATTATTTTTCAAAAATTTTAATCAATCAAAAAATAAATAAAACAAAAGTATTGTAAACACATGATAATTGTGATTTAACAATTCATACGTTTACCATTCATTAAAAAAAAAAAAAATTGACAATGTATCTATTGTAGCGATGTTTCGCTCCCTTAAAGGCAGATCCATAACGAGAGATTCCGACTCTCCAACGAGCGACAACAATGATATATTGTAGTATAGTATTTTAGTATAGTCAAATCATTTTTCCCCCTTTTCATCAAGATAAAGAGAGGAGGGATAGCTTGGAGTGGGGACAGCTTGGTAGATCCGAGCTGCTCCGAAATACCTTGGGCTGATCTAACTCTCTTGGCTGTGGGACGTGGTAAGATACACATGTTTCGTGGTCAGCTCTTGGTGTTACGTAATGTAGGGTACTCATGTGTCTAGCTGGAGACCCAGCAGACACGTGGATTTTGTAGGTTAGTTTTGGGGCGTTGTCCTTGTGAATCATGGACAATCGTCAAGCATACATTCACGTTTTGATTATTTAGTTTAATTTTGTTTGAATAATTAGATTCGCGTTCCCCTTTTGTTTATTTAATTAATAATATTTAAGGTCGCGAGTAAGTTTTGTATTACGTTTTGGATTATTGAGATTACGTTATGTATTTTGGATTTACGTTTAAGTTTTGGTTAATAAATATTACGTTTTGAGTTTCGAGTATAAAGAAAAATAATAATGTGTTTTGTTAATTATTTGATTTGTGTATTAAATATTTTTCCTTGTGACTTTATCCGGCCCTCCTACCACATCCAGCACACTGAGCGATTCTAGCGTCCCTCTAGGCTAATTGTTGATACGCTATTTGGTTATTTTGTTGTACTTTTCGGTTGTTGGGTAATGGTTGCTATTTTGTGTTTCTGGTATGAATGTGTTATGCCTTTTTCGAGTTTTAGGGCGAATTGAAAACCTCATGATTTTAACTCATGCCTTTTTCGAGTTTTAGGGCGAATTGAAAACTCATGATTTTAGACTAAGCCCCTTTCGAGTTTCAGGGCGAATTGAGAACTCATGATTTTAATAGTATAATAATAATAATTGGTAATTTTGGATATTGAGTTTGGTTAGTTTTATGTTTTGAGATAAGATAATAAATAAACCAAATAAAATACTTGATAATTAGTCCGAGAAGGTAACATGCAGAAATGTCACGTTACACTATTTCAACGTGATTATCTTATTTTTCGTTATAATGTTGAAAGAAAACTAGATTATTTCAGATATTCAATTTCAATCGTTAAAATAATAAAATTTGTACACCGTTAAAATTCAAGAACTAATTAATTTAACTTTTAATTTTAATTATTTAAAATTTCTGAATTCAAGTAGCTAATTTTGAATAACTTTACTGTAAAAATTAATGATTTCATACCAGTTAATAGTAATTTTTATTTATGTTATTTTTTTTTTTAATTTATCAAAAGTTTATTATTTTTATCATAATTTTTTCAGTCTTGAACCTTATTACAAATTAATATTAGCCAATAAAATTGCAGCTGCTTTTGAAGGCGAAAACCCTGATTTTTGGTTTAGAAAAAAAACTGTTTATGATAAAACCCATTCTGGGTATTTCCAGTTTTTTTTTTTAAATAAAATTTATCAATTAAATAAAAAATACTTATCACTTGATGCACAAACTGGTCATTATATAAAAACATTTATTGAATTAATCAATCAAAGCAATCAATGCAATAAAATTAAAATAATAAATTCTTTTTTTGATTACAGTAAATACCGTAATTGATGACGATGATGATTTAAAGAAAGCTATGGATTTTTTAAAAGATAATGTAAACTGTGAAGCTTGGCCTGAAATTGAGGCAGCTTTGTTGAAAACCCAAGTAATACGTCAAAAAGATTTAAAGGAAATAGTAGAAGAACGGATTAAAACAAATAACAAATCAAAAAAAAGAAAGAAGAATGAAGATAATGAAATCACTCAAACACCAAAATATAGTGTTGAAGCTTACTTGACTCGATGGCCAATATTTCAGACCCAAAAAGGTCCTGATTTAGTTCTTAAAGATTTCAATTCTTGATATCCAGACGCTGAAATTTTTACTGAAGCTAAATTAAATGAACTAATAATTAATTTATTAATCATTATTCAGAAAAAATTAAAATTTCCCGCGGATGATATTGAAGAGTTAGATGAAATAATCAAGTCAAATACAGCAAATAATAATTCAAAGAATGCAGCAAAAATAAATGAATTATCTTTTCTTATACCACCACGAGAAAGAACAAGTAAACTTCAACATACAACAATTATCAATTCACAAGACAGCATTATGGAGCTAGTTAAGGCAACACTATTATACTGAAAACGTACTCTTTATTATTGTTCGTTATTAGAAACTAATCATAACAAATTAATATTATAAAATATATTAATATTCATATGTATGTTGTTTTTTTTTGTTTCAGAAAGACGAGAATGTTGATAGACATTATAATAATCGTTTGAATGAACTTAGAAGTCAAGGATCTACAATTCAACCAAAACTTTACATTGTTGGATCGAAGTTGCAAGAAGTTGAAAAAATATATTGTTGTATAAATGCAGTCAAATGGGAAACAGATAGTATTATTAAGGGGATTGATTTATTATTCAAATCTTTTTTCGTATTTAAAACAAAATATCCCATTGAAAGTGAAGTCATTTAGGGTATTATTCAACATTATATTTATGATTTAAAACATTTACAAATTCATGAAAATGCTACAGGTCAAATGTCAGATTTGAATCAATTAGTTCAACGTGCTCAAAATGAAAATGCATGAATTTTTTTCATTTTGAATTGTATTTATTAATAATTTTTATTCAAAGTCTAAAAAAAAGAAATAAAAATTATCATTAATGTTAATCCTGTTTATGTCATTATGCGAAAAAAAAAAAAAGAAAAAAAAAAAAAATCAATAGATTATTAGGTATAGTATATAGATATTATTGATCATCAATATAAATTATTACAACGATAATTCATTTTTTTAGAGTTATACTCTTCAAATGTATGAATTATTAATTAAAAATCAGTAATATAATAATAATAATAATAATAATAATAATAATAATAAACTTACCTCTTTATCTTTGTATGAACAAACTTCAAATTTCTCAATAAAATATAAAGAATATTCATTATAATCAATAATCCTTCCATTATTCAAAAAACACTTTCTCTAGCATTCAATTGAATATCCACTGTGTATTAAAACTATAAAATTATTGCCAAAAAATAATTTCCAATCTTTTGTAAAAATAATAACTATTTTAAAAAGATAAAAAAAGAAAAACACAATTTTTTTAGAGCATTTTCAATAAGGTTGGAATATCGTTTTTTTTCAAAATATTTTTGATGAAATTCAATTAAAGTTTGACTTATACTTAAGCTGTAAAACTTTTGTTTTATAAAAATTGCATCCTTAAAAAAAAATTATCAACTTTCATTCAAAGAAAAATCGGATGTTTTCAAGAAATTTTCGATGAATTTCAATTAAAGTTTGACTTATACTTAAGCTGTAAAAAATTTATTTTAAAAACGTAGCATCCTTAAAAAAAAATTATCAACTTTCATTCAAAGAAAAATCGGCTTTTTTCAAGACATTTTAGTTTTTTTTTCAATAGAAACTCTGGCTTTTTTCAACTAAATATAATATTTATTTAAAAATTAAAAGTTTCGATAAAAATCTTTTCCATATCAATAAAAGTATATTATTTATTAACAAAAAACTCCTGAGTTTTCATAGGAAAACAATATTTATTTAGAAAAAAAAAATTATCGCATTTAAAAAAAACAAAATGGATTTAATTGAAGAAACGTTTTTTTTTTTAAGAACGATTTTACTAAAATTAATAACAAAAGATCTCAGAAAAAGGTTGATTTTTTTAGAGTGATGGGCAAGTCATCGGTTGGCCAATCTTTAATGTGCCAACTCTTGGCTTAATTGTATATTCCCCGTCTTGGCCGCCCAATAATTAACCAAGACTTGGACGATGAACGATCTATCAATGACTGGCCAGCCCTTAATGAGCCAAGCCTCGGCTTAATCATCTGTTTCGAGTCTTGGCCACTTAATAATTTACCAAGACTCGGCCGATGAATGGTTGATCAATGGCTTTCCAGCCCTTGAAAGAGATAATCAAGCCAAGGCTTGGCTCATTAAGGGCTGGCCAGCCATTGATCAACATTTGCCAAGACTCGGCCGATAAATGGCTTGATAAGAGCTGGCCACCTCTTCTTAAACCAATGGTTGGCCAAGCATTGGAATACGAACCTTGGTAAGCAAATAACTAGCCATGAGTCAGCCAAGCCTTGGCCCATGGATGGCGCACGGTTGGCTGCCAAGCATTGAATGCCATTATTGGGACAAGACTTGTCTGTGTTGTGAGTCTTGGCAATTCCTTCATGGGTCATAATATTGCTGGTTTTAGTTCCTTTTTGAAGTAATTTAGGGAATTTTTGGTTGTATTAACCCATATAGTAGGTCCAAGATAGAAAATTTCAACAAGCGGTTAATGCGGTTCAATTCTACATAAAAATATCAAGAAAATGGCATAATTTGCTATTTTTTTCATATTTATAGACAACGGTACAGTATGGTTACTAAAATATGAAAAAATCAACATGTTAATTAAATGGGAAAAAGTAAGTGATTTAAGGTACGAGTTAATATTGAGATACGACTTTGAAATTTTAACAGGAATTTTTTTCATCATGGACCTTCTTAAGGGCCGACCTAATAAGTATGCAATTTATACAGGATGTCTCGTAAGTCGCGCATGCCAGGTATACCACGAGATTGAACGTGAAATTTTAAATAGTACGTGTTTTTAAATTTTGGATCTACGACGCTTTGTGTCCGAGTTATTAACGTTTTAAGTTGACCAATGAGAATCGAGCGTCGATAATTATCATCATTATGGCGTCTGAACCCACGTGTGTGTTTACGCGCCATGGATTAAAATGTTTTTGTTTTTTTAATTAATTCAAAATTCGAACGCCAGATAGAGCTAAATCATAAATTCGCTGGATGAATGCGCAGCTGCATTCTCACACACACAGCACTCACACTAATTATGAAAAAATAATCACTTATAATTTAAAATCACATTTATATTTTTGATCACATTATGTGATTTATTTTTTGATCACATT
>MKYW01000251.1:22726-39721 GCA_015776835.1 Aphidius ervi | reverse complement strand
ATTATTATTATTATTATTATTATTATTATGCTTGAATTATTTTTTCCTGTAAATCCTAAACATTGCAAACTCTAGTCGCGTAAACTTTTGATTTCAAATATCCCATAAAAAAAAATCACAAGGGGTCAAATCTAGTGATCTCTGAGGCCAATTAATTGGTCCATCTTACCCAATCCAATTGTTTCCGAACTGATTATTTAAATAATCATTGACAACGTTCGTTCTATGAGCCGGAGAACCATCTTGTTGAAACATAAAGTTAATTCTATTTGCAAGAGGCAACTCATCAAGAATACCAGGTATTTTATTTTCCAAAAGATTACGATAGATCAATCCATCGAGCCTTGGTAGAAGAAATCTGATTGACTGGATCAATAATTTTTTATAAACTCAAAAAATCTTAAAATTTGAAATAACATTTATGAAAACCGTAACTAACCAAACGACCAATGATGCCAGCCTAAGCTTGAACACTAAACCGACGTTGAATGACCGGTCTAACGTCAGATGAGGGTTTTCCGCACTCCAAGTATGTTTATTATGGATATTGATCAAAGATTGCCTCGTCTGTATACATAATGGAGCGTTGATGATATTCCAGGTGGGCATCATATCTATTGACATACCATACAGAGAACACCAGTCTTTGAATTGGATCTACATCTTCAAGGTGTTGTACTTTTGTGAAATGGAAAGGTGTTTGCAAGTCGTTTTTTAATTTTCTCCAAACGTGGTTTTTATTCGTACCAAGAATAAGAGCACCTCTTCGTGTACTCTGACTTAAATTGTTATGAAAGTGCTCCAAGATTGCGTTTCCATCACCTCTGTGTGGACGACCTCGGTCGACGTTGAGTGGCTGCAGTGTACCTTGGTTGATCAATCGGTCACGAAGTCTTACAAATACGCCTCTATTCAGGAGCCGATTACCACCGAATTCTTCAGTGTATATTTCTGCTTCCCGGTATTCAATCCCATTGGCACGTCCAAGGCACATGAACATATTAAAGTATTCGATATTTTCATACTGCATGTCTTTTTTGAAATGATTTAATAGAAAAATAACATCAATACGAATTAAATCCAAATCATAAAATGTGATCAAGAAACAAATTACATAATGTGATCGAAACTTGAATGGAATTCGATGGCTAAAGAAGATTTATCAATAAATAAATCACATAATGTGACCAAAAATTTAAATGTGATTTTAAAATAAAATTAAATATAACCAAAATATGTTATTAATAAAGTGATTTAAAATAAGAGCACGTGATTGGTTGTCGTGAATGTGTTAGCCTGTGAGAGTCAACTTGGCTGACATGACTAGTGAGAGTGCTGTGTGTGTTTGCAGCTGCACATTTATTCAGCGAGTTTGAATACAACCATGTTTTTTCAAATTGTTTGAATTATTTATTTTATTTATTTTTCTGTGTGTAAATAATAATATTATTATTATTATCATTATAAATATTATTTTTATCAATAAAATGAGTTGATTTAACGTGCTATACTTCTTTTATGGAGAAGTTTTTAATACGGTGCCTCACAGTCTCACATTTCTATATTTGTCTTTCTGTATTTCCAACCGTCTACTCCTTACAACTCATTTTTGCGATAGTCATGGATGTCGACCTTTTGTAATGCGTTTAAACTGTACCCGATTTCTATTATAGCCCAGGAAAACTATGAAAAGGCTTGCGCCCATCACTCGATACATGGCTTCGGTGGTCAGGATCGAACCCGTGACCTCTCCGTCACAAAGCCCGAGCCTTAACCGCAGTCCTATATCGTTGGCTATTATTTTTATTAATATTATTATTGATATTATAATTAAGTTTTCCAGGTGGAAAAATACTTGTATTCCGGAGCAGGTCCGAAGTAGTACTACTCCGTAAATTACTTCGATTTACTGTATTACGTTACGCCTCCGCGGGTTGAAATCGAAGTGAGAAAAACTAAAAAATAAACGATAAAAAAATATTTTGATGAATTCATAGAGAATAAAAATATCCCTTAGCTTCCTTAAAATTTCTTTTGATTCATCAAAAGCTTTTAATTCAGGAGTGCTATTCTTGGTCCTGAATTGCGGAAGGCGCTTGTTGTTGCTTTCATGTAAATTCTACCTTATTTTTGCATTTGCATACCACTATGACAGCTTCACATGAAAGCAACAACAAGCGCCCTTATGTTTTTCTATCGCGACTAACATTTCTTGTCGGTGAATCGTTATTGCGGGACCCGCAATAACTCCCGCAATATGGGACCAAGAATAGCACCCCAGTTGATTTTATTTATTAATAATAATGTTTATTTAATTTATTTTAATGATTTTATTTTCGAGGTGGAAATAAAAATTACAATTGAGCGTTTCTGACAGCCAAGTTGCCATAATATTTCTCACCATAAAAAAAGTCCCTAGATATATAACTGGTATCCCGTAGAAACATATTGAGCGTTGATATGAATCGAAAATTAATTATTATAAAATGAATGAATAGTACACGTTCTGGTTGTGCATCATCAAGATATTCAACTTAGATGAAAATTGAATTATCGAAAAAAAAAATATTCAAAACTTTAAAAACTCAGTCGATGAAATAATTTTTTTATAATTAACATTTGGCAATCCATTGCATAGGACATTTTTCCCATAGCTTTTTGTCTTTTAAAAAATTAAAAAGCTATGGGAAAAATGTTCTAAGGAATGAAAGTTGCCGAATAACAATTCTCTGGAGAAATTAATTTTTAAAAAATTAACATTTGTCAACTTTCATTCCATAGAACATTTTTCCCATAGCTTTTTGTCTTTTAAAATATTAAAAAGCTATGGGAAAAATGTTCTAAGGAATGGAAGATTCCGAATAATAATTCTCTGGAGAAAATAATTTTTTAAAAATTAACATTTGGCAACTTCCATTTCTTAGAATATTTTTCCCATAGCTTTTCAATTTTTTAAATAGACAAAAAGCTATGGGAAAAATGTTCTAAGGAATGGAAGTTGCCAAATAATAATTTTCTGAAGAATTTAATTTTTTAAAAATTAACATTCGGCAACTTTCATTCCATAGAACATTTTTCCCATAGCTTTTTGTCTATCAAAAAATTAGAAAGCTATGGGAAAATTGTTCTAAGGAATGGAAGTTGCCAAATAATAATTTTCTGGAGAAATTAATTTTTTATAAATTAACATTTGGCAACTTCCATTCCATAGAACATTTTTCCTATAGCTTTTTGTCTTTTAAAAAATTGAAAAGCTATGGGAAAAATGTTCTAAGGAATGGAAGTTGCCAAATAATAATTGGATTCTTCAAGTACTAAATTATAAGTGAAAGTTACCGAAAATATTTCTCCGTGGATATATTACTGGTATCTCTTTTTCATCGACTGAGTTAAAGTTCTATTCAATTTTGAATATTTTTTTTTTTGATTATTTAATTTTCATTTGAGTTGAAGATCTTGATGATGCACTACCCGACCGTGTACTATTTATTAATTTTATAATTAAATACAATTTTCCGATTGATATCAATACTCAATATGTTATTACGGGATACCAGTTATATACCTAGGGACTTTTTTTATGGTGAGAATTATTATGGCAACTTGGCTGTCAGAAACGCTCAATTGTAATATTTATTTCCACCTCAAAAATAAAATCATTAAAATAAATTAAATAAACTTCATTATCAATAAATAATATCAACAAAATTAAAAAAATAATTTGAATAAAGCTAAGGGATATTTTTATTCTCTATAAATTCATCAAAATATTTTTTTATCGTTGATTTTTTAATTTTTCTAACTTCGATTTTAGCCCGCGGAGGCGTAATGTAATACATTTAATCGAAGTAAAATTCCGGAGTAATTCCGAAGTAGTCACTTTGGACACAGAATGAATTTTTCTACCTGGGTTACCTTGATTATAATACTAAAGTATTAATGATTTAGCTACATCTCGCGGTCAAACTTTGGATTAATTTAAAAACTAATTTATTCCATGGCGCGGAAACACATACGTGGATTTAGACGCCATAATGATAATAATTCACGACGCTTTATTCTGATTGGTCAACTTAAAACGTTAATAACTCAGGCACAAAGCATCGTAGAATTTAAAAATTTTTAACTATTCAAAATTTCACGTACAATCTCGTAGTATACCTACTGTTTGCGACTGACGGGACATCCTGTATTTCTAGTGAAGATTTAATTGGAGCATATGTCTTTTGGTAGCTCACTTTTCAAGATTCAAGGCCGTTTTGATACTTTTTTTTTTTTACTTTGAATGTCCGCTCTTTGAGCATTGTTAGACAAGCGTGTTCGTTTCGAATATTCTGTATGTTCTTTTTTCACTATCTCTTCTAGTGAAAATGGAAGTCGTGGATCGCTATGCTTAGTCATTGGAAAAGGAGTAATTATCTGTGTTTCGAACGTATTGAGCAAATGCTTTCTCGAATTGTCATACACATATTCAAAAGTTTCAGGGTTATGACGAAATAATAAAGAAACTCCAAATGCAATAGCCAGCACACCACAACCATCAGCATTTTTTTGTTGATAAACTCTTGAAAACCGTACATTGTTTTGTTCAACTAAATAAAATGAAAATAAACGTTGTAAATACATTTGATGATCGTTATGGAGTATATGAATGTTTAATGAATCATAAATATAAATATTTTTACCATCGTAGTAACTGCAAACCCATCGATCAGTCATTGAATTGCATTTTATTTAGTTTTTGGATATATAAAGTATCTTGCAGTGCATAATGAGAAAAACTGGATAGCAACTTTCCAAAGAACAGCATATCGTCTCCGTTCAATCTTTGATTCCCTCCAATTCTGTTTTCAGATTTCTCTGAAATACTTGCAATCTGTATAATCTTCTGTTTACGAATGCGCTTTTGACCACGATCATATCCTTTAGTATTTAACGAAACGTCACCATTAGTCGGGCATTTTCTTTTAGGAGCTTGGATATTTGGCAACAAAGAAGGTATTTCGATATATTTCTTCTTAAAAGTATACTCGTCATCTCTCAGCCGATTATTGATTGAGCTACGAATATTTGATCGAGAAAATTGTAAGATATCGCGAAGTTAAAACTTTGTTAATGAGGGGGGAACGCATGTCTTGAACTTTATATGGCTTTTATGTAGTTATTGCGGTGTCCCGCCTAATGCAAACGTTACTGCATTTGCAATAGCAAATACTCCACATTCAGAACCGTTTGCTTATTGCTGTACTCTGTAAAATTCTACAGTTTCTTCATCAAATGCATTGCTATATAACATCCTTAACTTGTTTATAATTTGATTATTTGATTTTATATTGTTTAGAGAATCATAAATATGAATCAAATCACCATCATAATAACTACATATCCAATGACCACCATCCATTTTATATGCCTTTTTATCAGAAAGATGTAAAGCTGCTGCATGTAAAATTTGAATATGTTTTCTGTTAGCCGGTATTTGTACTCCGAGATCAGCATGTTGGAGAGCCCAACAGCGTATAAACTCATAATTAAATTTTTCATTTTTTAAAAATAACGAATTAAATTTTTTCATATATATTTAATTATATATATGGAATTGGAACGTTTTGAAATATTCTCTTGTCAGGGAAATAAATCTTTCTAAAAAGAGAAAAAACTCCTGATAAGTTCAATAATTTTTTCTCGAAAGAAGAAAAAATACTCTTGTCAGTGGAATGAATTCTTTTAAAAAGAGAAAAAATTCCTGACAAGGTCAATCATACTTTCTTAATAGAAAAAAATCCTCGAAAACAAAAAAAAAAAAGAAAACCTGAAACTTATTGAAGAAACTTGAAAAATAATATAAAAAACGGATAAAGGAAAAATAAACAAAATGGATAGGTTAGGTAAACATCAAATGAGGAATAATTTGCAAGAAAAAATAGCTGTCAACAAAATTGAATAAAAACTTTTCAACATGTAGTACAGATAGATGTGAAATAACAACAATATTGAAGTTTCATATGAACAAAAATAAACAATGAAAAATAAATACAATATATACAAAAGATTGATAATTTCAGATTTTGGAGACGTCATATTTTTCAAATGATGGCTAATCGTTCCTTGCATCTATATCGTAGGCAACGTGGTCGTGGCGGTAACAGAAGTAGACGTGAAAGGGGCAATCGTCCAAGTTGTGGCATATAAGTTTACTTCCAAGGATAAAAAAGAAAATATATGGCAAGTCTTAATTAAAAAAAAAAAAGAGTGATAAAAAGAGACTGATAAATGCCTTAGATAATAACAAATATATAATATAAAGAAGGCTCAAATATTATTATCACAATGATAATTATATTTAATAAAATAAATCAGTGTAAGTACAAAATAACTGAGTAGAAAAAAAAAAACGTACTTAATATTAGTATAGAAAATAATATTCGCCAGTATATTTTTACTGGGAATAAAATAGACTCTCTGTAATTTTTTAAGATTTTTTCGATCATATTCAGGGGTTGCGATTATCCCTTAAATGTAAAGAATGACTTTTTTACTGTTTTCAATTTTTTTCATATATAAATTTTGATTCACGAATTTGCAATGTTTCCTTTGACTGAGTTGCGTGAACCCTGATTGCCATTGAATGAGTTGTGTGAACCCCGTTTGCCACGTGAATGATATATCTTGGAATACCACTTATTATTTGAGCTGATCATTTCACAATATTATGCAACACTTCACCATGAAATTGAGTTACTATTATTGTTTTTTTTTTTTACATTGAATTAATTATTGTTCTTTCATGTGAATCAGTGCAGCACAATATTCATGAGTGCTCAGCAATGCACCAATTCCTTTTTTTGATTATTTCACCACCACTTAATTAATCTAACACACCATCCGGCTCGAAGGACCAATGTTTTGAGCTGGAGCAGGTAGACTGTAATTCAATATCAATAATGAAAGGATCACAGAGTTGAATCAGGATAGTGTGATGGTATTAACTAGGTTAGGTGTCAATTAGTTTGAGTTGGAGGTTACGAGTTGGGATTTTATTTAGAATTGTTGAGTACATTAGATTAATAATAGTAAAAATAAATAATAACACTACTCATTTATTATTTAATAACTAATTTATTAACATCTAAATTGAGTTGAGCAAAAATAGTTAATTACACTTGAAAATATATGTTGAGTCGATGAGCTGTTAAAAACTACTAAGATCAATTGCCATCTTGATAATTTAGCATCATTAATATCAAGTACCTGACCCGCATGTATAGCATTCATTGCTCTACCTATCAAGAAATGTCTAGGCGTCAATGCTTCTAGATCATTTGACATTGGACAAAGAGGTCTTAAGTTAAGTTGAGCTGATATTTGTTTAACCAATGTATCGAGTTGATGATACGTATACAGAGTTGCTCCCATGATTCTTGATAGATGGTGTTTCATTGATTTAACGCCAGCTTCCCATTTTCCACCTTGATGTGGCGCTCCAGGAGGATTCAAATGCCAATTTGTGCCTTCAAGGCTGAGCTGGTGAGCAAAGTCACAATGTCTTTCGCTTGAGCTTTAAGTGATTGAAGTCCTTTTATTGCACCAACAAAATTGGTACCACAATCACTATACAAATTTTTACATACACCTCGAAGTGATGTAAAACGTCGATATGCTGCTATGAACTCTTCAGTAGATAGTCCATTAACTACTTCCAAGTATGTGGCTAATGCTGCAAAACACACGAACACAGCTATATATACTTAATAAGTTTGTTTACATCTGCCGAGCCACTTTTTTAATACGAGTGGTCCAGCAAAGTCCACACCAGTATTGATAAATGTTGGATTCGGATGACGAGTTGTCCCATGAGTTGTTGACTGACCAATGCACGTTGACGTGTACAAATAACACACTTTAAATAAACTGATTGGAATGGGATTCTGTCACCGATAATCCAGTACTTTTGTCGAGCTGTTGCTAGCATGAGTTGTGGTGATCCATGTAATGTCGATTTATGAATTGATTCTAATATTAATGTTGTCAACTTTGACTTGATTGGCAGTATAATTGAATGAGTAGCTGATTGTGTTGAATTTGCATTATTTAACCTGCTGCCAACTCTTAATACACCTTCTTTGTCTAGATATGGTGTCAATCGTATTAATGAGCTTGACTTTGGCAGTTGTTCATCATTGTTTAATGCTGATATTTCATGTGCAAAGTATTGATGTTGTGTGTGTTTGATAAAATATGATAACGTGGCGTCATATTCATCTGTTGTAATCACCAATCCTTGTGAAGTTGATAAAGTTATTTTTGTCTTATGTAAAAATTTAAGACACCAAGCACATACTCTCACCATTTTATTTAATGATGAGTGTTTTACAAGGAGTTGTTCGAGGATGTTGTCCGTATCTTGTTGAATCGTGACTGTTGCTGTTAGCACAGGTTTGACTTCAATGTCGATTGTTTTATCACAGTAATTTGCTTTTAGTGTGGGCCACATCTCTTGTTCTTGACAAAGACACTGTGGACCATGCCACCATAACAAATTGGTTGATAATTGTTTTGGCTGCAAACCTCTTGATGCTAGATCTGCTGGGTTATCATGACCAGGTACATGATGCCATTTAACAGGAGTTGTTTCAGAGTTGAATGAGTTCTTGATTAATTTCAGTCGATTACTGACAAATCGTTTAAATTTATCAGGATCATTTTGTATTCAATAATAAACAATTGTTGAATTTGTCCACAGGTGTACTGGTACGGTATTGAGTTGAAGACTGAGCTGGACTTGTTTTACACTCTGTACCAATAAGACAGCTGCAGATAATTCCAGACGTGGAGTTGTAATTCGAATCTTCTTGTTCTTTGAGTTGTTTTGGTGTTGTAATGGTGCTACTTTGGATTTGGCTTGCACGAGTGTTGATATTATTGTGTTGTTATGCTGTTTAACTCTTAAATAAACAGCTGCACTAAGAGCAACGTTGGAGGCATCAGAAAAACCATGAATTTCTACTGATGAGTTATCTAAAGCTGTGTGTAACCATCTTCGTATTTTTAAACAGTGAACGTCTTGTGAATGTTTGCAGTATGTCTGCCATTCGAGCTGTAGTTCATTGTTAAGCTGTTCATCCCAGTCAACACGTTTGTTCCACAGTTTTTAAAGGAATATTTTTCCAGTAACAATAACTGGTGTGATCCAACCTAATGGATTAAACAGTTGTGCAACTCCCGACAACACTCCTTGCTTTGTTGCATTGAGACGTGTATTATTCTAGACTGATGGTGAGCCTAATGTAAATGTATCATCTTTACGATGCCATTGTACACCGAGTTCTTAAAATACTTTAACATCTTGTATGTTCAGTGTTGACGATTGCTCTTTATCCTCAAGTGGTACCACACTGAGAATGGTATCATTATTTGATAACCACTTTTTTAATGGAAATCCTCCGGCCTTGAACAGTGCACGTAACTGTTCAATTTTTTCCATACACTCTAATGGTGTATTGGCACCAGAAAAAATATCATCAACGTATGATTCTTGTGATATGACTGAGCTGGTTAAAGGATAATTTTTACCTTTATCCTTTTCGAGCTGTCGAAGAGTTGCCAATGCTGAAAAATGGAGCTGGTTTCAAGCCATATGTTACAGTCTTTAATGTGTAACTCTTTATTTGTTCATTCAGAGTTGGACGCCACAGAATTCTTCGTTTTTTTTTATCGTCTTCGTAAATGAATATTTAACGGTACATCTTTTTAACATCTGCTGAAAAGGCAATTTTATACCGTCTCCACCGAGTCATTACATCACTCAGATTATTAAGTAGACAAGGACCATCATACAATATGTCATTTAATGATTTATTTTTGTCTATGAGTTGAGATCCATTAAATACAACACGTAATTTAGTTGTAGAGCTGCTTTCTTTCTTTACACGATGATGTGGTTAATAACAAATGGTGCGTATATCAACATCATGCCTGGAAGGCATCATGTGACCTAGTTTTTCGTATTCATCTAGGAACGAGCTGTAGAGTTGACGAAGTTGAGGATCTTTGGCGAAACGAATTTCTTGTCGTTTAAGCATAATTTCTGCATGTTGCTTTGATTTTGAGTAATTAAAAAATTCATTTGACTTGAAGGGTAGTTTCACAATGTATCTACCTTCTTGTGTTCTTGAGTGAGTTTGAGTGAAATGATCAAGACATATCTGATCGTCTTGAGTAAGATCAGCTGATGAGTCGTGGAATGCTTCTTCTTGCATTCAGAATGATTTTACTAATTGGAGTAACTCATTGTCACTCGACATCGAGGAACAATGGCGAGTTGGTTGATGAGTTGTTGAGCAATGGTTTGAATCAGTTCGTCCTGAAAGGATCCAACCAAGTTGTGTTTGTTGACCTGTCGAATGGTTATTGTCACCAATTTGTTGTACCACACCATCTTGTAACATAGAGCCATATACATCAGCACCCAACAGTACGTCTACTTTTGCTTGCTGATAATATGCTGGATCTGCCAGATTGATGCCTCGGAGCTTATCTTCATCTTGAATTTGTAAATTAAGTGATGGTAATAAACCAGTCAACTTTGTTAGTATATATGCATATACTGAGCATGTGTAATTGTTGTAACATGATTTCATTGTTAAAAATACACATCCACGTGATTGTTGCGATTGACCTGCTCCAATCCCAATGATTGGTGTATTCGAGTTGTAACGTTTTAAATTTAATCGAGTTACCAAGTCTTCTGAGCATATGGAAATCTCGGAGCCTTGATCCAATAATGCTCGCACTTGGATTAAATTATGAAGGTTATCCTTGACATTCACCAAGGCTGTTGCTAATAAAACACTTGGTCTTGTTGGTGGAGTTGATGTCCTCATCGTTTGACTTCTAGTGTGATTGATTGAGATTGCTTGACTAGTGGCCATTGATAAAGAACGTAAATTTTGAGCCTTAATCATAGGCGTGAGTTGATGTCATTGCTGCTGTTGTGGAGTTGAAGTACTTATACCAATTATTGCATTATGCAATGAGGTATGATGAGCTTGTTGACATTTAATATAACGTCGTGAATTACGACATTCATCTGAGTTGTGTTTACCAAGACAATTACGACACAAAGGTCTTGGTTTTCTTCGGTCAACATATTTTGATTTATCACAGTCAGATAAATTCAAATATTCTGGACAATTCGAGACGAAATGGAGTTGTTCACACCTACCACATGGATATGCACTAGCCCTGGGTGTCTTTTGTGGCATGACCATTGAAAGTCGTTGCTTTGCACCAGAGTTTGATGAGTTAGACACTGGTTGTGTAACCACTGTTGTATGATGAATTTTACTTGGTGATGTTGATGTTGGTTTCACGTTTTGTGAATGTGCTGAGTTGCCACTTAAAGTTCTGACTCGTGTTGTCGCGAACCTTTTGAGTTGATTCCATGTGGATGGATTAGTGGTTTCGACCTGATGTTGTTCCCAATAATGTGATGTAGATTTATCAAGTTTTGATTCGAGGATGAACACCATTAAGTGATTATCCAATCCATCACCAAGTGGACAATCCATTACTTGAAGTGAACTCAAGGCTTGAGATGTTGTTGTGACTAATTTCTCTAAGTCATTGACTGAATTCTTTTGTACTGGTGGTAAATAATAAAATTCAGCTATATGTGATTGTATGATAAATCTCTTATTATTATTATGGTCATCTAATGCCTTCCATGCCTTTGCAAATTTATCTTTTGATACTTTAATGGATTTGATGTGTTCTTGAGCTGGTCCAGTAGTATATTGGACTAAATGAGCATGTTTATCAGTATCAGAGATGCTTGCTTGAATTATTCTTAAGTCGAACGTATCTCTAAACGTGATCCACTGATTAAAATCACCTGAAAATGGAGTGATATTGAGTTTTTCTAAATTTGTTGTTGGAGTTGGTTGAGGTATTTCAGGTGTTTCATATTAAACCAATTCTTCCATCATGATGCCAAGATCATGCATGTAAGATGATCGTGCATGTTGATATGTATCAAGTTTAGTATAATCATGTTCTTCAATTAGTTTAATGATTGACTTGTCTTTTTGGCATAAATGAAATTGTATATATTTTTCATTGGAGTTCAATTCCGCCCACTCTTCTTTGAGCATAGAAGTATGAGCTTTTACGAGACCATGTGGAGGTTTTGTATCTCCATGAGCTGTATTGAATTTCACAAGAGCATTCTCGAGTTTGGCATGAAGCATCATTCGGATAGCCAACAATGATGGAACATGACCAGCTACACGATAATCCATCGTATATTGTCTCGGTCAACACACGATAGATTGAGTTGTCGATCGATGCTTGTGTATGTGTTTAACTATGTGTATATGTGTATCACTGACACTAGTATATTGAGCTGGCAATCTGTGAATATATTGAAAATAATAAGTAAAGAAATAATAAACTGTCATTTAACTGTCGTAAATGAGGACGTTGTCATTCATGAATTGCAGAAAATATATATAAAAATGACTGTATCTGTCTATATATGTCAACAAAAAATATACAAAAAAAATGTTTGTTGTGAGTGTGTGTGTCAACACGAATTTTTAATGTTTCACTTGACTGAGTTGCGTGAACCCTGATTGCCGTTGAATGAGTTGTGTGAACCCCGTTTGCCGCGTGAATGATATATCTTGGAATACCACTTATTATTTGACCTGATTATTTCACAATATTATGCAACACTTCACTATGAAATTGAGTTACTATTATTGTTTTTTTTTTTTTTACACTAAATTAATCATTGTTCTTTCATGTGAATCAGTGCAGCACAATGTTCATGAGTGCTCAGCAATGCACCGATTCTTCTTTTTGTTTATTTCACCACCACTTAATTAATCTAACACACTATCCGGCTCGAAGGACCAATGTTTTGAGCTGGAGCAGGTAGACTGTAATTTAATATCAATAATAAAATGATCGCAGAGTTGAATCAGGATAGTGTGATGGTATTAACTAGGTTAGGTGTCAATTAGTTTGAGTTGGAGGTTAAAAATAAATAATAACACTACTCATTTATTATTTAATAACTAATTTATTAACATCTAAATTGAGTTAAGCAAAAATAGTTAATTACACTTGAAAATATATGTTGGGTCGATGAGCTGTTAAAAAATACTACGAGCTAGAGAAAGAAAGGTATAAGAAAAAAACTAACATTAAGAAAAAATGGTTGACAATTAATCTTCCATTCATTGTCACCAGATGGCCACATTGATACATGACCAATTAGTCAGAACACATGCTTTTTACTTAAAAACTATTGACTGAATCAAATAAATTATAAAGACAAAAAAGTTCAAATTTTATCTATAGTTTACAAAAAAAAACTTTGAAAAAATGTTTAAACAATTTTTCTACTATTATTTGTTAAATAAACAATTAAAATCGATTTTTCTCAAACTTGGCCCCATTTTTTTTTTTTTTTGTTAATAATAAATAATCCTCAAAATACAAGAAATTTTCGAGCAAATTATAAGCTTAGCATTTTTATAACTTTTTGAGGAACGAATGACTAAAGAGTAAAAGACACGGTCCACGCGCTGTCTCTCATGGAACTGTATATCTATATATGTATAGTCAAGCGGTATAGTCTATATTATATATATGTCTATATTATATATATGTGGCGTTTTTAGCCAAACTACGAGGTTTGCAGCCTTACCCTCTGCGATTTCGCTCATTCTTTGATAAGTTGTATATTTCGGCCTTAAAAAAAACCCGTGTTTTTTTTTTCTTTTATTTTTAAGGGTGCCACTATCGAATTTCAAGATATCTCAAAATGCTCCTTTTTTTTTTTGCTGAATTTTTGATCACAGATTCGAGGACGCAAAACAATTATTTTAAGCTTTACACAAGAGTGAGCACTTAATGGGAAGTATTTTTTTCCGATTTTTGGGGTTGTTGTTCAAAAAAAAAAAATTTTTCTTTCTCAAAATTTTTTTTTTTTTTTTAACATTATTTTGGTTGTAAAAACAAAAAAAAAACGAAAATTACTCTTATGAAATTTTCAATTTCTCTTTAGTTTTTCAGAAAAACCGTATAAAAGATCACGAGTAAAAAAAAAACAATCAAAAATACTTATTTAAAGCTACCTTTAACTTAAACAATCAATATTTTTCAATGAAATATTCATTTATAATTAAAAAATATATATGTTTGCTGTAATAAAACTGATTATTTGTAGTTAAAGGTGACTTCAATTGCGTTTTTTTGATTTTTTTTTACTCTTGATCTGTTATATAGTTTTTCTGAAAAACTAAAGAGAAATTGAAAATTTCAATAGGGTAAATTTCGTTTTCTTTTTTCTTTACAACCAAAATAATGTTTAAAAAAAATACAATTTTGAAAGAAAAATTTTTTTTTTAGAAAATAAAAATCCCAAAAATCGGAAAAAAATACTTCCCATTGAGTGCTTACTCTCGTGTAAAGATTAAAATACTTGTTTTGTGTCTTCGAATCTGTGATCAGAAATTCAGCGGAAAAAAAAAAAAGCTTTTTGAGATATCTTGAAATTCGATGGTAGTGCCACCAAAAATTGAAGGAAAAAAAAAAAAAATACGGGTTTTTTTTAAGACCAAAATCTACAACGTATAAAAAAATGAGCGAAATCGCAGAGGGTCAGGCCACAAACCCCGTGGTTTGGCTAAGATTTCCACACATGTATATATTGTAACGAAATTTATTATTTCACCGGTGCTCGAAATAAATAATCCAGAGAAAGAGCTTGTTATGGAGTCATGAGTTCTGATTGTTTATTTGATGTCGATTGGATTATTAATAACTAATAGGAGTTGGTTGTTGATAGTTCAAAGGGTCACTGCTACAGCTCTGTGGCGGGTCAAGTCCGTTACATGTGGTGTTGATAGCGGCACATAATGCGTAAACAGTCTAATTTAACATCGACAGCGTTCGTTGTAATTGAAAAAAACTGCTTCTTTTTAATCAAGATTTTAATAACGTTATAAGCATATATAAAATTGAAATCAGATAACTTAAGTTAAACTTATAACTGTATATTTTTCGATGATTAAATGTAGCATTGAGGTTTATGGTATACTTGAATCGATTTTATTTATTTTTTAATAATAACTCGACATCAATTTTAGTTTTTAAAATTGTATATATTTTTATCCGTTTGTTTTTATAATTGTAAATTGTATTTATTGTTCAAATAATTAACACTGGTTGAAAGCCATTAGTACAAACAGTCGAAAATTGATATTTCCTAAAAAAATCATTATTTTAAAAATTTCAGATCTTTAAATTACAATCTTTGAATATGTATATTTTGAAAAATAATAAAATAAATTTCAAATTAAAAAATAGAAATATATGAAAAAATTAATTTTTTTTTTTAATGTCTGCAAAAATCGTTAATTTGATTAACATCAAACGAACAAATACAGATAATTGATTTTGTTCATGCCTTGAAGGCTACTGTTATAACCATTATATATGGAAGACATGATTTTTAAATTGTTGAAAATCCATGTCTTTAATTTAGACAAGATAGGCAGGACTCGTTCTTAGCTATTTGTTGATTCTTATTGTCTTGATTTTATTCGTTAAAAACCTCGTTTTGTTTTTTTTTTTTTTTAATAAAAATAATTATAATTAAATAATGTTTTTTCTTTGGCTGAATCCTAATTAAAGCATACAGCATTTTTTATTGCTTTTTTTATGATTTGGCTTTAACGGAGGTCTTTCTGACAGTTGAAATTTACGAACAATTCGAACGAGTTCATGGAATGCTTGGTCCACATTCATTCGCAGTTTAGCACTGCACTCAATGTAAGGAGTTTTCAAAAGACGTGCAAGATTTTGTGCTTCTTCAACCGCTACCTGAATCATGAATGTATAGTTTTACACTTTTTCAATTATTGAAAGTTATTAATTAATTAATTGTTACCGCTCGTTGATGATCTAAATCTGCCTTATTTCCCACCATGAGCATTGGAAACTCATCACGATCCTTGACCCTCAATATTTGTTTATGAAATTTTTGAATTTCATCAAAAGATGAATGATCTGTTACTGAAAATACCAACAAAAAACCTTCTCCACTTCTCATATATTGTTCTCGCATTGCTGAAAATTCTTCTTGACCGGCAGTATCCAAAACTGAAAAAATTGGAATATTTATTTTTGGTGAATATTTAAGAAATGATGCACTGTAAAAAAAAAAAATTAGTTTTACTATAAAAAAAGAATTATTTTTACTATATTTTCTGGTACTCGGGGACGTTTTTGAAAAAAGAATAATATGTACTATGCACATAGTAAATGATAATGCATTTTTTCATTTCAGTATATAGTTCACAATGTTTCAATTGGAAAAGAGACAATGTATCTTGTTAAGGTACAACCGGGGCAAAATTAGAGACATCTGGCGGATGTTTGCTAAAAACATTATAGATTCATGAGTGCGACAAGAATGAGATATTAGAAAGAGAATAGTGTTCCTTACTTCCACTCAAGTATTTAGACAAAGACGAAAATTCATTATCCTCTATTAATAAAAATTGAATATTAAAACCTATACTAAATTTAGGTGATGTTTCTTGGTCTTTTTTTCTAGTTTTATCCTTTAGTTTTTGGTAAATATGTTGTAACGAGATAGAATATTTGATGTCTCCCACACTGGCATGTCACGTGACGTAGTCAGTGAGGTGTGTTAGCCATGTATATATGTGTGGGTATGAGAGAACTCAGCCTTCTTGTCGATCGAGACTCCGCTCTCTTCGCTTCTAGTCCGGCCACCAAGCCAAACGGTGTGTCCGAACTATACTTGTAAACTTGTACTTGTATTTTAATAATTTGCATCGTATTGATATATTCTGTGTTACAAATAAATTACTGTTAAATAATATTAAAAAGTTAAATTGTGTATAAATGTTTAAAATAATTTAAAAGTAAAAGACTAATTTATTTAAATAATAAAAA
>MKYW01000250.1:132952-143509 GCA_015776835.1 Aphidius ervi | reverse complement strand
AGGACAAAGTAGTAGAATTTACGTAGTATGTGTTGTAAAATTAAATAGAAATCGAATCACAACTGGCTTTAAACAGGCTTTGTTTACAGTTTATTTTATTTTACTTCTACTAAGTCACCACGTGATTTTTACGTTCCGAAATTCACGTGGTGACAAAGTAGAATTTTAATTTAGTTCACTACCGGTGAAAAAATACGGTATCGTTTTTTAATATTTTCACGTCACCACGTAAATTTTACACATGTAGCTCATATAGTATTGTTTTTGTCAAAAGTATGTTTAATAGATTTATTATTTTTTTTTTCAACTATTTTTTGTACTATTATAATTATTCTCATTAACTCGAAAATTAGCATCAACAATTGTACACTCATTTGTTATGATAACATGTGTATTATTGAATTTTAAGTTGTCAAATCATCAATTGAAATATCATCAATACTTATATCATCAAACGCACGAGCCAGTGTTGGATTCAATGTTGTTTATTTAACAACCAGTTGATTGATTTAAAAGTAACATTGGTTGGTGTATTTCTTTTTTAACAACATTAACTCCTTGCATTTCAGTACTTTCAAATGTTGGCTGTGGCATTTGTTCTAGTTTTTCAATTCGCAATAGCTGTTGTAAATTTTCATTTGTTTTTAATATTATCATTGGAACTATAATAATTTATTGATTGATGTTTGAATTTTATTAAACGATCTCTTGTTATATGTGGAACACCTCGAAGATACAACGGTTTTTTAACACAGTTATTATCTTGAATATTATTTGTCAAAAAAGGATCACTCATCAAATTGCTCATAAATATTAGATTTAATTAATATATTTTTTTAGTCATTATGATTGTTAATAATTTAATCAAGAATCAGAAGAATTTGATGCTGTTGGTATTGGTGGTGGTGGTGCTTGCATTAGTGTAATTCATTTTTTGGTGGAGTTATCGTTTTATCATTTGGAATAGCACTATCTGTTGGAGAATACGGTACATCTGTATTATCATCACAATTATTACTATTTTTTATTAATTCTTTAGTGAATGATAATTTTTTAAAAATTGTTATATCAATTTTATCAAATGATGATATTTATTATATTGTGATGGATTATTAATTGAACTTTTAGGTGTTAATAAATTTGTATAACTTTGATCAATACTATTAATTGATACAAGTGGTATAACATCATCAGTTGGTGAATAATTGTCAATTTTTCAAGTTCAACATCAACATCTATATCTTCAATTAGATTATTTGTTACTTGAGTATGTCTCACAGACATTGAAACAAACACTACATTTTCATTATCAATAATATTATCATGATCAAAAAAAACTATTACTAAATAGACTACCATTACGTTTTTTTAATTTTTACTTTTTAGCAGCACCTTTTCAACACGATTTTGATATTTATTCATAACTGTGAAACGTAATGCAAGCATACGTAATTCCGAATCTTCTTCATTATTGTTATTGTTATTACTATTTATATTATTCTCTTGTTGATTTTTTTGAGTATATTAATTAAGATGTGATACCAGAAAGACAAAAAGGAAATATATTTTTGACGTATGTAATTATGTCTGAACTATTGAAAAAAAAAATTTTAAACTTGACCCCACCTGGTTTTTCCCAGGTCTGTAAAGTTAGCACATACATTATAGCACAATCAAACTGGACTATATCAAAAATTACGTGCGGATTATGTGCGTTTTTTGTGCGGCATTCGCAATTTTTGTGCGTTTTTTTTTTTTTGTTTTTTTTTAAAGTTGTGCTAGCTTACAATGAAAGCTAGCAGAACTTTTTTAATAATCATCTGATCTTAATGTTATTTGGCTCAAAATTACGTGCAAATTATGTGTGATTTATGTGTGGAAAAATAAATTAAAAAAATTTTTTTTTTTTAAATTTTTTATAACATCTTTAAAAATTGACAAATGAAAGCTAGCACAACTTTTTAAATACTGATCAGATCTTGATAAAATTAGGCTCAAAATTACGACGAATTATGTGTTAATTATATGTGCAAGGAAATAAATTTGAAAAAAAAATTTTCTCTTATTTTTTATAACATTTTTAAAAATTAACAAATTAAAGCTAGCACAACTTTTCAAATAATGATCAGATCTTAATGTAAGTAGGCCCAAAATTACGTGCAAATTATGTGTGATTTATGTGCGAATGAATAAATTTGAAATATATGGATAATTGTAAGGAATTATTTATAAGTTCACTTATTTAAAGATAACACGAAATTTAATTTCAGGTCTAAAAAGTTGGCACAATCACTTATTACTATAATAGGAATTTTGTGCAAATTATGTGCGAAATTATTAATTTTTGTGCACTTATATATTTTTTTTAATTAATAGTTGTGCTAGCTTGAAGCCAAGATAGCACAACTTTTTTGTTTATTAACATAGAGGAAGCCTGTAAGGACCATAATTTTGTGCAAATTATGTGCAATTTAGTGTGTAAATTTCAACTCAATCGCATCATAATTATTTCTTAAATTAATTATTTATTTTTTTTCTACTGGTTGTGCTACCTTAAACCCAAGATGGCACAACTTTTTTGTTTATCAACATAGGAGAGGGCTGTCAGGGCCATAATTTGGCTTGGCTTTAAGGTAGCACAGCCAGTAGAAAAGAAAATAAATAATTAATATAGGAAATAATTATTATCCGATTGAGTTGAAATTTACACACTAAATTGCACATAATTTGCACGAAATTATGGCCCTAACAGCCCTCCCCTATGTTGATAAACAAAAAAGTTGTGCCATCTTGGGTTTAAGGTAGCACAACCAGTAGAAAAAAAAATAAATAATTAATTTAAGAAATAATTATTATCCGATCGAGTTGAAATTTACACACTAAATTGCACATAATTTGCACAAAATTATGGCCTAAACAGCCCTCCCCTATGTTGATAAACAAAAAAGTTGTGCCATCTTGGGTTGAAGGTAGCACAACCAGTAGAAACAAAAATAAATAATTAATTTAAGAAATAATCATGATGCGATTGAGTTGAAATTTACACAATAAATTGCACATAATTTGCACAAAATTATGGTCCTAACAGCCTTCCTCTATGTTGATAAACAAAAAAGTTGTGCTATCTTGGCTTCAAGCTAGCACAACTATTAAGGAGGTTATGCACAAATTCATTGCGGGTGTTGCGGGGCGCTTCTGACGTCACAGACAAAACTGAAATCGGGCTACACTGTAAAAAAATAAGGTGAAAAGCGCCTGCGCCCCATATANTGTTTTTCTAATCAATTTAAGATGGTACAGTTGATAGTCACCCATTGAGAAGAGGTTCTAGAAACTTTAATCCACTTGTACTGCTAATACCAGCATGTTGTAATTTAATATCACCCTCGACAATCTACGTAAGTTTGTCAATGACCCAAGCAAGTAGTTTTCAAATGTTACGTGGTTTAGTTATTGTATTTACTGGTATATTATCTGTTGGTTTCCTTGAAAGAAAATTTAGTCGAAGAGAATGGACTGGAATAACACATGGTCTTTTATTTGATTAAGGGGGAGGAGTAAGTGATCTTTCAACAACTAACAAAGATTCACCAAGAATAAATTCAGTTATAACTGGAGATTTATGAATAATATGTGCTCAGGTAAATGATAATTTTTCTACAATAATAATAAATTTTAAAAATATATATCAATATATAATATTCAAAAGGTGATAACTGCGGTACAAATGGTTGTTAAAGAAACATTTGTATCTGGTTTGGAAATTCCACCACTGCAGGCAGTTAGTTGAAAAGTAGTTTTTGGTTTTATTGGAATTGTTTTATTGATGATACCATTAAATTATATCCATGTTGGTCCACCATTCGCAGATAATTCTCAAGGAACAACTCAAGCATCACTTGATGCAATTGTTCAAATTAAAAATAGTGGAAGATCATTCATGGCTGTTATTGGTGAGTTTATATTTTATACAGACTGTCCGATTTAATTTATTAAATTATTTTTTTCTTATACTATTTATTTTATTTTGTTAAGTATTACGCCCTTGTCATTTTGTACTTATGGGCTACATTATATAAGTTTTACAATTACAAGTTTTTGTTCCTTAATAATATGTATTATTATATATGTAAAGAGATGAATATATATTGATGAGATGAACATGTGGTAGTAGACAGTCGTTGATGACCACATGACGATCTACGAGCCTTTATTTTACATCGCCCTGAGTTGCCTTAAATGACAACTTTTTCGATGAAAATTACTGTACAGACTCTGCACTATCTAACAATAATTTTTGTTTGCCGTCGTCCGGAATCGAACTCGAAACGTTTTGGTGGAGAGTTTAGAGCGCTATCCACTACACCAAACGAGCCAGCTCTTTATCAATAAATTTATCAATAAATTTTATCTTGAAAAATATGGCTTGAATTGAAAAATGTTTCAAGTGAGAGTTGTAGGGTTTGGAGGAGGACATATAAAAATAAAAAAAAAAAATTCAAAAACTTCAAAATGGCGAAGTTTCAGGCATGGACATAGATTTTTTAAATGGATATTGTTACGTACCAAGTTGGAAAATTGAAATTAGCCTATGAAATAACGAAAAGAAGAAAAAATATGTTATAAAATTTAGTTTTGATGTAAAAAACGTTTTGGCCGAAAAGGAATATAGTATCCATCAAAAAAAAACAATGTTCATACCGGAAACTCCGCCATTTGAATTTTTTGAATTTTTTTTTTTTATTTTTTCTATGTCCCCCCCAAACCCTTGTTCTGACTAAATGGTCATATATCACTGTGGCCATCTAGTGACAATCAATGGAAGATTGATTGTCAACCATTTTTATTAATATTTTTTNAGTGACAATCAATGGAAGATTGATTGTCAACCATTTTTATTAATATTTTTTTTCTCTTATAATTTTTCTCTCTCTCTAGCTATTATTATTATTTTTAAGTAGTCTTTAACAGCTCAGCGACTCAACATATATTTTCAAGTGTATTTAAATATTTTTGCTCAACTTAATTTAGATATTAAATGAATTAGTTATTAAATAATAAATGATTAGTGTTCTTATTTATTTATGCTACTATTTAATCCAAAGTGCTCAACAACTCTAAAATGAAATCCCAACTTTCAACCTCCAACTCAAACCAATTGACACCTAACCTAATTAATACCATCACAATATCCTGATTCAACTCTACGATCCTTTATCATTATTAATAAATTACAGTCCACCTGCTCCAAGGTCCCTAGATGAGTTACTGGATTTAGACAGGTCATCCGAAGTTAGAATTTGGGACGCCATATNCTTTTCACGATTGAACACTTAAAAAGCTTAAGTATTATCCCGGAATTTTCTGAATTTTATAATTATATTCTTGACCCTCACTTTCTCTCAGTATTATCATTTCAAAAACTGTAGATACATTTAGAAAATCTAGTGGCATCCCTTGATGTGGTGCGAGTTGCCCTGTTGATATCTCGTAATTGCTTTAAATTAACATTCTCCCGTGAAATTCACAGGGCACCACGAGATAAAATGAAAAAAACAACGTAATTTTCTCAAGACTTCGCTTATTCGACTTCGTCATCGTTGCCGAATTCAGCCAAAGTCAAATTAGGTGATACCTTAAGAAAATCTGGTTGCTTTTTTTAATTTCTATCGTGGTGCCTTTTTTTTGAATACTGCTTGTTCTAAGGGATTGATTTTTTGAAAATAATTTGAATAATTATTCAAAGAACAACCGGCTATTTTATGAAAATATTTTTAAAAAATAAAATACATGTAATTTTATTTTTTAAAAATGAAAATGGCCAAGGAAAAGCAGTAGCTAAGGAAAAGATGTAGATAAGAAATTAATGTAACCAAAAAAATTATGTTTTGAGCAAAATTATATCCTTAGCTACTGCTTTTCTTCGAAATTTTGAACTTATTTAATGAATAAAATACATGTAATTTTATTTTTAAAAAATAAAAATAGCGAAGGAAAAGCAGTAGCTAAGGAAAAAATCTAGATAAGGAATTAATGTAGACAAAAAAATTATGTTTTAAACAACATTAGTTCCTTAGCGACATCTTTTCCTCAGCTACTGCTTATCCTTGGCCATTTTTCTTTTTCAAAAATAAAATGACATGTATTTCAATTATTAAATAAATAAAAAAATACCAAGGAAAAGCAGAAGCAAAGGAAAAGATGTAGCTAAGGAATTATCGTTGTTTGAAACATAATTTTTTTGGCTACATTAATTCCTTAGCTACATATTTTCCTTAGCTACTGCTTTTCCTTGGCCATTTTTATTTTTTAAAAATAAAATTACATGTATTTTATTTATTAAATAAATAAAAATCCCAAGGACAAGAAGTAGCTAAGGAAAAGATAGAGCCAAAGAAAGTTTAAATTTATTTTATATCAATCAATAAATTAATCAGTCATCCATTCAGCGATATCTGCCAAAATCAATTAAAATATTTCGTCTTATTATTTTCTCGGCTATTTGCCATAATATTTTAATTAAAATATATTAATTAATGTAATAAATTTAATTTTTTAATATTTTTTATATTTAAATCCTTATTCTTATATATTTATTTTTAACTATTCTACTTATCATTGAAAAAATCTTCTATTTTGCACTAATTGAAAGTCATTCTTAATAAAGGTGAAATTTTTTTTTACTTTCACGTTAGCGCGCGATGGCTTAGGGGATAAGACACTGGCATTTAGAAGATAGGTTTATATAGGTTTAGGTAGACGTAGGTTCGAGTCAAGGTCAGGACATCGAGATACAAAAAAAAAAAAAAAAAAATACACAGATATAATTTATTAAATTCTTAAAATTATTTTTTTTTGTTTTCTTTATTGGTAACTCCGAGATTTTTCGGTGTGCCACTGATAAAATGTCATTGTTTACAAGACTCAACGGAGCCGAACTATCCTCGATAGGGGTTACCTCGAGATTATGTCATTAGACCATTGAAAAAACTAAGTGGTGGCAACAAATTCCGCTGACTCGGGGTTACGCTGAGATTTTATGAAAATTCGCATTCTGATAATATATCGGAAATTCTCTCCGTGCATCTAATTCATTAATTGTATTTAGACGATCTTGATGTATAACAAATAAATTAACTTTGTCACGTGGGGTTCCGTGGCGGAACGGTAACGCGTGAGCTTTTGATTTAATAGGCCCCAGTCAGTCTGGGGCCCAGTGCAATTCGCGCTCGAGACAGTAAGGTTGAAAAAAAAAAAAAAAAATTCACATCAAATTCTTTATTATCAATATTTGTCGTTTGAAATAAGCAGTTGATTAACTTGTTATAAACCATCGACCGTTCGTAATAAGAAGCTAGTGGCATACATATTTTGAGAAGTATTGTTCTAGAAGCAAACCATCTACTGTTTGAAACAAGACGCCGTCTGCATAAAACAAACAGAATATTATTTATATCAAGACTTTTTTTTTATTACTACAAACTAATCATTGATTATAATAAACTATTTACTTTTTCTTTCGAACAATATATTGCAGGGAAGTTTTCTTCTGGAAAATAGAAAAGAGTTTTCTCAGTGCACTGATTTCCGCGGCTATATTGCAATATTAAAATACGTATCTTTATTAATATACCGGTGTGGAAATATATAAACACGTTGATAAAAACGAAAATAAAACAGAAAAGAAAGTGATTTTGTTGGAAACGATGATATATACCCTACTCCAAATTTTTTGTATTTGTATTTTAAAATATATATAAATGCGGCGTTCTTAGCGGGGTTTGCGGCCTGACCCTCTGAGATTCCGCTCATTTTTTGATACGTTGTTGATTTTGGCCTTAAAAAAAACCGTATTTTTTTTTTTTTTTCCTTTAATTTTTGGAGGCACCACCATCGAATTTCAAGATATCTCAAAAAGCCCCTTTTTTTTTGCTGAATTTTCGATCATAGATTCGAGGACGAAAAACAAGTATTTTAAGCTTTACAATAGAGTGGGCACTCAATGGGAAGTATTTTTTTTCGATTTTTAAAATTTTTATTTTCGAAAAAAAAAATTTTTTTTTTATTAAAATTTAATTTTTTTTCAACATTATTCTGGTTGTAAAAAAAAAAAAAAAACGAAACTTACTCTTATGAAATTTTCAATTTCTTTTAAGTTTTTTAGAAAAACCGTATAACAGATCAAGAGTAAAAAAAAAAATCAAAAATACTCATTTAAAGTCACCTTTGTCTCAGATAATCAATATTTTTTAATGAAATATTTATTTATGATCAAGAAAAATATATGTTTTTGTAATAAAATTGACTATTTGTAGTTAAAGGTGACTTTAAATGCGTTTTTTTGATTTTTTTTTTTTTTACTCTTATTCTGCTATACGGTTTTTCTGAAAAACTAAAAAGAAATTGAAAATTTCATAGGAGTAAATTTCGTTTTCTTTTTTTTTTTACAATCAAAATAATGTTAGAAAAAAAAAAAAATTTTGATAAAAAAAAATTTTTTTTTTCAAAAATAAAAATTTCAAAACTCGAAAAAAAATACTTCACATTATGAGTGCCCACTCAATTGTAAAGCTTAAAATACTTGTTTTGCGTCCTCGAATCTATGATCAAAAATTTTTTAATATAAATTTTATATTATTTTGTAATAACGCCTTGAGCATTAAACTCTTCGACAGTTTTGTCGCAAGCTATAGCTTGTCGTGTTTTTTAGTAGTTTTTAAAAATTTCCATAAAAGGGTCTGTCAAATGTTTAATGAACAAATAAACGACCCTTAAGGCAGCAGAATATCATAAAAATTATAACGAATATAAAAACCCTGGTGAAAATTAATCTCGGACTAATAGATTAGATGCCCTCATTTTCAGTAGCAGAAAACAGAATAATTGACTATTAAATTTTTTTTCCGCGCAAAAACTGTTAGTTGTACAGCAAAAGTTTCCAGCGAGGGCGAGAGAAAAAATTCCGACGATCGTTGACGATCGTATATGCACGATCGTGGGGGACAACACTTTTGTCCACGTTTCGGGTGATCGTCGACGATCTTTAAAGGTCTTCAACGATCTGTGACGATCTTCAAAGATCTTCAGCGATCTGTGACGATCTTTAAAGATAAAACATAAAAAACTCAATATTTCTTTCTAAAATTTCGTAAAATATTTATTTAAAGTAGTTTAAATTGTTTTATTTTTTTTCTGATCGTCCACGATCTTTGATGATCTNATGACTTTTAGAGACTTTTTTATTGTTAAAATTAATTTTTCGCGTAAAAAAAAAAAAAAAACATATCAATCCGTGGCAATACAAAAGCCAGAGGAAAGCCAGAGTAAAACCAGACAAAAGCCAGAGGAAAGCCAGAGGAAAGCCAGAAGAAAGCCAGACTTGTAAAAAAGACATTTATTCATAACAATAGCGCTAATTATTAATAAACAATATTAAATTAATAAATTTTGATGACTTTCAGAGACTTTTTTATTGTTAAAATTAATTTTTCGCGTAAAAAAAAAAAAAAAAACATATCAATCTTTGGCAATACAAAAGCCAGAGTAAAGCCAGAGTAAAACCAGACAAAAGCCAGAGGAAAGCCAGAGGAACGGCAGACTTGTAAAGAAGACATTTATTTTTAACAATAGCACTAACTATTAATAAACAATATTAAATTAATAAATTTTAATGACTTTTAGAGACTTTTTAGTGTTCCGTAGGACACTTATGTTTTCGCTTTTCTGTGACTTTTTGTTATTTCAAGATAAAATGTGAAGTTCGGAATCGGATTGGCTTCTGAGACAGTCATTTTGTTTAATTTTTTTGCCCAAAAGCAATCGTCATATTTATTTTCAATTTTTGGGCCATATTAGATTTAATATTCCCATTTTTTGACAAGTCCCAATTTCAAATATTGACCGATTAATTCCGGCAATGTTTCAATTGACGACGCTTCATCTGTAGACTTTACGATATTTTTTTCAAATTTTTCGGTCGTTTATTCAACGAAATGTAGTGTCACAAATCGTTTTTTCGCGATATTTTTTGAACCGCTGAACTGAATTAGTCGATGTTAAAACAAATTTAGGTTTTTTTTTTTTTCCAAAAACAGACATGATATTTTTTTTTACTTTTTGGGCCTTATTAGATTTAATATTCCCATTTTTTGACAGGGCCCAATTTCAAAAATCGACCAATCAATTCCGGCAATGTTTTAATCGACGACGCTCCATCTGTAGACTCTACGATATTTTTTTCAAATTTGTCGATCGTTTATTTTTTTTTTTATTCAACGAAATGTAGTGTCACAAATCGTTTTTTTGCGATATTTTTCGAACCGCTGAACTGAATTAGTCGGAGTTAAAACAAATTTAGGTTTTTTTTTTTTCCAAAACCAATTATAATATTTTTTCCTACTTTTTGGGCCATATTAGATTTAATATTCCCATTTTTAACATGGCCCAATTTCAAATATTGACCGATTAATTCCGGCAATGTTTTAATCGACGACGCTTCATCTGTAGACTCTACGATATTTTTTTCAAATTTTTCGGTCGTTTATTTTTTTTTTTATT
>MKYW01000250.1:115514-129754 GCA_015776835.1 Aphidius ervi | reverse complement strand
ATGCTCGTTTTCTCCCGGAAAAAATTAGGTAGGCTCACGAGCTATCAAAGATACCTGAACTTACACTGTACGTTCCCGTAAAGTTTTCTCGAGATCCACCAAAAAATAAAAAAAAATCCTTAAAACTTTTGTGGATGGACGTTACGTCTCACCAGTACAGGAATATCCCGTAAATATAGAAGGATAATTTTCTCAGTGTATGCATGCATACATACATAAATATTCCTGTAATTAATAATATGAAAATTACAATAGTAATAATCATTATTTTTCATAATTACGGATATTATTAGGCGAATTTTTACAAACTTTTTTATGTTTGTAGAATTGCCATGTGCTTACATACATATTCTTGTCATCAAATATGTGAAAATTATAATAATTTCACATATATGTCTCAATCTTTCTTAAGTTTGAGACGTCATTATAATTTGTTATTGTATGCATATATAATCTATTTCTCTTTANTTATTGTATGCATATATAATCTATTTCTCTTTAAAGAATGATAAATCATTTTGAATGATGAAAAAATTATTGCATGATTGAAGAATTAATTTAATTTTAATTAGTTTAATGAAACAAAAGTGTAAAATACATTTGATAATTTTGTGGTGATTATTTCTTTTGCATGCCACTTTATAATCATGCTTATCTATAATCTTTTAATATATTTTATAAAAAATTTATCAATACTATGTACACTGTATATAATTTATAATTATTTTTATTTAAACATTGGGTTCTATGTATATCATATATTGTTTAACAAATAAAAATATATGAAACCCTATATGTTGTAAAGCATGGTTATATATAGATTCAAGGTAAAAATTTGACCGGCTGCGCCGATGTATGGGCCCAATTTCTTTTGGGACTCATAGATGGGGCAGCAGTCTGCTCCATCGATAAATATAGGTTAGGGTTCACTTGAAACCAAGGGTATTGTTTCGCCTTAAAATCAGTTACACTTATTTAAATGTTGAATTTGACATTTTTTGAATGTTAAAAACTAAAGATAACATTTTTCAAATTATTGACATCCAAAAAATGTCAAATTTAACATTTAAAAAAGTGTAGACTGATTTTAACATTTTTTTTACTGTATACATATTTATTAATAGAGTACAAAATAGTTTTTTATTTGTTAGGCTGGTAGAATTCTGTCATGTTTGGTGAGATTGAACCCCGTGACTAGCTGTTTGTAATAGCTAAAAAATGTATACAGTTTCTATGGAAAATAACAGGCTAGTGAATATCTATTTTACCTACAAAGAATAATATATAATTTTTATAAAAATAAAATCAGATCAATGATAATTTTTTCATACCAATTTCATAATAAAATATAATATGAAGGAAAGCAAAAATGCTTTGCGTATTGAAAAGCATCGGACGTTAAAACAAAATCGAAACTGGTAGAATTCCGTCTAGTTTGAATCTTGTAACTAGATATTAAAAAGCTATATATTATTAGCTATAATATGTAAACTAGAAAATAGGATTCGTTGCCAAAAAAAAGCGAATAATAAACAATTCAAAATGAAAATAATAAACTTTTTGAATTAAAAATAAAAAAATTATTATTTTTTTCTTTTATTGCAAGATTTTTAATCTGATCATTTTTTTTCGTACAAGTTAACATAGAAGTTAGAAAATTTTCTTCCTCATTAATAGAGACCTCTATCAATACACTCAAAAAAATACATATTTTTATAAATAAATTGAATGAATCTCAAAATATAAATCTATATAAAAAATAAAAACAAAATTCATTAATAAATTTTTTTTTTCCAAACCAAGTATTAAACGAGAAATGGAATCGTGACTGTATTTTGTTGACAATAAAATTGGAATATTATTAATTTATTTTTGATTGAGGCTTAACTAAAAAAGAGTACAATTGGAAAATTTTAACAATTTTGATAATATATCAATTTTATTGTCTACGAAATATAGTCGCGATATCATTTTTTGTTTAATACTTCCTTAAAAATAAAAAAAAAAAATAAATGAATTTTGTTTTTATTTTTTACGTTCATTAAATTTATTCAATTTATTTATAAAAATAACGTCTTTTTGTATGCATTGAAGGTATTTCTCAATAACGACGACAATTTTCTAACCTTCACGTTAACGCGCGTTGGCTCCGGGGTAATACACTCGCTTTTAGGAGTTAAGTTTAGGTAGGTAGCTAGGTAGATAGATTCGATCCCGGTATACAGTCAGTTATACAAACAAAAAAATAAGGAAAAACAGCTTATTATTATTATTGTTATTTTGTTTTCAGTATTTAGTGGAACTAGCTATAGACTAGAAAATTGTCCATTTCTATAGAACTTGTAAATGTCTAGTTTTTAATAGACAAATTATCTACTTATGAGTTTGAATCTAGTAAAAATAGCTATTTTTCAGACGTTTATGGGCCGGAATTTCTACTAGGGTTAACGTATAATAAAAAACTGAATGCATTATTTGGAAATAAAAGAAATATAATTATAGACATTGGAGAATTTGGTGAGACTTAGAAAATTTTGATCAACGTTTGACCAGGTTGCCTCATTATTCGAGATGTGGTAAAGATACTTGATTCTACCCTGAACACGGAAAATTGAACCAAAAAAATTTATGTATTTAAATAATGAATTTATTTATTAAACTTCTTTATAATTAAATTGATTTTCAGTAGTCACAGCTAAAAAACACCTAGGTTTGCAGACGAATTGAAAATTATTTTAAATTCCTAAACTCGAAAATAATCTCGAGTTCCTCGTTGAAGTCGAAAAAATTTTAAGTGTTGAAACTATAAAAGTAGAGTCCTAAAAAAATAAACTCTGAAATACTTGCGTCCACGATTCAGCATGACGAGAATTAAAAAAAAAGACTCATAAAGGCTCTGAAACACTCTGAAATACCGTTAAATACTCTAAATCCATAAATAAAGACTCATAAAGGCTCAAAAATTTTATCCTGGGATCATCACTTAATAGTTATTACGGAACGTCTGAGTGTGATTCACCACACTCAACTTGTTTTTCTCCATTTTTCATTTTGCAGCGCGTGTAATCTTTTTCGAAACTTATTGATTATTGGGAAATAGGTTTTTCTTGAAATAAAGTATACAGAAATTGTAGACAAAAACTTTTTTTTTCACATATTGGTATAATAAAAAGTCAACTTAATTAATTCCAGATAAAAGTGTTTTATATATTTAACGATTGTCAATGTCAATAATTACAAAAAAAAAATGAACTACAAGAATATAATATTGAATACATTTTTTTTCTTGATTCATAATTTTAGAAAATCGAAAATCAATTTTCATTTTTATTGAGATATATATATATATATATATATATTGCTTTTTTTTTTTTTTATGCAATATTTTATTTTCACTGTCTTGAAATAATATTTTTATTAAATATTTTAATCTTAACGCAATAAAATATACTACTATATACAAATATTAAGTTTTTTCATTTCTTTTCACTTATTTATATTTTTATCATTAAAACTTGCTTAGCCCTAATAAAAATAATCAAAAATATATATTTTTTAAATTTCTCAAACGTAAATTTCGACTTTACTATTGACGTAATAAATAGTCGGTTTTGAATACAAAAAATATTTTACGAAACATTAATATTTGCAATGAAAAAATGAGTATTGTGATCTTTTGAAAAAAAAACACAAATTCATTTTTCATTATTTGATAGAATTAGCTTGTATGCACGAGGCAGTGATTTCAACAGAAGATATATATACATATAGATGACTAGATCACAGTGGATGGAACAGCCGATGATAAATTATTTTTTTTTGTCTTACGGTTCATCTTGGGAATCTCAAATTCTGTAAACATGAAAAAAATAATTTAAATTAAATTAAACCATTTATTAAAATTATTCTTTAATGAAAATTAAAGTATTTACTCTTTTATATACTCAGTAAGTTTATTGTTCATTTAGATATATGTATGATGAATACTAGATAGAACAACTTTAAGAAAAAGAGAAAAAAATAAGCATAAATAATCGCATAGGGGGATGAAGGTGGATTTCAGGTAAGGGAGAAGTTTGACAAAAGACTCGGATGGAGATCTCTCGAGAAGGGTCCACAAAAAGAATCAAAAATGAATAAATAAAAAAGAATGGGGTACCAGTTGAAAAACCGACAAAGAAAAGAGTGAAAACGCTGAGAATATCGTGAACAAAAGTGTATTGAGGTTGAACGCACCGCACTAAAGAAACTGTCCTTCGGTTAGGTGACATATATACATATGTATACGTGCGTGCCTACGTCGAGCGTATTAGAATGAATGATTTCGAAAAATATATCAAAAAACGTAGTAGTAATAATGAATGCTCGCTAACGAAACTGACTATAATTAAAAATAATCGAATGTGAATGAAAAAGTTTAAATCAGAGTTTTTTCGATGATTTCATTCATATTTTTCAACACTGTAGATTCAATTCAAAGTTCAACTTGAATTTCGAATAAAGAATATAGAAGTAAAAAAGAATGTAAAAAAGTATATACATATTTCATATGGATATCGACGGCAAGGGCAGGAGATATTTAAAAAAAGAACCGGAGGAAGGTGAAAGAAATTGCAGACAAAAGCTACCCGAGATGTATAAATGTAAGGGAGAGGATATCTTGAATGGAGTCTGCGATTTGAATGGCCATATTGCAATATACATAAATATATATGTATATGTATTTCAATATACATATGTACGTATATTTTATTAAGGATTTTTTTACTGAAAAGTATTGTTAGTTACCAAGGTCACAAATCTAACCAAGATGGTAGTGTGTTTTAGTACAATATGAAAAAGAAAAGATAATATCAAAACTTTGTATGATAGATAGTGAGCTATGGGTTTCATCACACAAACCCGAAATTAAAGTTCGAAAAACGACACTAAAAAATGAAAAAAAATCAAACGTCTTGATTTCTAGAAATGTGTTTTTTTTTATAAAAATATGAACATGGAAAAGTTTGAATTATGCTTGCCTTAGTAAATGGTGACAGCCAGAAACACAAACACAACAGACGTTCATTTTCATTGACTCTGTTGCCACCATGAGATAACATCCAATAGTTCTTCATCTTCTGGACTCATTGGCCCATAATTTTCATAAACATCTTGATGTGTTGTATAAATAACTGTTGAAGTACTACCACCGTAACCTTGGCTACCACCTGATGATGTTTCAGAAACAGAACTTGGAGTCGGTGAACTTGATGCCTGTGAACTAGGTGGTGGTACAAATGAAGTCGTATTTGAGTTTTCATTTTTTATATGATGTTTTTCATAAATAATATTGTGTTCTTGAGTATGTTTATCTTGGATATTCGGAGAATTTAATTCTGTTGTATTAAGATCAATTAATGAAGTAGACCCACACGTTGATGAAGCTGATGATGATGACGATGTATTTATCATATCCGAACTGATTCCATTATTATCAAGCATGTTTTGTAAACTTTTTATATATTCTACTGCCATTTTCAAGGTTTCAACTTTAGACAGTTTTTTACTACCAGCTCTTGAACCACCATTAGTACCGACTGTATTACTACCAAGAGCTTGTGCTACACTTTGTGGTATATGCTGACGGAGTGTTGCAAAGCCATTATTAACTTGTTTTACGCGATTGCGTTCACGTGCGTTTCTTCTTGCAACAGATGCTGGTTGGTGTGGCACAGTACCATAAGACGTAGTTTGATAGATTTTTGTTTTTTTAGATGAATGCTGGATTTTCAAATCATTAATGGAATGATTTCCAGTCGTAACAATAACATTGCTACGAAGATGACTTTGAACATTAATGTTGGTATTATTCATAGGATTTGTTTGGTGACCAACATGGTGGTGATGATGTTGTTGAACACCCAACATTATTGGTAACGCGTTCTCGTCGTTTGTTCTCACTAGAGTCATATCACACAATATACCCGAGTTTTAACCAAATTATTGTGGCACAGTTACGGAATGTGTATATTTTGAATCATATACAACGATTTTTGAGTCTTTTCTACCTATTATCACACTTAAGTAAATATTAATTTTCCATCTATAATCTTTTTCTTGTTTTTGTTTTTTGAAATTTAGAAATATCTTGATTTTTACTTCAAGGTAAAAATTAGACTACACATTTATTTTCCACTGGCATTAAAGAAGAATAAAACTTTAAACACCCTCAATACTCACTACACGGAAGCGGCTCCCGAAATGCTGTTGAGAAGGGTACGGGGCCTTATATAAGGCAGATGGGCACGCGCCGCGTCCCCACTATGGAGTCCCGTCATTCGCTTCCCGATTGGGGCCCTGAAGCTTCTACTCCCCTCCCCTTGTAAACATAATTCTTGCGACGTAATGCAGCTGAAGATCCTTCTACCCTCTTTTACTGTTCTCCCATATCGTCTATCACACAATTTTTTTCCCCTCTTGTCTCGCTTTTCTGTCTTCAATTATTTTTTTTTTTTTTTATTCTTTTACTCATCTCCGAAATAATTGAAGCGCCAAAGGCTCTGTGAAACGAACACAACTAAGATTCCCATCTCTATCAAAATGGGATGACTTTGTTGATTTTATTCAACTTAATTTACATTATCTACTGTTTTTATAATAATCGATATATCTGATTGATACTTCTTTCGCCTTAAAATGTAAAAGCAAATTTCAAGATCATGCCAGACCAAAGATATTCTAAAAAAACTGATGTTATTTTCATTTATAAAATAAACTATCCCAATACCATATGGAAAAAACTTTTGGGTAATGCATAAGCATATTTGAATCGACTATTTTTTAATCGGTAAAGAAAAAAACGTAGTTCAAATATTCATATGCATATTAAACAAGATCCTTATTAGCAGCTAAGAACATTTTATTAATTGCTGAAAAAAGACAGAAAAAATTATTTTCGAAAGAAATAAGTTTACGATGCCTCAGGCCCAAGCGGCAGTAGTGGCGACGGCGGCAGGAACAGCAGTGGCGAAATATCCAAAAGCAACAGAGAAGTGAAATATATTGACTGTTGACGTACCTTAGTGCGAGCGAAACAAAAAATGATTGGATATGTAAGGAGCAGAAGAATGAGGGGTGGTTGTGATGCTTCTCGCTATGGAAACAGGCAATACTAACACACACGAAGAGGCTATAAGAGACGCGCGAGCCGCTTCCACCCCTCTTTTTTGGTTTTAGCTCGTGGCGCACGCCACACAATAATTTTCGAGCCTGCTTTCCTCTCGCAATGCCACTCACAAGATCCATCGGGCCCATCAGGTCCCACCTGACCCCTCAACTTCCCTTCTCTAAAAGCGTTGTGTGTGCGATCGGAGCCTCAAGACAAACGGCTTTCTCATGCGCCTTTACGTCTTTATTCTCTTTTTTGCGTTGCTCCATAAGATGAGTATAAAATATAACATGGCAGAACACTCTGAAAATGAACACGCTTAACTTTATTTCGCTGTTATTGCGTATGCGGTTTTTCGTATGTACCAACTTTTTTTTTGAGATTATTAATGACCCAGTGTATATATTCAGTTTACTATAATACGCCATGCAAGATATACGGCAATGTATTGTTTCTGGTTTACTGAATAAAAAATAGTTCATATTCGATCAAAATACATATATTTTTTTATTATAAGACATTCGAGGCAACAAAAATAAAACTGTAGCTTTATTCATTTACTGAATTTTTTATTTATCCGGTATTTTTTTTTTCGTATCAAAAAGCGCTTTTTGACAATTTAAGAGAGTACCTCCACCAATTAGTTTTTTTACCAATTCTCAAATTTTTTGATATATAAATCTTGAAATTCCCCTGCATCTAATGATCCTAATTTTGTATTTATGTCCTATATAGTTTTCGAGATAATTAGTTCTAAACAGGTAAACTTTTCAAGCAGTTTAACATTGCATAAATAGAAATTTCTTTTTATTTTTTTATATTTTCGGTTCTAACAAAAAAATGGTTCTCACCAATTCGATGAAAAATTAATATGTTAAAATTGATATAGTTTAGAAAATTAAAAAAAAAATTCAAACGTTTGTCCTATCCTGATTCAGAGATATTGTTAATTAAAGTGTATAAAATATAAATTATAAACAGTGAAGCCGAGTGGCAATGATGCGTCGCGCGCAGCTTTGCACCTATTATATATATCACACACATTCATACATACATCCTGATAAAAATAAACTTATTTATGGAAATAAATTGCAATTTTTTTCAATCAAATTTTCCTATTATCTCTAAACACATTAATTATTTTAACGAATCTATTTTCAATATTTTTAACCTTTTATTAAAGTCAAATTCGACAGCTGTCACAACAACAAGCACCATACATTTGCACACACACAAGTATATATTTAAACGATCTTGGCCGTGATTGGCTGGGATTGGTACAGTATCAGGCAAAAACTTTAAGCTACAATATAGACTTTTTGTTCCAATTATCACTACGCTGTGAACTAAACTTTCTATTCCGATTCTCGTAGACGTACTCCCTTAAGATCACTTTAAAAATATTGTACACAATATTTGAAATTACAATAGTTGAAATTCATTATCGAATAAATTCTTAGGTCAATTTTTATTTATTCCAAGAATATTGATGGCAATAAACTGTGTTATGGGATGTATATGTATAAATAATGCATCAGTATTATACATTGCAAGGATCGTATCAATGCTTTAGTTCTTCGAGTCGACTATACATACGCCACTGAGCTTCACCAAGTGATCAATTGAGGGTCTACATGCAATAACCCGCTACGCGACAAAAACATTTTTTTTTTAAACAATGATAATGATTAAAAAAAAAAAGTCTAATGAAAAATAATTTTTATTTTTTGTTGTTAATAATATTAACAATAATAAATGAAAATTATCTTTCATTAGACTTTATTTTTTTCATCATTATCATTGTTTGAAAAAAAAATTTTTTTGACGCGTAGCGGGTTATTGCATGTAGACCCTCAATTTCCATCGAAGCACTAACACATTGATATCGTCTCAATAACGTAGTTTGTTATAGTTTGAGCCAATATCAAAAAAAGAAAAAAGTAGTGAGGTGCAAAGTAGCGTACGGCCGAAGCCAAGCGCGTGAAGAATATGAATATTTATACAGCTTGGTATTAGACCTATTCAGAAAAAAATAAAAATTTGGTTCCTCTAAAAAATTTATCAATTAAATAATAAGAAAAAGAAAAACAATTTTAAAAAAATTTTTGATAGCTTTTAAAAGTCCCTTCAAGCTAATCTAATATTTCAATTTCATGAGCATGTTACAATAGCGTGTGTTGATTTTTATTTAGCTGTAGCAATTATACATATATATATATATGTATAAAGGCATCGAAATAGCGCTTTAAAAAGTTATCACAAATATGCTTACGTTATGGGTAAATTTTTTATTCCGTATGAATCTACTTTTGTGGTTCAAATAAACAATGAGTTTCCCAACAAAAATAAAGTTTACAGAAAGGTTAATAATTTGTTTGTAAATTTATATTTTCTGAACGTATACGTTATAAATAACTCTAATGGGTATATATTATAAATATACATATAAATACTAAAATTAAAACTTTTTATACTAAATTTTTTTTATCAAATCAACGATTTTTTTTCTCTATAGATCATCCTGTATTATTTATCAAGTCTATTGTATTACTCATTAAAGTATGTTATTGATATGGTTCATAAATTATATAAAAACAAAACTTACCCTGGTAGAAATATAGAATAAAATCGAGGTTTACACGAGGTTCCCGAGTGGAAATTTCGGTCCGATTCGGATCCAGGTCGGATCCGGTTTACCTGATTACAAATCCGAATCGGATCCGGCCAGCCCGATCCGATTCGGACTGAAAATGTAACGCCGGTTAGGCTCCGGATCGGATCCAGCAAACCGGATCCGATTACGATAAGGACACCGTGGCTAAATCGGATACCAAATTATGTATCCGGAATTACATTTAAATCGGATCCGATTTTACATCCAAGCCGGATCCGATTTTACATCCAAACCGGATCCGATTTTACATCTAAACCGGATCCGATTTTATGCTTAAACTAAATCCGAATTTATACTTAAACTGGATCCGAATTTATATTTAAACCGGATCCGAATTTTGTTTTAAAAAAATTTTGATTTAAAAAAAAAAATATATATATGCTTTTTTCAATTATTTTTTTTAACAATCATTATTAACAATATTTTTATCTTAGAAAATTCAACCTAAACTAAACTAAAATTCCGGATTTTGCGGGGATCGATCTCTGGGCTATTCTGTTCAAAGTCGGCAACTCTATCCTATTGACCACGGCAGCGTACATGGAATCGGTGAAATCAAAAGTCCTTTACAAGCGTAGAAAGTTATTTAAAAATTACAATAGAAAAACTTGATATGATTAATACTATATATATGCAAAAATGTATTTAATTTTATCAAAAAATAAAATGACATTCTGAAATTAATTTTTTTTTTTTTCTTTTCAAATACTTCTAAGTTAGATCCGTTTTGAATCAGGGAAACCGGATCCGGCTTACCTTAGCCAAGCCTGACCAAATCCGGAGGTTAACTTTGAAAAAAAAACAAACTTCAATTAAAGTCCGGCATTCCGGATCCGATTTGGATCAGGAGAGAGTAAGGAAAGCCGGATCCGGTTAACCTTAGCCAAACCTGACTGAACCCGGAGATAACTTTGAAAAAAAAAATAAAGTCCAATTAAAGTCCGGCAATCCGGATCCGATTCGGATCAGGAAAGAGTAAGGAAAGCCAGATCCGGTTAGCCTTAGCCAAACCTGACTGAACCCGGAGATAACTTTGAAAAAAAAAATAAGGTCCGATTAAAGTCCGGCAATCCGGATCCGATTCGGATCAGGAAAGAGTAAGGAAAACCGGATCCGGTTAGCCTTAGCCAAACCTGACTGAACCCGGAGATAACTTTGAAAAAAAAAATAAGGTCCGATTAAAGTCCGGCAATCCAGATCCGATTCGGATCAGGAAAGAGTAAGGAAAGCCGGATCCGGTTAGCCTCATCCATAACGGATCCGAAAAGGGTCAGGAAACCCGGATCCGAATTACCTTAGCCATACTGGATCCGATTCGGATCAGGATCTGGCCAAGCTGGATTCAATTTCCACTCGGGTTACCATGTATCGGTATATATGCTTATACACGTACCTCGGGCCCAAACCTAGGATCGAGGTTAAATTTCTACCAGGGTAGCCCCTTAGGTAATTATAAAATAATTTTTATAGTTTTTAATTGAATCAATCAATTTCTGGAAGCATTGGTAACCATGATCGGGCGAATATAAGTGTCTTTCACCACCTTACTCTTGGACCAGGAGTGGATTCTTCCAGGCTTGGGCCATTGCTCGGTCATGTATTATCGTACTTCATCGAAAATAAATTTTTTTTTATTGTATTATTGAAATTGAATTATTTATAGTTCTTATTTTACCAATTTTTTTTCTTATAATATCTGTGTGATTGATACCCTGGTAGAAATTAAATCTTGATCCCATGTAGGAGAACACAACATGGCCAAGCATTGGCCGATGCTTGACAAACTTCCGCTGATAATCGGCAAACATTAATGGGCCATTAATGCGCCAAGCCTGGAGCGTTACGGTAATTTAATATCAGCTGCCATGAATGGTCCAATGATGTTTCCCAAGATTGGCCCGATGATTGACGAAGTATGAGCCAATAAACGGCCATTGATGGCCCGTTAGTCTCCCAAGGGTAAACCAAGTATGGCACAATGCTTTCTACCATTTATTAATCAAATTTAAAAAATAAAAATAAAATATTTATTTTTTATTTAACCAATCAGCTTATATTAAACAAACTATTAATAATTGTTTGAAGAATTTATGATTAAGCAATACTGTTATTTGATTCTACCTGGACTTGAACTCGGGTCTTCTGTATGACATCCTGAAGCATTACCACTCGGCCATGGCGGCTATAATGAACATTATTAATAAGTTTTTGATTTGAATGAAATCAACCAGAGACCAACTCTTGGCCGTCCGAAAGTCAGCTGAAGCTTGGCCAGTAATAGCAACCATGCGTTGGCCATTTAAGGATTCAAAGGCTTGGCCGATGAATGGCAACCAAGCAATGGCCATTAATGTATCAGCCAAGGACTGGCCAGTCATTGGCAACCAAGTCACGGCCATTGAAAATCTGCCAAGACTTGTCCAATTATTGGCAACCAGGCAATAGCCATTTAAGAGTCAGCCAGGCTTGGCCCATGCGTTGTTGCCAATCATCGGCCATCTAAGAGTCAGCCAAGGCTTGGCCATGGAACAGAACCATGAATTGGCAATACAAGAATGGGCCAGTCGTTTACCAAGGAAGAACCGCGATCGGCCCATGCCTGACTACCAATCATTGGGTGCTATTGATGGGCCAATGCATGGCCGTGTTGTGAGTCTTGGCGATTCCTACACAGGATCCGAGGTTTGAGCACAAGGTATACTTTATACATGGTAACCTCGTGTAAACCACTTTATTTCTATCAGGGTATACTCGATTATTTCTATTCTTTCAAAGGTACAAAAATAGAGTTTTCTATAGAAAAAATAATTCTATATTTGAACCTGTTAAGAATACATTTTGTTCCAAAATTACAAACTTTTATTCTGAAATTAAAAATTTGTTTATTGTAATTTTAATTTAGTTTTAATTTAATTTTAACTTGTTTGCAATATTCGTATGAAATTTTTTAATATTACAAGAAAATATTATGATAGTATATTGTGCAACAAGAGTGGTAAGTTGTGTTTTATTAGATAGTGTGCGCGCCCAGCGCGCAGACCATCTCAGAACACACACAGTTACCACTCGAGTTACACACGATATTTTCTACCATGAATGTATTGTAAACGAGATTTTACGCGCCAGAAACTAGACTTGTCAAATGTTGTAAATGTTAGTTGTCATAATCGTAATTTGTTATTTTTCTTAAAAANGGGTGTGAAACCCCTCTAGCATAAGAAAAAAACACATTTCATATGATTAAAATAAAACGTATTCAAAGTTCAAAATATTTACTAAAAATAAAAATAACTATCTGACTTGATATAATAAAAAATGAAACAATGAAATTCAAATCGTTTAGAATAAATAAATGAATAAATTAATAATCAAATTATAAAATAAAATTAAATTAAATTAAAATTAAAAATCAATAACAAGTAATGAAAAATACCATTAAAAAAAAAAACAATTTCCAGAATACAAACAGCCTGTCACAAATATTCTACATTTTGAGGTTAAAAATATTAAACAAAAAAAGAAAATTGAAAAAAAATCGAAAAAATATTGTAATATTAAATATTATTATCAACAAATATTATTATAACATATCTTGACACACAAATATTCATTATTAGGTGAATCATTTAAAATACAATTGTCAATTAATGTAGATAAATCTGATTCTGTCATCTTGGACAATCGAGGATGAATAAAATTGAGTGTATGTGTGTTTTTTTTTTTATATCATGTGTGTATCTGTGTGATACTACGTCGTTGAAAACAAGACTTAAGGTACAACCAGGGCAAAGTGAGAGACACCTGGCGGATGTTTGCTAAAAACATTATATATTCATGAGTGCGAAAAGAACGAGAGATTAGAAAGAGAATACTGTTTCTCACTTCCACTCAAGTATTTAGATAAAGATAAAAATTTATTATCCTCTATTAATTAAAATTGAATATTAAAACCTATACTAAATTTGGGTGATGATTTTTCGTCTTTTTTACGGAGGCTAGGAGCCATAGGCTCAGCCGCAGTATTGGATTTGTCAACGAAAAAAAAAAAAAGCTCATAACTTTTGAACCACTGAACTTAGAGAGTTCGTTTATAGCTAAAAGAAGCGTCTCTGAAAACTCTTCAAAAACCATCATGAACTTTTTCCCTGTGAATAAAAAGTTTAGAAAAAAAAATGAAAAAATCGATTTTTGGAAAATGTTTGTTCTTTGTTCTAAATTTAATGCCATCTAAACTATGAATCTGAGAGCATAAGTTACGAGGGTTGATATGATCTTTAGATATTTCTCTATCATGTTTTATTTCTTTAAATTGGATAAGCAATCAAATAAAAAAAAAAACAGACGTTTATACAAAAATTTTTCAATGGTGCAAAAAACGGCGCCAGCAATAACTTATAAAAAAAATCAAGATAGAGA
>MKYW01000250.1:104117-114349 GCA_015776835.1 Aphidius ervi | reverse complement strand
AAAAAAAGGACCATCTTTAACAGTTAATTAATCAAAAAAACATCTTATAACAAAAAATCTGATTAAAGAAAAAGGTGTATCGTTATTTCAATTATCTACTCTATAAAATTCGTGAAATCGTCATTATTTTTAATTTTCCCTGGTTGTACCTTAACACTAAACTAGAAGCAAAAAAACACCGGTTGGGGCGCAAAAAACAGAGGCAACTTAGAGTGGATATAAGCGAAAAACAGAGGCAACTGCCGTTTACTACTCGAGTGCTTCGCTTACTACTGGAGTATTTCGCTTACTACTCGAGTGTTTCGCTTACTCCTGAAGTGTTTCGCTTACGCGTCTATAATCGTCAATTTACCTCACCGTCAGGGCACGTGTAAAACCGAGTTTACAATGCATGAGTGGTATAAAATTTGTATACTGTATTGTAAATTTATAATGTTCACACTAAATATATAAAAAAAAAAAAATTGGAGTTTTGGAATACTATTTCTAAAATTACAATATCAATGTTTTCGATTGAGTATAAGTGTACGTCTTCTGAATTTACAACTGTGTACACTTAAATTACGAACTCATATGTATTGTAATTTTAATTTAATATATACTTGCTTGTAATATTTGTATACACTTTTATAATATCAAGAAACAATATCATAAAATTCGTATACCGTATTGTAAATTTATTAAACTAACTCAGGTATAAAATGTGTTTCCATTTGGAAACATATGTCTTTGAGAATTTACTAATCTAAATTTTCCTGATTATTAACGAGAGGATCGAACCTAGTACTTAGAAATTGGGAAGCGGACATGCTATCTACTGCACTACGTGTTTCAAGCACTAAAATTCTAGTACTAAACGTTAAATTTCAAGTTTAGGTACTGTAATTTTAAATCATGCACTGTCCTGTAATTTTCAAATAAGATGCTAGGATTTTAATTCACAGTACTTGAAAAAAATCTCTAGTCTTGTGCTGTAATTGTCAAGTAAAATTCTAGCATTTTACATGAAGATTATTGTACAGTAGTAGAAATTTTATTCGTTAAGTTCGTTAATCTTTCAAAAAAAAAAACTTTAGTTTACAAGTCACCCCGATGGTGCAGCGGCAGAGCGTTCGGGTTTGTAATCAGTTAAGGCCGGTTTTTTCGTCCAACATTACAGTTAACTAAGCATTAACTAACTTTAACTAACTAAGGATTAACTACTTATCGATTGATATTTTCAATACTAAAGCATATAAAAAACGCAGTCAGTAACCAAATCCTTAGTTAGTTAACTAGAGTTTAAACCTTAGTTAACTGTAATGTTGGACGAAAAAACCGGCCCTTAGATAGTTAGGCATGTAGATTCGAGTCCCTTTAGAGTCATTTCGATAAATTTAGTAGGTCACAAAAATGGTTATGTAGAATTTAAAAATAATTTAGTCAATAGAAAATCCCTCTACAAATTTTTTTGGAAAACCACGAAACCCAGTCCTATGCATTAAGTTTCTAGCATTTTACTCAAAAATTATACTACAGTAGAAAGAATGGCTGTCTTGTACTGTGCATTAAAATCCTAGCATTTTACTCGAAAATTTCACTACAGTAGTAGAAATGATTTTCTTGTACTGTGCATTAAAATTCTAGCATCTTACTCGAAAATTAGACTACACTAGTAGAAATGATTTTCTTGTACCATATACAAGAAAACGAGTTAGTGTACATGTGCTTGTACAAGTGCTCCCAGTACATGTACAGTAAATTTCAAACTGACATTTTTCATAGTGAACATTTATTGGAATTAAGTGTAGACGAATTTCATAATACTGTCTCTCAATACTAGAAATGTGTACAACTATTACAAGCAAATATTCCAAGCCAAAATTACAATAAACGAGTTTATTGAATATCTATTAAAATCCACGAAGAAAAATGATCTATTAGAGCTTAAAAAATCCGTGTTAAAAAGTATACTACAAATGATAAAGAAAAACAGCAATATTTAACAGAAATTTTTCCACTGCAAGCGTAAATGTGTGTTCCATTCCTATCCTTGTGTGTTAAAGTTGTCAATTTCGACATCAATTATCTAAAAAAAAACCACGCATAAAAATTTTGAAATAATTCATCACAATACATAATTATTCAGGCTTTCATTTAAGGTTGCTTATAAATAATTCAATCGTCACTCAATTTTTTTTTTTTTTGGCTCATTCTTTAAATGAGATAAATATCTATACTCTCAATTTTTTTAAATTTTTTCTGACGTCATTTTTTTGAGATAATGAATGTCAAAGTTGACAACTTTTATACGCGAGGATAGGACTATGAGTAAAAATACCAAACATTTTTATTTTTAGCTAGTTTGTTTTTCACTAAAAAAATCTAAATTACCCCATAAATAATGAAACTCCTATAAAGACCAAGTTTGAATAAAAAAAATTACAAGTGTTAATCTTCTAAATTTCATTATAAAATTAAGCGTCTAAATATTATGGTGAAGATAAAAAAATATTGATTGAAAATGAAGCTATTTAAATGTATAATAACTTTATCATTGAATTTTTGAATAAAATAATTAAAAAGAATTAATTATTTGAAATACAATGCGTATCAAAATAAGTATTCCTTACCCTCCCTTTCCGATTGAATCTGTTGATATATGTATTTCATAAATGGAACAAATATAAATTATACACGTTGTCAAGGGAATCAATAGATGTAATGATAAAATAAATATTTCAGAAAGAAACGATCGATGGGAGAAATAAAAATTCAATATTCTATATGCGCCCGATTAACTGCTGAGCATTGAATGCCATGATCGAGACAAGGCTCGGTCATGTTAGAAGTCTCCGCAATTCCTACACAGGCAGCCGTTAGATTTATGTCACTAAAAACTCCACACGGAAAATGTCTTTATTTTCTTGATATAAAAGAAAATAAATAGCAAACTGCTGTCCTATACGGAGAGAATTTCACTCTGATTATCTGAGGGCAACACTGAGTCGACGGAATCATTGACATACAACGAGCTTTTCACGATTGCACACTTACTTAGAGAGCTTAAGTGTTACCCCGTGATTTTCTGAATTTTATAATTATATTCTTGACCCTCACTTTTTCTCAGTATTATCAGATCAAAAACTGAAGATACATTTAGAAAATCTAGTGGCATACCTTGATGTGGTGCGAGTTGCCCTGTTGATATCTCGTGAATGCTTTAAATTAACATTCTTCCGTGAAATTCACAGGGCACCACGAGAAAAAAAAAAAACAACGTGGTTTTCTCAAGGCTTCGCTTATTTGACTTCGTCATCATTGCCGAATTCAGCCGAAGTCAAATTATGTGATGCCTTTTGTCCCGTGGCGCTTTTTTTTTTTTATACTGCTTGTTCTAAGGCATTGATTTTTTGAAAGTAATTTTAATAATTAATTAAAGAGCAATTGGCTATTTCTTAAGAATATTTTTTCAAAATAAAATTACATGTATTTTATTTATTAAATAAATAAAAAAATACCAAGGAAAAGCAGTAGCTAAGGAAAAGTTGTAGCTAAGGAATTAATAATGCTTAAAACATAATTTTTTTAGCTACATTAATTCCTTAGCTACATCTTTTCCTTAGCTACTGCTTTTCCTTAACCATTTTCATTTACTTAATAAATAAAATACATGTTATTTTATTTTTTTCAAATAAGAATGGCCAAGAAAAAGCAGTAGCTAAGGAATTAATGTTGCTTAAAACATAATTTTTTTGGCAACATTATTTCCTCAGCTACATCTTTTCCTTAGCTACTGCTTGTTCTTGGTAATTGAATTCATTGAAATAAATGAAATACATGTAATTTTATTTTCAGAGAATGAAAATGTCCTAGAAAAAGCAGTAGTTTTTTTGGCAACATTAATTCCTTAGCTACATCTTGTCCTTAGTTACTGCTTTTCCTTAACCATTTTCATTTAATTTTAAATAAAATTACATGTATTTTATTTATTTAATGAATAAAAAAATACCAAGGAAAAGCAGTAGCTAAGGAAAAGATGTCGCTAAGGAATTAATGTTGCTTAAAACATAGTTTTTTTGCCGACATTAATTCTTTAGCTACATCTTTTTCTTAGCTACTGCTTTTCCTTGGCCATTTTCATTTATTTGATAGATAAAATACATGTAATTTTATTTTTAAAAAGTAAAAATGGCCAAGGAAAAGCAGTAGCTAAGGAAAAGATGTAGGTAAGGAATGAATGTTGCTCAAAACATATTTTTTTGGCTACATTAATTCCTTAGTTACATCTTTTCTTTAGTTACTGCTTTTTCTTGGTATTTTTTTATTTATTTAATAAATAAAATTACATGTATCTTATTTATTAAATAAATAAAAATCCCAAGGGCAAGAAGTAGCTGAGGAAAAAATGGAGCCAAAAAAAGTATAAATTTCTTCTACATAAATTAATAAATCAATCAATAATCCATTCAGCGATACCTGCCAAAATCAATTAAAATATTCCGTCTTATTATCTTCTTAGCCATTTGCCATAATATGTTTATTAAAATATATCAATTAATGTAATAAATTTAATTTTTTAATAATTTCAATTTTTTAATCCTTATTCCTTTATATTTATTTTCAGCTATTCTATTTATCATTGAAAAACTCTTCTATTTTGCATTAATTAAAAGTCATTCTCAATAAAGATGAAATTTTTTTACTCTCACGTTAGCGCGCGATGGCTTAGATAATAAGACACTGGCATTTTGAAGATAGGTTTTTATAGGTTTAGGTAGACGTAGGTTCGAATCAAGGTCAGGACATCGAGATACAAAAATATATATGTTACGGTAAAAGTGAGTAGCCCGGTGAATGTGCACATTAACCGGTCAAAGTAAATATTTTGTACATCCCCCGGCAAATGTGCGTACGTCACCAATTGTTGGAAAAATTACGCACATTCACCAATGAAAATGGTAAATGTACACATTGGCCTCCGTCGTTTGGTAAAAGTAGATATTTAGTCATTGTGTTTTACATTGAATTTTCGATTGATTCCGGAGGGGGGAGGGAATTGAAGAAATATTGTATGAAAGTGCTTATTGAAAGTTACGCAACTTTTTATTCAGGTATTATGTAAGAAAATTAATTTTTTCGGGAAAAAAGTTTACCAAAAAATTCTAATTTTCTCACTATGAATTAACTTGCATCTTCATCCACCTATCTAACATCATAGTTTCAATTTCGGTCGACAAACACAGAAGTTATGCAATTGTTAATTGTGGTATTTAAAAAAAAATAATTTTTCCAGAAATACGGTTCAACTACATATTCCAATTTTTCCACCACAAATTCTTTTGCGTCTTCCTGCTTCCATCTGACATAATAATTTTAATATCGGTCAATAAACACAAAAGTTATTTTACTCCAAAATTTTATTCCTTATTTTTCATACTTGATTTTTGAAATACAAATTGAATCCCAGTTACTATAAATTACTATAAATTCTAACGAAGCTATTATACTTTTTTTTGGACGACCGGCGGTTCCAGACTCACGACGGTAAATGTTTAACATGACACAATATCCACTTTCACCAAACGACGACGGTCAATGTGTACATTTACCATTTTCATTGGTGAATGTGCGTAAATTTTCCAACAATTGGTGACGTACGCACATTCGCCGGGGGATGTACGAAATACTTACTTTGACCGGTGAATGTGCACATTCACCGGGCTACTCACTTTGACCGTAACATATATATATATATATAGATACAATTTATTAAATTTTTAAAATAACTTTTTTTTGTTTTCTTTATTGGTAACCCCGAGATTTTTTTGGTGCGCCACTGATAAAATGTCATTGTTTACAAGACTGAACGGAGCCGAACTATTCTAAGGGGTTACCCCGAGATTATGTCGTTAGACCATTGGAGAAACTAAGTGGTGGCAACAAATTCCGCCGACTCGGGGTTACACTGAGATTTTATGAAAATTCGCATTCTGATTATCTATCGGAAATTCTCTCCGTGTATGCCTGGATTAAATGTAAGAGAATTTATTAGAAATGCAGGAGGTATCTTTAAACAAAAAAGTAGTTGAAGATTGATTCTGGATAATTAATTTTCCGAGCGATTTTTTTTAAGGCTGATTTTTTAAATGGAATAGAGTGTCAAAGTTAACAACTTTTATACACAGAGATAGGTGACATTTCAAACATGTATTTTTCACAAGTTTTTTTTTCTACGGAATATTTTTACATGTACTATGAATATGTAGTTCTCAAAAAGATGAATAAGGTATACAAGTTTCAATTTTTTCTCCTTCTGATATTAAAAGATTATCTTTCAAACAGTAAAATTTTTTTGCTTTTTCTGTGTACAATGTACATTTTTCTTGCTAGTGTGTATCCATTATACACATACTACTAAAGAACGTGATTTTTCAACCACTAGCGCCACAAAATTTTTGGGACCTGGGGACAAAATAAAGCCTTGTCGTATATGCCTCTTCAAACCTCAAAATATTAATACGTGTATGCCGCTTGGAATCAACCTCAAAAATGGAATACTGATAGAACACAATTTAGCTGCAACTTACACGCCCTTGAAAATCGATTTAAGTATAACCAGACATTTTTTTCTTTATGAGCAACATAAAATCCTAGTTTTTTGGGTCTTGCTTTAGACAAGGCTTGGAGAGTCTACTAGAAACGTAGGTAGACTTATACGGTGGGAAAAACTAATTCATTTGGAAGTTAAAATAAAAAAGTTTTACAGAATTTGATCTCAGAAAATTTTTCCTATTGTAAATTTCAGGGCCAAGTACAAATTTTATAACTATTGCCAAATGTTATTAATATTAATAATAAGTTATTTATAAATTATACATTATATTTTTTAGCAAAAGATAAAATTGAAAAAATATCAGGAATACCAGTTTCTTTTAAAATGAAAAAAACCTCGACCCTCGTTTCATGTTACGAGTTGCCGGTGTACGAAGGTCGGAAGATAAATAATTCCAAAGAAAATAAGGGAACTGGCTCAGGTAGTCGAATAATGTCGGTTTGGGGGGTTTCTTTTTTTTTACTACCCTTAAAGTTCTTTCAAACATTTTTCTATCATCACCCTCATATTTCATATCCTTGAAAATAAATATCACGCATGTCTAGTATATATGTATACGGTAGGAGTGACGTTCCCTATAGCAACTCTGATCACGAGCGATAATAGCAACGCCATTCCCTCGTTATACAATTTTTATGCCTGCTATTTCATCTATTTTATCGCTCCATCGTACTCAGATCCTCTTCACACGAGAAGCGGTATAAAATTTTGGATTCAAATATACTAACAATAACTCACAACATGGCCAAGGCTTGGCCCAATAAGCTTGTCAGCCAATGCTAAGCCAAGAATCTATAAGCTAAGAATCAACTGAATCTTGTCTGATTCCTCGTTTACCAATACTTGTATACCAATGCGTGGTTGACCAGTGGTTGAAGAAGAGTAACAAGTTTTTTTCAGGTCGTTCATTGGGCAAGCCTTGGCGAATTATTGGGTCGCCATGACTAAGAATAGACGTTTAAGTCAAGGCTAGCTCATCAAGTGCTGGCCAACCTATCGGCCGGTGTCGGTTGTCTATCGGGTCACCAAGACTGATTAATTTTTTATTCTTTTGAGATAGTTATATATCAAACGTTACAAAACAAAGTTCTTTAATTTTCGTATACAGTACAATAAAGTGAACCCTTCTGTTTGAAAAGTCATCAGTCTACTCCTATCACCGTTGATTGAATGCAAGCAGTTGCTGGATGATGGAAAAAAAATGAGGTAGTTGTTCTTACAATAGTTTGTGAATTCGGTTTTGTTATTTTGTAAAGAACTGCCTTATTTGAAAAAAATTTAGACACCATTATTTCACATATTTTGTTTATTGAAAAGGGAAAAAATGACTCTTTTGTATATGTATACAAAAAATGAAGATTTTTGTCTTGTTTTCATTTCATGTCTTCTCTAATCACATTTCATGACTCAATCCGCGGGAAAAATATATATCCACAAAATATATTGAAATTATATATCCAAGTTATACACGCGATATAATAGTAGTTTTGCACAAATTTATATATCTGCAAAAATTATATCCAAATATTATATTCTCGAAATATAACTGAGAAATAGCTGGTTTATATTCTTTTTTTATTGAGTGCACATCTATCTTATTTTGAAGCAAACGCTTCAGATAATCATGGTTTATCATATATCTTTTTACTATACTAATCGATAAGTCGTATATACAGGTACAAATTGAATGTATCGAAAATATATTCTCACAAGATATATATTTCTAAAGCTAAATGAATATATGTCACACTTATATCTTTTGCCATGCGGATAAAATTATGTGGATAAAATCAACAACTACGTCTAGTGACTGGATATTTAGTCGAAAAGTAAAAGTACACGACCGTATAGATGAGAATAATTAAACGGTTTTTTTCATATAATAGAAATTATCAAGCAAAAATAGAAAATACAAGAAATATGTCTATATTTACATATATCAGGGTCTGTCTATTTAAACAATTTTTAATTCGTTGATAATTAACAAAAGGGCCTATTTTCAGGAAAATCCTAATTTTTCAATTTTTCAACAACAATTTGAACGGTTATTTTTTTAAGAATAAGAATTGTTCGAATAAAGTTTAGAAAATGTGGAACAAATGTATTTGTTAAAATTCAGGTCCACAGTTATAAACAATTTTTTTTTATATTGCTCAAAAAAAAAAAGAACTTAACACGTGCTAGGCCAGATGTGCATATTTGTAAATGAACGTATACGGCAATCTACAATAAAGTAAAAGAAGAGATAGGAATCGTAAATGCGGGGAAGAAGACGAATCAAATTGTAGACTTTTAGGCTCGAATTTATGGTTCAGATCGTGTACCTGGCTCCTACGGGGTATTATATTTACTTTATTATTCCTCGAAAAAATTCGAGAGTAGACTTGTTGGATAAGGAAACATCGATATTAATAACAGAAATATTTTCAAGGCAGAATTTTCTTTTAATTAATAAGTGAAAAAACTTTAATAATTCCGGAACTAAAGTGCAGGAGGTAAAAACATTCTTTCACATTTATACGTTTGGAGCACATGAATTTTACGAGAGTTTCCCTTCAAACAATTAGGACAAATAGAAATTAAAAATAAGAATTTTGCTTACAGTAGTCTCACATAAAATTCGAAGGATTACCCCAAAAAATATAATAGAAATTGACTTTAAGGTTGGAAGTAAGTTACATCGTCGGACGAAGTTTGGGTCTGAGAGGGTGCGCATCTACCTATGGTTTTAAAAAATAATTTCAGTGCCCCCTGTTTAAAATATATTTACTTTACTGGCAGGTTCTTGATGTACAGTAGTATATCTGGGTAGACACACACACTATCATAGCCAAGAAAATAGAGATCGTGAAACATGGCATGGTGTGTGTGGTGTGGAAAAACCAGAACATGCACGATGTTGGAGACAGCACGACAAATAAAAGAATGAGAGAGCGACAACAGCGTTTTCGCATAAAATTCTAACGACCGCTGTCTGCCTGCTAATGATAGAAATTTCATGATTAAAGATTCAATATCTTTTGAAATCAGCAGAGAAAAATGACCATTAAAGGCTTAAAAAATCCGTGCTGTAAAGAAGTACAAACTGATAGTAAAGTTGTCAACTTTGACATCAAAAAAATAAACCAAAAAATCGAAAATCGCATCGTTGAAAATGCTATTTACTTTCAACTTTAAAAACAAATAAAAATTATTTATTTTATATATATAAAATATTTATTATATTTCATTTATATGATTAATTATTTATTTGAGTATTCACATGTTTTGTTGTTTTTAGTTGCCTTATAAATGAATTTTTGTGGTAATGGGGACTCGAACCTGTGACTTCCTAAACGACCCCACGTTTAAAACCTATGCACGGAGAGAAAAAAATATTAGGTTTTACCCCGTGTAGGAATCGCCAAGACTCACAACACGGCCATGCATTGGCCCATCAATGGCACCCAATGATTGGTAGCCAGGCATGGGCCATTCATGGTTCATCATTGGCAAACGACTGGCCCATTCTTGTACTGCCAATTCATGGTTTTGATTCATGACCGAGCCTTGGCTGACTCTTAGATGGCCAATGATTGCCAACCATGCATCGGCCGAGCCTTGGCTGATTCTTAAATGGCCGATAATTGGCAACAAT
>MKYW01000250.1:77483-96926 GCA_015776835.1 Aphidius ervi | reverse complement strand
ATAAACGGTTAAAAATATTGAAAATAAATTCGTTAAAATAATTAATGTGTTTAGAAATATTAGGAAAATTTGATTTAAAAAAATTTCAATTTATTTCCATAGATAAGTTTATTTTTATCAGGATGTATGTATGAATGTGTGTGATATATATGATAGGTGTAAAGCTGCGCGCGACGCATCATTGCCACTCAGCCTCACGTTCATGTCAAATATTAATATATCTTGCAAACTTCAATTAACAATATCTCTGATTCTAGAAAGTTCAAGCATTTAATTTTATTTTCTAAATTTTCTAAATTATATTAATTTTGACGGATTAATTTTTTATCAAATTTGTAAGAACCGTTTTTTTGTTTGAACTAAAAATATAAAAAAAATTAAAAAAAAATCCTATACCTGCAATGTTAAACCACGTAAAAAGTTCACCTGTTTAGACTCAATTATCTCTAATACTAGATTGTTCATGATTACAAAATTAAGATAATTAGATGCAGGGGAATTTCAAGATTTATTTATCCAAAAATTAGGAAAATTGTAAGAAAACTAATCGATGGAGGTACTCCCTTAAGAGAAAAAAAATATCTATTATTTGTTTATGGGATTTCTGAAGACTTTTGTCCGACTATTTTATTAATTTTTGAAATTTCAAGTTTCATCTTTGAACATTTTTGTCTTTTCTTTTTATATTTTTTTGGAAAAATTATTTTTAAAATTCTAAAAATTATTTATGTTATAATTTTGTATGATTTAATCTATCAATTTCAATGATATAAAATATTAATTAAAATAATTCAATATTTATTTGATTTATTTAATTATTTTATATTTATTTATTAATTTCAAATATTAGATAATATAATATTAATTGTTTTTATTTTATATAATATCATTCAATCATTTGATTTCCATTCTTTAGATTTTACTTGAACGAAAAAACATAAGTATAGAAGCGAGACCCGGCGATACTTGCGAGAAGAGACCGAGACCGAGACTGAGACCGAGACTTGGTGCGAACGAGCGAGATCGATACAGAGACTCGTTGAATCTCGTCTCGTCTCGTACCGCATGGAGCCCTAATGAATGTGTTAGTGTATATCGGTGTCTCAAATGCGCAGATCTATGCGCAACGAGATGATACACTAATAATTGTACACACACAAATATCGTTCCCTCACGTGGTTTCCTTCTTTTATGTAGCTCTGTCACGCTCACTCAATCACTCTTTACCAGAGAGTGGGGGCTCTCTGTATATCGTAATTCCAAGAACCAGAGCCCCGACCACTACGATATAGAGAGGTTCTCCTGTATAATTAATGATTTATTTGACCGAAAAAATTACACCATTAATACTTGACACCACCATGAATTGAACATGGTATCTCCTAGTTGACACTCCAAAGCTTTACTTACATAACCACAGCAGCAACAATTAAAGACAACGAAAATTCATTTTACTTAAATATTCATTATAATCATGACAATCCAAGAATCAACCGACACTCGGCCGATAGATAAATTTTGTTTGTTTCATATACCCCGGAATCTATTTTCATAATTTATAAAAAAAAAAAATTTTCTCTTGAAATTTTCGTTATGTAAAAAAAAAATGAGTAGCTGTTAAATATTATTGAACAAACAAATTTTCAATATTAAATACATAACAGCGGCTCTTAACATATTTATATATGTTGAATGAATAAAAAATAATCAGTCTTGGTGATCCAAAGAACAATCGACACTCAGCTGACGAATGGCAAGTCATCAGTTGGCCAGTCTTTAATGTGCCAACTCTTGGCTCAATTGTATATTCTCAGTCTTGGTCACCCAATAATTTACCAATACTTGGCGGATAAGCGATCGATCGATTGCTGGCCAGCCCTTAATGAACCAAGCCTTGGCTTAGTCATCTGTTACCAGTCTTGGCCACCCAATAATTTACGAAGACGCGGCCGATGAATGGCTTGATGAGAAAAATATTTCAACCAATGGTCAGCCAAGCATGACATACAAGACTTTGTAAGCAAATAACCTGCCAAGAATCAGCCAAGCCTTGGCCCATGCGTGGTGCACGATTGGCTGCCAAGTATTGGATACCATTATTGAGACAAGACTTGGCCTTATTGTGAGTCTTGGCAATTCCTACATGGGTAAACACAAAATCATTTAACCTACAACTATAATAAAGAAAAAAAAATTGAAATACAACTAAAGTAAAACTTACGAATAGATTAGCTAATACGACATATTAATTTAGATTCAAAAATACACGGAGTAAAAATTGTAGCTGACGTCATTTCGGTGACTCATTCCCACTTATTATAATAATAATTATTATATTTTATCTAAATTTTAACTGTATTTCACAGGAATATTTGAAGTGTTGAGTTAATGATATGCTTTATGCTAAATATTACTGTAGTTAATAGTAATTTTTCCCGCCAGATGAAACGAATTTAGTGTAAATCAAGTGTGTTCCTAACCTCTTCTGAAAATCTTTATTATTTCTATTTTATTCATGAATCTGAATAAAAATGCGGTGGAACACATATAATTGTTTATTTTTTAAAAATTAATCAACACGGTACATTTTTATATTGATGTTTGAAACAATTAGTTTTTATTTAATTTTTTTTTGTTTTGATAAATTATTACTGTATTGTAGTAAGAAATTGTAGTCAATCCTGGTGGCCTTCCCACGCAACTACCAAATTTTTCTGTAAACTACAGTAAAACTTGCTTGAGTCTCTACAGCATTTTTTGCTGCGGATTTTTCTCCGTGTACAACAGCCAGTTATGAAATCAACATCGTACTTGTAAATTCATACCGGATTCTCATTCATAAAAGTCTTGGGATCACACGTTAAGATTTTCGCTTCGAATGAGTTTTTATAAAATTGAGACTGCTGAAGTTTGAAATCTAGTCTTTTCAAAAACTCCTTATGGGTTTTCCTTAAATAGTTCACTTAATTTCATTTATATTTTTTTCTATTTATCCTGGATCTTTTTTATATATTCCCACATAGTTACATAAATGTTTTTTAAATTTGTCTATAGAAATGCTTAGCGCACATCAGATAAAGTGCAAAAGACATAACGAAACTCTTTAATTAAAGAAAAAGTTGAGAATAACATTTTAATAAGGACCGAATCCAAAAATGTGAGCCTATATATAATATATTCTGTTGCATCCAAGCCGCTATACTTTCTCGTCAGCCAACTGATACTCTTTTTTCTTATTTATTTATTTTTTTTTTTTTTGCGAAGCTTGAGTAGGAGTATTAAGTTCTATTCGTTGCTCTACTATCCTTTTTTTTCTTTCTCTTTAGCAGTTTGTCGTCGTCAACGTCATTATTTTTCTTAAACTAAGTTTTTTTCGTTCGCGTGCACTCAAGTACGAAAGAAAAAATGAATAAAAAGGAACAAGTAAATAATTAAAAATAAAAAAAATAAAAATAAATATAAGAACTTAACTTTTTCAGGCAGATAATTAGAAGCAAGTTTCTAATTTTAAACAGAAAAATGATCTTCCACCTTTTAGAGTCATTTTTTTAAGCGTCTTTCTCTCCTAGTACTCCTGTAGCAATGATTCATTTTTATTTTCCTTTTATGATCTTTCTGTTTTTTTTCATTGTTATTTATTTGCTTAAAAGATTTATTTCGTCTGTTAAATAAACCCAATGACATCACGAGTCTCTTCACCTGACGATTGTTAGCATCTACCTCATAAGTGCATAAATATAACGTTTTCAATGATATATATTTAATGATTGAAAACTGTGATTCGTAAAGAAAAACTAATTTTCTGGTATTGTTAGCAATATTTACATTTAAAATAGGCAGTTGGACAACTATTTCGATATTTCGAAGTAGAAAATTAACTATATACAACAGTATGACGGATTTAGCCAAAATAAACAATGCTGTCAAAAGTTCAGAAATTATTATTTTTCCGGATCTTCAGGATGGCAACAAATACATGTATAGGTTGATGATTCAACAAGTTGAAAAATTCCTATATATTCCCCTCCGAGGTAGGAGTAAACGATTGTGCCAGGCCTGGCACAAGCTTGTGCACAAGGCTCACATGCTTGTGTCTAGCTTGTGCTACAAGCTTGTGCCAAGGTTGTTAAGTGATTGGAAATGTGCCTATGTTACAAGCTTGATGAAAAGCCAAGGCTCGTGTCCCAGCCTCGTGTCAAGACTCGTATCCCAGCCTTGTGCCAAGGCTTGTGACTCGGGCTTGACACAAGCTTCCAAAAACAATTTAAAAAAAAATATAAATAAATTATTATGGTTAATGTATCATTATTGTTAATTTATTAATTCCAACATTGTTATTTTTTAATTCAGACAATTCTATTAAACGATAATACTTAAACGAAAAACTAGGGACGCGACGCGGGATCGATCCGGGGCCTCTCACGTGGAAGTCCAATGCACTATCATGTCGACCATCGGGGTATTGATGAAAGTGGTCGTCAAAATTTTTTATATAAATAAATTCTATTGAGACTGAACACACAGTCCTTGCGAATGCCTCACACAATAGTCAAAGCCTGATAATTTTTATTTGAAATTTATATTAAATTTATATATCTAATTACTATAATTTTTTTTTTTTGAGTTAAATATATGCATAAGTCAAGTCTCGTGTCGGGCTTGGTGAAACAATGGGCACCAGCTTGACACAAGGCTGTGTTACAAGGCTCGTGTGAGGGCGGGAAAAATCAAGGGGACAGTCTTGTGTCGAGCCTGGATTAACAAGGCTTGTCTAGTGACTGGAAAAACAGGCTTGACACAACCTTGAAATTTTTAATCTTGTGTGAGGCTTGGAATTAACGATTGACACAGGCTTGGTACAAGCCTGGACTAACAAGTCTTGTGCAATGACTGTAAATACAGGCTTGACACGAGCTTGGAATTTTTAACCTTGTGTGAGGCTTGGAATTAACGATTGACACATGCTTGTTACAAGCCTGGACTAACAAGTCTTGTGCAATGACTGTAAATACAGGCTTGACACGAGCTTGGAATTTTTAACCTTGTGTGAGGCTTGGAATTAACGATTGACACATGCTTGTTACAAGCCTGGACTAACAAGTCTTGTGCAATGACTGTAAATACAGGCTTGACACAAGCTTGGAATTTTTAACCTTGTGTGAGTTTCAGAAATAATAATCGCCACAGGCTTGGTACAAGCCTGGACTAACAAGTCTTGTGCAATGACTGGAAAAATTCTCTGTGTCAAGCTAGGCACATTCTAGTCCACCAAGGCTAGGAAACACAAGCTTGTAACAAGCCTGGCACGGTCGTTCACCCTTGTGGGATCTTACCTGGGCTATACTTTACGTGCAGGCTTGATTTATATGGATTTTTTTTATCTTTTAATATGTGTAGAGTAGGTATAAGCAAAGTAGTGCCACCGAGGTTCTACACTTTTTATGAACCACCATTTTCTGCTCATCATATAAAGTGGGGAGAAGAGGCAGTTTTGAATAGCTAAAAAGTGTCATAATTTTCTATTCAAATTAATTAACGAATATGATTCAAATAAATGCAAATATATCAATAATAAGTTTATCTATATTAAAATTAAATGTATATAATATATTTAAATTTAATCCAAGAAATAAAAAAATAAAAAAATATTGAATTAAATTATTAATTTTATATATTGATTTGAATTCAATATGGATGTGATTTAATATAGATATATGAAGAGGCAGAAGACTGAGAAAAAAAAAAAATTATTTTTATTTGAAAATTCATTTATTTTCACTTGGTGGATCAAGTTTCGACGGACTGAGAGACCATTCCAGTAAAATTCACGGATAGTCGAGATAATTTCACTTAATCGAAAAGTTAGAATAAAGTAAACGTAAACAAATGACTTTTCACTGGGTAACCACGTGAAAATAAATAAATTTCTCGGATAAAAAACTTTGTGTCACGTGAAAGTANATTTTTTTGTTTTGTTTTTTTTTTTTTTTTTTTTCTAAATATTTTAATAATGATGATTACACGTTAGAATCACGTTAAAATGGATCTAGCCTCGAGTTATAAATACTATAAGTTACGTTGAAATAAAATTGTTTTGTCTTTCTTTTTATTAAATTTCACGTTGAGATCACGTAAAAAAAAAAAAATTTTTTTATAATGGATCAATTAACTTTATTAATTATTTCAATCACAGAAACTAAGAACTGAGGATAGGATATATTTTATTTTTTTTCTAATCTAACTGAGAACGAATTCATTTTAATTTACCTAATGCGGAGTTTGAACGCGGGACCGCGGGATGGGAAGCCAACGCGTTATGCGATGCGCCACAAAAGTAAACGTTATAAAGAAAAATTTAGAACTTATATATAAGGAGCTTAAATTATTTTTATGTAACCAAAGTAATGTGACCAAAGAATTTATGGTGTAAGCAACATTAATTCCTTAGCTTCATCTTTTTCTTGCTACTGCTTTTCCTTGGTATTTTTATTTATCCATTCGACAAAGTAAATTAATAAGATGAATTTTGATAAATTGAAGAACCGAAGACAAGCAGTAGCTATAAAAAAGATAAAGCTAAGGAATCAATGTGACCAGAGAAATTATGTGGTAAGCAACATTGATTCCTTAGCTTCATCTTTTTCATAGCTACTGATTTTTCTTGGACATTTCTATTTTTCAAAAATTAATTACATGTATTTTATTTTTGTTGAATGAATAAATATACCAATGACAAACAGTAGCTAAGAAAAAGATGGAGCTAAGGAATTAATGTGGCCAAAAAAATTATGTGGTAAGCAACATTAATTCCTTAGCTACTGCTTGTCCTTGGACATTTCTATTTTTTGAAAATGAATTACATGTATTATATTTTTGTTAAATAAATAAATATACCAAGGACAAGCAGTAGCTAAGAAAAAGATGAAGCTAAGGAATTAATCTGACCAAAGAAACTATGTAGTAAGCAACATTAATTCCTTAGCTTCATCTTGTCCTTAGCTACTGCTTTTTCTTGGACATTCTAATTTTTGAAAAATAAATTACATGTATTTAATCCAATAAATAAATAAATATACCAAGGAAAAGATGTAGCTAAGGAAAAAATTATGGGGTATAGAAAAAAACACATTCCATTATTTGTTTTTTTTTTTTTTAAACCGAAAAATCTTGACGGTCGCATTTTGTTTTATATTTACCGGATGATCACGTGAATTTAATTGTTTTATCCCGTTAAAAAAACGTAGATTTTTATAATCACGTGATCGTCTAGTGAAATATGCGGGATTTTAACTAAATTATTAAATTCAAAGATCTTCCAAGTGATTTCGAAGTTATTATAATTTGATATTCTACAAAAAACACTTGAAATTCACGTGAATTTTTGATATTTCGGCGCTGGATATTTCATATAGTATGTTGTAGATAACTATTCCAATGACATTGGCAATGCTGTTTATAATGGACATCGGTCTTTGGTTGCCAAAGTCATCTTGAGGTCCACCATTTTTTGCCACTATTACTACTTTTGTAAATTTTAATTTTGTTGGAGATTCACTTGATACGAAAATTCCGTTGCAAATAATCGTGAGTGAATATAAGAGCTAATCACCACAAGTCCTGATGAGCTTGCACGTAACAATCCAGTTAAATTTGGTCTGATTTCGCATTTTTTCGTTTTTTTGTCGGTTTTTCTTGAAAAAATTCATAATTATATCTTCACGGCCGCTCAATCGTATCGTGAGGTTGAAAATTTTCGGGCTTCCCTCTAAGGGTGAAAAAAAAATTAAAAAGGGTTGAAAATGGGTGTATTGCACTGGGAAAATTTTTGGTTAAAAATGAATAGGATTGTTCTTAAGATTAGAAGATAACTTCTTGGCAAAAAGTGGTTTATAATAAACGAAAAATTATTTGATTTAAATAAAAAATGGCTCATTTAAAGATAAAAAAATTATTATTTAAAATAATAATTTGTTTATAATATTCAGATAGAGTATTGTTAAAAACGATACATGGTTCGCGTCAAAAAAAAAACGTCTAAACATAAACCCCACTACTTCTTGACACAAGCACTATTATGATTATAATCATATTTTTATCATATTATCATCATGTTATTATTCAAGTAATACAAACATTGAAAAAGAATATTTTATTATGTCTTATAAGTTGCCTTATGATATATGTAAAAAAAATAATGAGCAATAAATTAATTTACCATCTTCTCTTTGACATTGGAGAACGCCACCTATACTGGCAGTGCGACCTTCCGTGGTGTGCCATAGTAATTCTTGCAATGGTCAAACGCAAAATTTACTGTATTTATAAATGCTAGTAAAAAAATATCATGAAAGAATGTTTTTTTTTTAAATTTTAACACTTTTTTAAGATTTTTTTTTTTTTTTTGTTCTACGATAAATAATTTATCACAAAAAACTGTCCAAGACCGGGACTTGAACTCCCTATCTTCTGGATACAAATCCTACGTGGTATCCACTGTGCCACGACAACGTATGCGTAAATAATTATTTATTTGTTTTACATCAACAATTTGAAAATAAGCAAAGTCACGCCTGCGCAGTCAACTAAAAAGGGGGGGCAGTTGACATTTCTGAGTCCGTCATCAATTTTGCTATGGCCCATTGTAATTTTAAATATGTCGCTTTGTATTTATTAGTGACATCTATAGGATTTCTGAGCGAGTCAAATATTTACTATGGCACATTAGATAGCGTAAAGTATGGTAACATTCAAACACAAAAGTCAAATTTTTGGAGAAAACAAACTTTTCAAATTAAACAAACTTTTTATGTATTGCTTATGATTTTTTTTACTGAATTGTTATCTAACAGAGAAAGAAAAAAAAAAAACGAAAAAAACAATCAAACAAACGTTTACAAATAATTCAATGATTCAACTGCATTTGAAAAAACTTGTGACTACGTTTTGACTACACTTCAGCTTAACCAAAAAAATTTAATAAAAAAAAATTAGCGTGATGCGAGTACGCGCGGGGGAAGTGAAACGGGAATATCCGAATTCAGTGCTGTGGCCCCCACGGTGAGGGACGTGACTTCTCGTCCATACTGGCCTCCATGACCGTCCGTTGTCATTTTTATTTTTCGACTAGTTTCGTCTGGTTTTGCCAAGTTCAAAATAATGGACTTAGAAAAAAAAATCAAATTTCACAAAAAAAACCAAGTCCCTTGAAAAAAAAAAAAACTTAGATATCTACATTTTTTTACTTAGCTAGATTTTTTACTTAGCTGTAATTGTAGCCACACAATCACTACATTATTTTATCAGCAAAATTTTTTACTCAGCTGTAATTGTAGCCACACAATCAATATCTACATTATTTTCCTCAGCTAGATTTTTTACTTAGCTAAATTTTTTACTTAGCTGTAATTGTAGCCAAACAATCAATACCTACATTATTTTACTTAGCTAGATTTTTTACTTTGCTACATCTAAGGCTAAACTGAGTTCCTTTTTTTTCTAAGTCCATTATTTTGAACTTGGCAAAACTAGACGAAACTAGTCGAAAAATAAAAATGACAACGGACGGTCATGGAGACCAGTATAGACGATAAGTCACGTCCCTCACCGCAGGGGCCACGGCACTGAATTCGGGTCCGTCCAGTGGAACTTCTTTCGAAGTAGTTGCATGTCACGCTGAATAATAATAATAATAATAATAATAATAATAATAATATTAATACTGACAATAATATTCAAATATAAATATTATTAGTTAATAATAATTATTAGTATTTATATTTCGAATATTATTATTATAAATTTTATCATTATATAATATAAATTAGATGAAAAACCCGAAAATTTATAAATTAGCACTTACGCCCTTTTTCTATTAAAATTGACGTTTTTGGCACTTACGCCCTTCATCCTTTAATGCGACGATATAATTGATACCATCGATATTATTACTAATACTATATTGATATTATTGTTAATCATAATATTATTGGAGTTATTATTATTTATAATAATATTATTCATATATATTCATAGTATAAATAAAATAATAATTTCAAAAATATCATCGATAATAATAATATCAATATAATATTAGTAATAAAATAATAACAATGGTATCAACCATATTAATAATTATTATTAATAATAAACAATAATATTATCGATTTATAATAATATCAGTGATATTAATAATATTAATAATAATATTGACAATAACATTCATATATAAATATTGATAATTATTAGTATTTATATTCAAAATATTGCTATTATAGATATTATTATTAATATCAATACTATTGTGAATAATCGATAATATTATCAATATTAATATTTTGAATATGATCAATAATCAGTTATACTGTTTAATAATATTTAAATAAAAAAAAAAAGTCGCACACGCATACACACATAGCAGCTGACGCTCCGAGTTTATCCGCTTGTGACCGAGCGTATACCAAAGAGTATACGAGAGCGTGTGACGCTAGCAGGGCCTCGAATTTTGTTGCTACCCTCCGTAAAGAAGTTTCACTTCATTAATAATTACCAATAAAAATTAGTCAATGCTTACCTTTACAGTAAAAATTAATAAATAATGATAAATATTCAACATATTTTTTTCCCATCACAAAAATAATTCATTGGACGGCAAATAATAATATTCAAGATAATATTTTTTTTATTTTCTCTTTATTTTAACAATATTGAAAATTGAATACCTAACAATATTCAAACTATTGCAAATTTTATTTTAAAAGCCTGTTTCGATTTCATTATAAATCAAGTCTTGAAATTGTTTACATTAATCAAGTACCGATTTAGGCATATGATGACAGTTTTGATGAACACACACAGTTACGAATACATAATTAAAAAAATATTAAAAAATGCATATAGTATAGGCTCACCATAAATTAAGAAAACATTCGGAAAGTATTGAAAATTATTGATTGGCTACGAGTGGTGACAACAGACTATACGTGCGACAACTCCAAATGACTACGGAAGTGACTACGAAAAATCGTAGTCAAAAATTTTCATTGACTACTTTGACTACGACTTGACTACGAACCAAGTGACACCATGACTACGTATGAATAGTTCATCGACAAAGCCGACTGTTGACTTCTCATCCTACCAACAGTTTTTGATTTTTTATAATTTAAACCATCTTTGAAAAGAAAAAAGTTTTTTCTAAAGCTCTGAAAAAGTGTATCCGTATAAATTGAAAGAAAACAAAGTATGAAAAAAAGCAACATCTTCTTTGGTCAAAGTAGAGGGTCGAAGTAGAGGGTCGATATAGAGTAGCGGGATAATATGATGATTTGGCTTGCATGATGAGTTATTTCTTTGAATACTAAAACTGACCGCAGGGATCGGGTATACCGATTGCTTTCATTGTTTCGGTAGTTTTTTCGGTCAAATAAAGTTTATCTATATAAACCAGTATAGAAACACGGCAGAAAGAAAATAGAAATATCTCCGTTCCTATTGTAACAATGCTTTTTATATTTTCCTGTTTTTTTCCTTCGCTATTCTCTTCTGTCTGTTCCATTCGACTTCAACAAAGAGTATTGTCAAATGCTCGAGAGAATTGGAGACATTTCAGTGGATATCTGGCGGTCAATTGAAAGGCGTGAGGTCGTAAAATGAAGAAGAATTGTATAAGAAGAACGAAAATTGTGACTGGATCAAAAAAATGGTTTTCAACATAAAACATATAGGTATTTCTGAATTTTCGGATATCGTTAATATTAAATACAAGACCAGATAAAAAATTGAACTGACTCCCTAAAAACCATAGCATAAACTTAATATCAAAGATGGAAACTACTATTCTGTTTCGTGTAGGGTCTACTCTACTGATGATCTCCCATAAAAGCATTTCATAAAATCAATATTATATAAAACATGCCAAGTAGTAATGTTTTCGGATGTCACGCAGGAGACCAGGATGTCTAGTTCAAGTCCAGGTAGAATCATAGTGAATATTGATTTATTCAATCGTAATCTTTTCAAATAATTATTCGCATACCCCGAGTAGAAATTGAAGTCAGGTCCTGATCAGGATCGGATCAGGATATCCTGATTTCCAATCCGGACTGGATCCTGATTCCGAAATGGATCAAGATGGTAATGTTTTTTCGTAAAGTTTGGATCCGGATCGGATCAGGGTATCCCGATGCTGTTTTCAGGAAAAAGTCAGGATACATGATCCGAAATGGATCCAGATTCTGCATCCGAAATGGATCAAGATGGTAATGTTTTTTCGTAAAGTTCGGATTCGGATTGGATCAGGGTATCCTGATGGTGTTTTCAGGATAAAGTCAGGATATATGATCCGAAATGGATCAAAATTCTGGATCCAATCTTGATCGAGATACATGATCTGAACTGGATCCAGAATAGATCAAGAAATAAATATATGATTCCACAAAAAAAAATTAAAATATTTCTATTAATATTTTTTTTGTGATATGAATTCACAAACTTACGGTATCAGTACTCAGGTAATGATGAATAAACGAACATGGAGATACCTAAAACCCTATGTCTAAACTAAAACCTAACTGAAGCTACTTTGCTGCACACGACCGGGAATCGAACCCTTGAACACGGAGGTAGAAAATCCTAAGGCGGAACCCTATCCACTGAGCCATTTTGACAATCGACATCCGGTAGTATATTTTGGTTCTTATAAATTGTTGAAACTGATGAATAAATAATTATGCTAGTAAACAGATAGTGTAAAAGATACATAAATAATTACAAATATAAATACTATTGTTTTAGTATTTAATCCAAAAATTATCAGAATTGTTCAATCCCGTCATTGATACACATAAAAAATTTAAGAAATAATCAAGGTAAAAAGGTAAAATTTAGTCAATTTTCGATAATATATTTAAATATACATGAACAAATATTTATATACATATCCCAAGTAGGATCCCACAAGGGTGAACGACCGTACCAGGCTTGTTACAAGCTTGTGTTCCAAGCCTTGGTGGACTACGATGTGTCTAGAATGACACAGAGAATTTTTCCAGTCATTGTACAAGACTCGTTAGTCCAGGCTTGTACAAAGCCTGTGTCAATCGTTAATTCCAAGCCTCTCACAAGGTTAAAAATTTCAAGCTTGTGTCGGACCAGTATTTACAGTCATTGCACAAGACTTTCTAGTCCAGGCTTGTACCAAGCCTGTGTCGATTATTATTTCTGAAACTCACACAAGGTTAAAAATTCCAAGCTTGTGTCAGGCCTGTATTTACAGTCATTGCACAATACTTGTTAGTCCAGGCTTGTATCAAGCCTGTGTCGATTGTTATTTCCAAGCCTCACACAAGGTTGAAATTTCCAAGCTTGTGTAGAGCCTGTATTTACAGTCATTGCACAAGACTTATTAGTCCAGGGTTGTACCAAGCCTGTGTCAATCGTTAATTCCAAGCCTCACACAAGATTAAAAATTTCAAGGTTGTGTCAAGCCTGTATTTCCAGTGACTAGACAAGCCTTGTTAATCCAGGCTTGACACAAGACTGTCTTCTTGATTTCCCCCGGCCTCACACGAGCCTTGTAACACAGCCTTGTGTCAAGCTGGTGGCCATCGTTTCACCAAGCCCGACACGAGACTTGACTTATGCATATATTTAATTCGAAAAAAAAGTATAGTAATTAGATATATAAATTTTATATCAATTTTAAATAAAAATTATCAGGCTTCGACTATTGTGTCAGGCTTTTGCAAGGACTGTGTGTTCAGTCTCAATAAAATTTATTTATATAAAAAATTTTTACGATCACTTTCATCAATATCCCGATGGTCGACATGATAGTGCATTGGACTTCCACGTGAGAGGCCCCGGATTGATCCCGCTCACGTCCCTCGTTTTTCGTTTAATTATTATTGTTTAATAGAATTGTCTGAATAAAAAAATAACAATGTTGTAATTAATAAATTAACAATAATAATAGATTAACAAAAATAATTTATTTATATTTTTTTTAAAATTGTCAAGCCCGAGACACAAGCCTTGGCACGAGGCTGGGACACGAGCCTTGGCACAAGGCTTGTCATCAAGCTTGTAACATAAGCACATTTCCAAGCACTTAACAACCTTGGCACATGCTAGACGCACAAGCTAGTGCCATGTCTGGCACAATCGTTTACTCCTACCTGGGATATAATGAATATATGTATATGGTCATCCTAATGCTATCCGGACCAGGTAAAATGTCAAAAAATAATTTATTTCTATAATATTATCAACTTGATCAAGTCTAGATCAAGATTGAATCAAGATATCCAAGAAAAAATAAGGCTATCCTGATGCTATCCTGATCAGGCAAAATGTAAGAAAATAATTAAATCATTCAATATTTTTGACTTGATCAAGCCTGGATCAAGATTGGATCAAGGTATCCTTAATAAAGACAAGATAAGGCTATCCTGATGCTATCCTGACCAAATAAAATGTAAGAAAATATTTTATTTTTATGATATTTTCAACTTGTTTAAGTCTGGATCAAGATTGGATCAAGATATCCCTCTTTAGGATAAGTTAAGTTTATCCTGACGTTATCTGGATCAGGCAAATGGGAATTAAAAAATAAATAATTTGATAATTTTTACTTGATTAAGTCTGGATCCAGATTGGATCAAGATACCCCTATTAAGGATAAGTTAAGGATATCTTGATGTTATCTGGATCAGGCAAATGGTGTTAAAAGAATTAAATTATTTGACAACTTTCACTTGATCAAGTCTGGATCCAGATTGGATCAAGATATCCCTATTAAAGATAATATAAGGTTATCCTGATCCCGGATGGATCAGTTGGTGTCAGAGATACTTGAATACGGAAAGCCTTATTATATCTTGATCTGGATTGGATCAGCATCCGATAAGGATACCTGAATAAGGATATCCTTACGATATCCTGATTCGATTCGGATCAGTGTTCAGGCTATTCCGATCAAATTTCTACTCGGGACTTTGGTTAATAAATTACGTAATAAATACGTAATTTGGGTAAAAAATTGTTGAATATTTTTTCGCAATTCTAAATCAAATTAATAAATAGCAGGTTGCATTGAGCCATTCTTGGTTTACCCTTGGGAGATTCATCATCACCCGACCATTCTCTGGTCTAGTTTTTGCTCATTCTCGGTCAATTATTCGACCATACATCTGTTGATTTCTAGAGAGCATAACTGGGGTATTAATGGCAGTCAATATTCAATTTGTGTTTTGTTATTCTGGTATGTGAGTCCCAGGTAGGAGTTCTCGAGCTTGAACAACTGTGCCAGGCTTGTGCGAGGGTCGTGTATCAAGCCTTGGGAGCACAGGCTTGACACAAACTTGTGCCCATTGTTTTCCCCGGCCTCACTCGAGCCTTGTTAATACAGGCTTGACACAAGACTGTCCCCGTTGTTTTCAACCGGCCTCACACAGGCCTCAATAGTCCAAGCCGGTGTCAAGCTTGTTTTTTTTGTTTTCCCCGGCCTCACACGAGCCTTGTTAACACGGGCTTGACACAAGACTGTCCCTGTTGTTTTCAACCGGCCTCAGAAGTCCAAGCCCATTCATATAAAAAATTTTGACTGACTCTTTCATGAATACCCCGGTGGTTGACTTGATAGAGCATTGGAGTTCCACGTGAGAGACCTAGGATCGATCTCCCGTTACGCCATTTATTTTCGTTCATATAATTATCGTCAATTCAAATTGTATCGCGTAAAAAATAATAATGTCAACTCAATAAATTAATAATAATTGTTTATTTATCTTTTTTTATAAATTTTTCTGCAAGACTGTGTCAAGTCTGAAACACAAGCTTGTGTCAAGCCTGGGAACACAAGACTGTGTCAAGCCTGGGAACACAAGCCTGTGTCAAGCCTGATACACTAGTCCGACACTAGCAAATACATCGTGAACATTCCAGACTTGACACAGGCTTGTGTCTCAGGCTTGACACAGGCCCGAGAGCCGGGTAATCAGGCTTGTCCCAGGCTTGTGCCCGTCGTCACTTCCTACCTGGGTGGCAGCCAAGACTTGGCAACATTTTGCCAGGCTTGGCCCATTGCTTGGCCATGTTGTTTTTTCCTTCACGGGCATTAATCATATCAAGTTTTTCTATTGTCACGTATAATCTATTTGTTTCACACCACGTATCCAAATTCACCACGATAATTTCACAAGGTTTGTAAGGCCTTGTGTTTGATACAGGGCTATTAAAAAATGTGGGATGATATAGATTGTAAATAAAAATAATACGAATAACACAAATAAATCCAAACACTGTCGCTTAAATTTTAACAATATATTCACTTTGATATTATACTAAATTATAAATTATTCAATTAAATTGTTTATTAATTATTGAGTTAGCTTTAGAAGTGTTGTCAAATATAGACACTACTTAATTTCTTCTATAAATATAAAGAAAGGCCGTTCTGTGCGAATCAGTATTATTCAAAGATGTAACGCAGACGAGGTTGAAAAGCAACTGATTTTTTACTTTCTAACAAATTGTTACACGGAGAGAATTTCACCGAAATTATCGCGTGGCAATCCCGATCGCATGGACTTGGTGACCCACCACGCCTTTTTCAACAAGTTAAATTAACATATTAACGGGGCCTACTTGAAAAACTTCCGTGTAACCCCGTGAATTTGTAGATTTCATCATTAATTTTGTTAAACCGAGATTTTCTAGATTTAATACAGTTGTATTAAATAAGAGTTGCCCCGAGATAATCTCTGGGATTTCTTTGAGATGTGCCGTCCCGTGAAAATCACAGGGCACAACGTTAAAGAATAAGGGCTGCCCCGTGATATTTTAGAGGAACCACTAAAAATGAAAACCAGTTATATGGGATTGACCTTAAGGTGCGGATTATGAATTTAACGTCTTTCCCTCTGAGCATCAGTGGTAATATTTTATTTATTTAACAAATGAATGTATTGCAAATTGTTAAATGGATAAAAAATGTCCATAAACAAGCAAAAGCTAAGGAATTGATGTTGCCGAAAAAATGATGTTTAAGGCAACATGAATTCCTTAGCTGCTGGTTTTTCTTGTGACATTCTCATGTTTAAAAAATGAAATTACATGTATTTTATCTATTAAATAAATAAAATACCAGGAGAAAAGATGTAGCTAAGGTATTAATGTTGCCAAAAACATAAATTCTTTGGCCACAATAATTCCTTAGCGACATCTTTTTTTTAGCTACTATTTTTCTTTAGGTTTTTTATTTATATGATAAATAGAATACATGTGATTCCATTTTTAAAAAATGAAAATGTCCAAGGAAAAGCAGTAGCTAAGGAAAAGATGTAGCTAAGAAATTAAGGCTGCCCAAAACATAATTTCTTTGGCCACAATCATTCCTTAGCTACATCTTTTCCTCAGCTACTGCTTTTCCTCAGCTACTGCTTTTCCTTGGACATATTTATTGTTAAAGAATAAATTTACATGTATTTTATTTATAAAATAAATAAAAATCTCAAGGAAAAGCATTAGCTAAGGAAAAGATGTAGCTAAGGAATTAAAGTTGCCAAAAAATTATGTTTTAAAAAATTGATGTTGCTTCAAACATAGTTTTTTGGCAACCTTAATTCCTTAGCTACATTTTTTGCTTAGCTACTGCTCTTTCTTGGACATTTTTATTGTTGAAAAATAAATTTACATGTATTTTATCCATAAAATAAATGAAAATCCCAAAGAAAAGCAGTAGCTAAGGAAAAGATCTAGCTAAGGAATTGAGGTTGCCAAAAAATTGTGTTTTAAAGAATTAATGTTGCTTAAAACATAATTTTTTGGCAACTTTAATTCCTTAGCTACATCTTTTCCTTAGCTACTGCTTTCTCGTGGACATTTTTATTGTTAAAAAATAAATATTTTAATTATTAAATTAATATTTTAAAAATAAAATCACATGTATTTTATTTATTAAATAAATAAATTACATGTCTTTTTATTTATTGAGTCATTAAAAATGTGTAGGAAGAAGCAGTAGTGTCATAGAGTTAATTCAAGTAAAATAAAAATCTTTTTATGTCAACTCGCGTCGGTGGTTAAGTCGGTTAAGGCACGGTTTTTGTATCAGGTAGAATTAGGTAGCGTTTAGGGTACAAGGGTTCGAGTCCGGATGCTTGCCAGTATTTCGTAAAAAAAAAAAAAATAAATAAAAAAAAACGATCAATTAACTGTTTTTTTTTTGTAAACTTCATCATTATTTAAGTGCTACCCCGAGATTTTCACTACAAGACACCGAAAAAATCTGATTGTCTATTTTAATCAATCGCCGCAATTGAACACGTGGTTACTCTCAGATATTAAGTACGCAACATCAACAAAAAAACTTTGCTGCCAAAAAATGACTTTTTTGATAATTGTGAGGGCTTACCCCGAGATTTTCTCGGTCGCTCAATGTGAAAAAATCAGTGCTGGCAACAAATGCCGTTGTATCGGGGTTCTCCCGAGATTTTATAAATTTGTGTCTTCTGATAATATCAGTGAAATTCTCTCCGTGTAAGTCTGGAAAATGGGTAGATACTTAGTTTAAAAATTAATTATGATTGGTTAAAAATTAGTTTAAGAGAGGGTCGAATTTATGTGTATAGGTGGATGAAATTTTGGATGTAAGATTAAGCCTTGTTTACATGTTTACATATTTCTTGATAAAATAATACATGTTAAAAAATATGTTGTAAACTCAAGGTTGAATGTAAATTAGTCTTGCCGCGATAGACGATAATCACGATACGATACGATACGATAATCACGATAGACGATACGATAATCCAAATTTTTATCGTGACGATATGGCGAGACGATACGATAATTTCTTCACGATAATTACAATAATGCGATAATATCGTCAAAAAAAGAAAATTTTTTTTTTAATTCAAGAAATTTCAATAAAAAAATATAATTCGAGAGGATTTTTTTTTTATATTTATGCTATAAAACAATAGTGACTAAAATTTTGATAAATATTATTAGACCCATACTTTAAATGAATATATAATCATTTTTTAGTGTTTATATTTAGTTATTTATCAAAAATTAAGTACATTTAATCTTAAAGATAATAATTTGGGGTATTATATGTCAGTGATTTTATTTTTTCTCAAGAGTGTGAGCTGTCTACTAGTTTACAATAACTTGAGCTATATCAAATCATGTTTATATTTCTATTCATTTAAAAAAAAACAAAAAACACTGCTTTGTAGCCTCGATCCAATCCTTATATAAAAAGGAGAATGAAGCCTCTCTTCGAGCTATTTGATTGGCTGTTTATAATAATTCATTTATTTTTGTTTAATTAATTAATTTTTTATTTTGTTTATCCGTTGCTATGTGTTCCCGTTGTTATTTTATTTTTGCTTATATGTGATGTTTTGTCAATGATGTAAGAAGGTAAATAGTAAGAAG
>MKYW01000250.1:15903-28638 GCA_015776835.1 Aphidius ervi | reverse complement strand
ATGAAGATGTACATACTGATGACGTTAATAATATTCAACAAATAAACAATATTGATTAAAAAAATGATTATGAAAATGAACTAATTGATCAAATTAAAATGAAAAAAAAATTGAAAATAAACATGAACAACACACTCAGTCATCACAATTTTGTGATTGTAATTATCAATTATAATAAATGCACTGGTATTCCTTTTTTATTTTTATTTTTCTGGTTTTGTCAACACAATGAGATGTAATAGTGGTGGGGACTCGGTGGAGGAGAAAAAAAAAAAAATTATTTCTACTCCAGCGCCACTGTGTACGATTGACTTAAACTTTAACTTACCGACATTAACAGATTTGATTGGTCGAGAACTGATCGAATACAAATTTTTACTAGTAAAAACTTGTATTCAACATCTCATTGGCTGATTCATTTCAATTTCGTCCTAGGCTCGAATTTAACGAAATACGGGAGGTAAAAGAGTGGCGAATATTGGACGAATTCGTGCGCGTGTGATAAATAAATTTATATTTAATATAAAAAAGAAAAACAATAATAAATGTTGAACATTTAACATAAAATATTAAATTTAACAATTAAATCTCCATTTGATAAATTAATTTATTAAATAATTTTTTATTATAATTTTTTGATAAAAAAAAATTGTTAGATGGCATTCTAGATGTAAAACTGACGGTCAGTCGATAAGTCGTCATAAATTTGGTCACAAAAGTTTGGTCATAAAAATAGTCACGGTTTTGCCCGCGTCACAAAACGGTCATGTGACGGTCACAAAATTTTTTCACATCCCTAAGCCTGATACACTAGTCCGACCCCAGCTTGAGTCTCAGGCTTGTCCCAGGCTCGTGCCCGTCGTCACTTCCTACCTGGGTTTTATCTTTTTTATTATTTGATGAACGAAATTAAGTGTAGACTCATTGGGAAGGGAGACGTCGATATATGGTGAAACTATTTTAGGTTTTTGTTAAACTAATAATTAGTGGGATAAAAATTGATTTAAAAATGATGACGTCACGTACCACCGACATAAATAGTTTTTTACTTAGCCTCTAAATTTTTTACTTAGCTACATTTAAGGCTAAACTAATTTCTTTTTTTTATTTTTTTTTCTAAGTATCCGATTCAAGTCTGGTTACCCAGATCCGAGTTAAATCCGAAAAGAGTCAGGAAACCCGGATCCGGCTTATTTTAGCCAAACCTGACTGAACCCGGAAGTTGACTTTGAAAAAAAAATCACACTTCGATTCAAGTCCGGCAATCTAAATCCGATTCGGATCGGGAAAAAGTAAGAAAAGCCGGATCTGGTTAGCCTTAGCCATAACGGATTCGAAAAGGGTCAGGAAACCCGGATCCGGATTACCTTAGCAATACTGGATCCGATTCGGATCAGGATTCGGCTGCCCGGATCCCATTTTCTACTTGGGTGAATTCGGATGTTCCCACATAAAATATTTATATTATCTCGTAAGCTTGTGCGCGTTTTAAAAAATTGTGGTGAGACCCCACTGGGTCTCATGACGCTCAATTTGGCAGCTGAGCCTACTGGCTAGAGATTATTTTCCAGGGGCGAATTGCCACATGGTACTCGGAGGCGTTACAATCATTGAAAATAAATTGTAGCATTTAACCAGGATAAAAAAATGTCTGAATACCTCCATCCTCTGACTTTTTTTGCCTAGATTATTGGAGACAATATTAACGATATCTCAGAATTTTTCTAGGATTTTTCTATAAAGCTTTTTGCTTTTTAAAATTTGCTTTTTTCTTTTTTTCAATTTTTTTTTATAACACGGAAAGCTGCATAGAAAAATTCTAAAAAAATTCATAAACATTGTTAATATTGTCTACAATAAACTAGACAAAAAAAGTCAGAGGATGGAGGTCTTCAAATGTATTTTTTTTCATTAATACAAATTCTAAAAATTCTGCCGTTAAAATTATTGTAGATATTAATGAAAATGTTATTATTTTGATTGTTGCTTTATTATTTACATTTATCTTTGATTGTTTCTTCATTATTTACATTTATCGTTGATAGCGCAATTTGTTGGGAAAAATATTGAAAAATATTGGACAATAAAACTGGAGCTGTCACGATGTCTATACTTTTTATACTTCGTATGTTAGATGATCCGCTTGAAACAAAACTTTTTACGGAGGCTAGGAGCTGAAAGGCTCAGTCGTAGTATTGGATTGCCTAGTTTTCTAGGAATTTTTGGAAAACGCTCTAATTTTTGACAAATCGTCATAGATACTTTGTATAGGATTTAAAAAGCATGTGTAGTAAATAATATTAAATAATATTAAATAATAAATTAAATTAGTATATTTATATAAGTATACGTAAAACATATACTATAGTATTATTATCATGAAAATATATATATTTTTACGAAATACTTTTCATTGAAAATATTGTTTTATTTCTTGAACTGTGATCTCATTTTTCTTTTACTTATTCTTTATTATTATTTTTTTGGTGTAACTACGAATGACTAGATCATACTTGAAAATACTACACCATACTACATAAAACTACGAATAACTACATAAAATAACTACAAAAGTTGTAGTCAAAAAATTATAAAGTACAACATAACTACACTGTTACTACACGATACTCCACCATAACTACATTCAGAGTGACACCATGACTACACCAATGAATAGCCCCTCGAAATTAACTATAATTTGTAAAAATTAACCACAATTGAGGGTCTGGATGCAATAACACGTCGAGCGCTCGAAGTCAAGAAAATGCTATGTTGCTGTGGGTGGAAAATAAGAAAAATTAAAATTGAAAAATTAAAAAAAAAAAAAATACAGTCGTCGATAAAATTAAAAAATACATGTTTTTCTCCAAATAAACTTTTTTATATGATAATTAGTTTACGGGATAAAAAATAAAAACAAAATTTTTTTTTTTGAAAAAAATACTTTTTTTTAATCATATAACTCGAGACAACTTCTTTAAAAAGTAATAATTCGACTTGAAATTTTAACTGTAGCTTCATTATAAGCTACCGATTGCAACAGTATAATAAAAAAACTCATTTATTCATATTGTTTAATTTTTATTATATGATTATTTAATGTCGAGGAAAAATTCAATTTGTCTAACTTTGAATGAAAAAAGAGTCGGAGAAATTTAAAAATTGAGTAACTTGTCAGTGGCAATATTGTTGAGCAGTATATCAAGAAGTTTTTTACAAATTTTCAGATATTTTTATTAATTATTTACTGAGTTATTAATTTAACAACAAATTGCGCGTATACTGTTTGTATTTATATGGATATACAAACGCGCGAACATACGCGTTCGCGCGAGAGGGGGCTGACGATCACGCATACATAGCCCTAACGGCAGCTCGCAATTTGTTGTTAAATTAATAACTCAGTAAATAATTAATAAAAATATCTGAAAATTTGTAAAAAACTTCTTGATATACTGCTCAACAATATTGCCACTGACAAGTTACTCAATTTTTAAATTTCTCCGACTCTTTTTTCATTCAAAGTTAGACAAATTGAATTTTTCCTCGACATTAAATAATCATATAATAAAAATTAAACAATATGAATAAATGAGTTTTTTTATTATACTGTTGCAATCGGTAGCTTATAATGAAGCTACAGTCAAAATTTCAAGTCGAATTATTACTTTTTAAAGAAGTTGTCTCGAGTTATATGATTAAAAAAAAGTATTTTTTTCAAAAAAAAAAAATTTGTTTTTATTTTTTATCCCGTAAACTAATTATCATATAAAAAAGTTTATTTGGAGAAAAACATGTATTTTTTAATTTTATCGACGACTGTATTTTTTTTTTTCCAATTTTTCAATTTTAATTTTTCTTATTTTCCACCCACAGCAACATAGCATTTTCTTGACTTCGAGCGCTCGACGTGTTATTGCATCCAGACCCTCAATTATTTGTTGTTGATGCACTATACGCACTGTTAAATCGTGTAACATTTGATAAATTTCACAATCAATTATTACCGGCAATGCGAAGAGGTATATTGGAATATCTAGAATTAATAATTAAATGGTTTTAATATTGATTTTAGTGAATTCAGTTAAAATCTTAATAAGGAATTATTCAAATCTATATTCGATAGAAGATGATGTACGTAATGAGGCAATTAAAGCATGTAAATGTTTGTCAATAATATCGTTTCATCATCATTGGATAACAGTTGTTAATGATAAATTATCAATATTAAAAGCTACGGTAAATTCGGTTATAATAATTGTACTGATATGATTGAAAATATTGCTAAAAATTAATGTATACAATTTATTAAAGTACTAGAAACTGAGTAACATTAAAAAAAAAAAATTATTCAATCAGAAATGAGTTTACGGGAAAAAAAAAATTCAACAATGAATTACCTAACGATATCTGATTAAGGAATAAAGTCAATCTATAAACTGGTATATTAATATTAATATTATTATTATTATTATATAATAATTGTATGAAAAACACAAAATTTAGCATGTTATAATATTTGTAAGTTACAATACTATCTTAAATTTTAATTTGTGGTTAATTTTAATTTATAGAAAATTCAAATAATAAGTAAATTATCAGAACACTTGTCGCGAAAAGACAAATTAATTAATTGTATATACTTTATTAGCAATAATATTGAACTTTATCAAACAAGACGCTAAAGAAATGTCACAAAAAAGCAAAATGAATAATAAATTGAGTGCTTGGATCGTTATCGCGTTGGTTCAAAATTTATTAAATACAATCTTATCTACCGGTCATTTTTTGATATTCCTTTCACATCATATGTTAATCAACATGTTCTAAAAAATATCGATTCACTATTAAGTCAGCATGAATTGCAATAATTAAAATTATCGATGAAAAAAAAAACTTTATAGATATTAATCATTGAGGTGGTAAATAAAAAAATGTCACTCATTAATTAATGAAAATGATATAAAACATTTAAACTGAATATCTGAATATTCATCATATTTCTTTTTGTTCATTTATTTTCATTAATGGCTATTTAATTATATATATAGTTATAAATGAAAAAAGCCATTGATACAATAATAAACTTTAAGTATATAAATGCATATCTAATTATTATATGTATTTGAGCAAAAATAAAACAACTGAGCCCCCCTCAAAATGCCTTACCCGGGATTATAATAATAAGTACTATTTTTTTATAGTCCTTAAGGATACAAGAATACGTTTTCGTTGTTTTTTGAAAATTTCGATTATTTTAATTGTTATTAATAAATGAATTTTTTGCCAGTGTTATAAAAAAAAAATCAATTCTATTAATCTGCTGGAAGGAATTGAATAATTTTCATACAGTATATAAAAAAGAGACCGGTCTTTTCAAAGAAATTAAAATGATAAATTTAATTCAAAAATTAGCATAAATTATTAATAATTTTTATAAACAAATGAAAATTCTAATACTTTCTCCCTCTTTTTTTACATTTTTTCATTTTACCTTTTTTGTTCTCCATTTTGTTACGCAACTTTTCACGTTAAAAAAACTCATTAACATTAAGATTTAAAGAAGTTATCAATATTTTTCCAGTCCGTCGCGCGACAATTGAGGGTCTGGATGCAATAACACGTTTAGCGCTCGAAGACATGAAAACGCGACGTTGTTTCGGTGGAAAATTAAAATTGAAAAATTAAAAAAAAAAAAAATACAGTGATATATAAAATCAAAAAATATACATTTTCATTTAAATAAATTTTTTTGTATCATAATTAGTTAATGCAATGAAAAATAAAAACAAAATTTTTTTTTTGAAAAAAAATCTTTTTTTTTAAACATATAACTCGTGATAACTTATTTAAAAATTAATAAATTGACTTGAAAATTTGACTGTAGCTTTATTATAGGCTAGCGATGGCAATAGTGATATTAAAAAACTTATTTATTTATGTTGTTTAACTTTTTTTATTGATTGTATTGTGCTGATGGAAAATTCAATTTGTCTAACTTCGAATGAAAAAAAAGTCGAAGAAATTTTAAAATCGAGTAACTTGTCAGTGGCAATATTGTTGAGCAGTATATCAAGAAGTTTTATGCAAATTTTTGGGTATTTTTATTAATTATTTATTGAGTTATCAATTTAACAACAAATTGAGAGCCACCGTTAAGGCTTCGCGCGCAGTAATTTTCTTACTAATTGTCGCGCGACGCACTAGAAAAATATTGATAACTTTTTTAAATATTAATGTTAATGAGTTTTTTTAACGTGAAAAGTTGCGTAATGAAATGGAGAATAAAAAAGGTAAAATGAAAAAATGTAAAAAAAGAGGGAGAAAGTAGTAGAATTTCCATTTGTTTATAAAAATTATTAATAACTTTTGCTAATTTTTGATTTAAATTTATTATTTTATTTTTTTTGAAAAGATCGGTTTATTTTCAATATTCTGTATAAAAATTATTTATTTCCTTCTAGCAGATCAATAGATATCATTTTTTTAAATTAACACTAGCAAAAAATTCATTTATTAATAACAATTAAAATAATCGAAATTTTCAAAAAACAACGAAAACGTATTCTTGTATTCTTAAGAACTATAGAAAAATAGTACTTATTATTGAAATCCCGGGTAAGGCATTTTGAGGGGGGCTCAGTTGTTTTATTTTTGCTCATATTTGAAAAAGACATACTAAAAAACGTAACTATTCCTATACATATAACATCGACATTCAAGTTAAATAAAAACGACCGCGCAAGTGGGCGCTCAGTCTCGTTTTATTAAATAATAACATTACAATTGAACTTTTATGTACAAAGTACTTTTATATATTTTTATTGAATTTAAATAAATAATGTTTATTATAAATTAAGGAATGTCCAACACGGAGTACAAATAAAGAGAAAGTTTAGAAATTTTGACAGTAGATTATTTATATAACAATACACAATCCCTAATTTTTTCATAATTTTTTGGTCGGTGGTTTTTTTAAAATTAATTAATAAAGTTGACATTTTTCAAGGAGGTTATACATAGGCTCTTATGGCCAGCCGGGTACACTTCACATAAACCTAGTTGGAAACTATATGAAAAAATACAGAGACGATTCCGAAAAAATGATATATTATAAAACGAAAAAAGACGAAAATTTTGAGCCGTATAAGAAAAAAGTTTGGTTGGTGGGTTTTCTTTTAATAAATAAAAATAGACGTGAAAAATAGGAATTTTGACGTATTATAGTATATAGCAGTCGACATAGTTCAAGCATAAACTCAAGTTGGCCAACATCAAATTGATGTTATTTTTCAACATAATTTTTAATTTATAGTAAATGATATTTTGGATAAATAAACTTAATTAAAATAGCTCAAAAAACATTTTTTTATTATGAAATAAGGTCGAATATGGTAAAAATAACGTTTCATGATCTATTAAAAAAAAAAAAATTTATTTTTTTGGGGTTGGCATTGCATTTCTTATAATGGAAAATGGATAGGACATTTTCCTCTCCGCAATACTCTGAAACCGGCGTTAGACATGCATTAAGAGTCATCGTAAATCTTGCATACATATTACATACGTGCTGCTTCCATGCAGTTAATAACCAACTCACAGCTCTCGTTTTAGTATGATTTCGACCGTAGCTACACGGCGAGAAAAATATATTATGTTTAACTAAAAAAAATAAGTCAATTTTTACTATGTTCCATAGTACTGGTGGAAGCTTTGGGAACAACAATATAATTCATAATGTAGACAGTAAGTTTTACTATGTTTGATACTTTTACGAAACATTTCATACTTTATCAGTAACCATTACTATCTGGTTTGAGTAAAAAGTACTATGTTCCTTAGTAAAGACAACTTCGATCTGTCTATGACAACTGTTTCATTGTAAATTTTACTACGTTCACTAGTAATAAGTAAGGATCTCTTTTTCAGCAATAATGAAATATATATATATATATTGTATTATTTCATTTTAGTTTATTTTTTTAAGTTCTCGGCTGCCTATATTTTTTTTTTAAATTTATTAATTTATCAGGGATTCGAACCAGCGACTTGCTAAACGACCTATTTTATAAACTTCTAATTTTATTATGCCAGCACAGTGAATTTTACTGTGCTTAACAACATTTATGTGTCCGTAAATCAGATTTTATTAGTGATGTTTCGCCACCTTTTTACAGTGCTAGCACAACAACTTTGGTCAGATATTTCTCTCCATGTACAGACATTTTTATGAAAAAATGTGGTACTTTTTACTAGATTCACGCTCATTTTTTTTGTGTAATTTTTTAAAATAATCAAATAAAGAAAACAAAAAGCTCTTAGAAAACCAAGTATTTAATTGTGATGAAACTAGCTGTGCAGCTGTTTTATATTTAAAATACAAGACATGGTACCGGAAAAAGTCAAGAAGGAAATCTGTGACGCATATAATCAAGTCTCAACTGTTGACAAACTTTCATACTTGACCCCGCCTGGCTCAAAATACGTATACATATATTAGACTGACAGTTAAAATGACTTTGGAAAAAATGTTGTGCGCAGGTTTAGAAATTTATTCTGCATTTACAACTTTTGAAGAAAAGTTTTTTCCGTTTGGTCAAGTACCGTACAATGATCGTACAGTATGGTGGTGAATTTCAACAGTGTAATAATAATAGTAGCAATAGTAATAATAATGAATCATAATAAAATTCGTTGCAAACATGAAATAAGGTAAACTGTATTTACAGGTTTTATAAATATCTTAAGTGTAAGTATACATGTGATGTTACAGTATAGTTGCAGTATGTTCATACGCGTGTATAATTTTCATTACATTTTGAGTTTTCATTGTTACCGTTATTATTTAAGGTTTTATTTTTCATGAGAAAATTTTTGTGTTATTGCATGAGGTGTAAGAAAATAAAAATGCCCACCATCACCTGGTAATTGGTAAGCAAAATATAAACTTCGGTTGTCTTGATTTGCTGATTTCGCATTGGTTAAATCAAAGTAATTAGATTGCGAGTCAATTTGTGATTGTGAATGACGATATTTATTTACAATATCACTAGAAAAAATAATTGGCTTTGATAAGAAGTCTCGTGACTCATCGAAGGGCGTGATTTCAGATGAAACGCTGGTTGGTTGTCGAATCACCTGTTGACTATTATAACTGTCATTTGGTTGATGAGTTTTTCGATTTGATGAGTTTTTATTCAATACATTAGAATTTTTATGTAACTTTCGTTGATCGTGATATCTCTGTAACACTAGATCACTTTGTTCCAAATTATAACCAGGCTGATATTCGGCATCTGAATTAATTGGTGAAAACGGAAACTTATTACTAATTCTTGTGTTATCTTTTAGCAAATAATGACTTCGTGGTTGGTCTCCATAATGAACATTAACCCTTGGACTTTTATAGGTTTGTCTATTATCATAATTATCATTAACAAATGAATTAAATGTTGAAAATCTAGGGTTTCCTGGACGTACAGTAACACTACTTGTTTTTCCATATATCGGTGTTGTTGATGATAGTCTTTCCTGTTTAATTTTTTTTCCAAAATTTGTAAAGTACTCTTTAGTAACATCATCCAAATAAGTTTCATCTTGCTTCGTATAGTAAGCAGGTTTTGGATCTGACGTTGTTGTATCGATACCTAATGGCTTCGGTGTTGTGGAAGAAATAACAATTGGCAATCTACTTCGATAATGATTCTGGTCAGGCTTAATTCTCTGATTGAGTGCTATTTTGGTGTCATCACTATTTTGTCGATTAACTTTATCTTGAACTCCTCGCCACTCGTTAAAAACAACATCGTTTTGCGGATGACTTTCTATTTTTCGTTCATGTTCTAAATAATCAGCTGCTTCGAAACTATATTGATATACTGGATTTGACTTGGCTTTTTTATCAGATATTTGTTTTTCTTTTGTTATTGGGGTTGCTAATAAATTTCGAAGATTCAATTGTTCTTGTCTGTTTGCAATAGGTTGATAGTATAATGGTTGAGTTTCCGATATCACAGCTTGTTCATGCGCTTTTAAGAATAATTCTGAATCTAACGAAGCTTTGTATTTTGATGTTTGATGTGATGATGTTAATTGAAAATTATCGTAAGGTTTCTTCGACGGAGTTCCTTGCGAAAAGTCTTTGATTTTATAATGAGGTGATTGTGTGGTTTTTTTCGATGCTTCATTATCATTGTTCTTTTCATAAAAATAGTATGATGATATAATTGGAAAAACTTTAGAGCGTTCATCTGATTCTATAATATTTTGAATAGAAAGTGGTGCAGCTTCAATAGCTCCATTAGCTGTTGATGGCGTTGATGTTGGATAATATGTTGCAAATGGATCTGTTTTTGAACTTGGTCTTGTATTAGTCCAACAGTTTTCTTTTTCTAATATACTTGGTTCTAGAGCTTGATTTTTTAATGTTGATTTTGTTGGATAAATTTTTAATTCTTCATCGTTGTATGTGATTGGAGTTACTACAGGAGATACTCTTTTTGGTGATTTTACTATTGTTTTAATTTCATTATTATTGAAGTTGTTTATCGATTTCATAGTGAATTGCTCCTGTATACTTGCTACTGTGCTTGAGTATGTAATTTTGTATGGCTTTGAACCTGATTTTCTCGGTGGGTAGTGCTGAGTTTCTGTTGATTTTGATGATGTTGGCCGTTTATTATATTTCAAAGTTTGTTCTTTAGTCGCAGTTAATTTCTTTTCTTCTAATTTTGAAAAAAAATTAGGTGGTGGCGGAAGAATTATACCAGGTACAAGGGGTCCTGGGGGAACAACCGTTGAATTATCTTGATAATAAGTAAATGTATATGCTGGTGGATAATAAATTGATTGATCGTCTTCGTCATAGTCAGTTTCATTATTTGATGAAGGAACAAAATGCGTACCCAGTGGTAGTGATGAAAAAAAAGGACCAACCACCCCACCTAGAGCTTGTCCTGATTTGATTTTTTTTTCATCTCGAGTGTCACCAGCTATTTCTTTATATATTGTATTATTCGATTCAACCAAAGTACTCAACCAATCCGACTTGTTTTTATTACTTGTCATATTATTGCTTTCTAGTATTTTGATAGGTTCATTATCCGTCAATTGAATGGGAAAGGGTGGTGGAATTTTCGGCATTGATGGAATTTTTACTTGCCTTCTTGGTGCTTCGTAATCATCGATTGGAGACCACTCTTGGAAATCCCCTGATGATCGTTTGTCATCAGGATATTTTTCTGAAAAACCACCACCTTTTAATACCAAAAGATGATTTTCCGCTAGCCAAATTTCTTCCCTATCTAAACCTCCAAAATTCTGTACACTGTCTTTGGGAACCTCAGGGTTAGATAAATAACTTAAAACACCCATTTTTTTGGGTTTTTCTTTAAAAATCTCATTTTGTAAAAGACCATATTTGCCTTCTTTTACCTGTTGAGCAAGCGTTTTTTTATCATCATCATCTTCTGTTTTTTTCTCTTTTTTTTCTTGACCGTTTCCTGACGCAGAGAGAAACAAATAGTCTTCACATTGTAATACGCTTTTGCCCCGCTGAACTCTTGATTCTAATGTTGATGGTTTCATTTTTATGTGGCCATTTCTTGGACTGAAGCTCTGTGTTTTTTGAACATCGACTGTTAACTTATTAGTTCTAGATTCCTCGTCATCTAATGATAAATTTCTTGATGGATAATTTAGGAATCGACGTTCATTGTTTCTGGTTAATTTTGTAATTTTTTGTCGGAAAATTTCCTCTATAGCCAAGGTCAGTGAACAGACGTATAGTAAGTTGCACGCGACTAAGAATTTGATTTGGACCATCTGGAACGATATAAAAGTTTTTTAATTATAGCTTTGAAGAAACATTGGAATATTTCTGACATGTGTAATACGTCTTCAAATAATACTCGCAACGATTCAGCCTTCTAACCTTTTTTTTTCTGATTTTCTGATATTTTGATACATAAATCTTGGAATTCTCTAATATCTAATTATTTTAATTTCATAATTATGCGCCATACACACGGAGAGAAATCCGCAGCGAAAAATGCTGTAGAGACTCAAGCAAATTTTGTTTTAGTTTACTGTAAAATTTGATAGTTGCGTGGGGACGCCACCAGGATCGACTAAATTCCTACTACACTACAGTAATCAGGTTAAATTGACGAAAATTTCAAAATGATTTAAAAAAAAAAAAAAAATACCTTCATGTGAAGAATCAAAAATGACATATTTTCTTTCAAATAAATTATATTCAATTACAATTATTTAATCCTATTATAAAAAGGACACTTGACCGCTTTTTATTCGTGATGTGATTGGTCGAAATTTTTAGCATTTGTTTATAACTAATATTTTATTATTTTCTCTCTCATATTAACACGTTGCTACGGGTTGTTGTATGGTTGCTACGTTTGTTTATTTTTGGTAATTAATTTATTTGAGTTGTGTCGTTCCTAGATCAAAAGTCATATTACAGCTTTTTACTAATTTCTATATATTCATATTTAATAAAAATAGTATTGTTATATTTATATATTTATATATTTATTTATATTTATGAATACAACTAATATATATTATATTAAATTAATATTTAAATAAAAAAAAAGTTAGTGTGGTTATTATACGTTACGGTTACTACGTTTATCAAGAACGTCATCATATTTATCAATATTACTTAATTGAAATAATATATAGATTTAAATATTGTATAAAATATAAATATTTATA
>MKYW01000025.1:1645832-1667575 GCA_015776835.1 Aphidius ervi | reverse complement strand
AAAAAAAAATTAAACAAAATAGAGTAATAAAAAATTAATAATATTTCTTTTAGTCAGTAGGAATTTATCAGCAAAATAATCCACTTGTTGGCTTGCCGATTAAGAGAAAAAAAGATAATTAACTCTAGCTCACAAATTGATTTTGTATTAAATTTTTAAAATTAATCTGGTGGAGGTGCTGTTGGTCTAATGACCTCGTCATAGGCTGGTGGTAAATCTAAATGCGGATTTGGATAAATAACAACTTCTGGAACACTTTGTAGCTAAAAGTAAAAAATAATTTACATATAACAATTAAATTTTTAAATAAACAATAAAAAAAACATAAAATATTAAAAAACAATTTTAAACTTACATGGGGATTAATAGCAGGTGGTACAATTGTATGATTTGGCGGTTGTACGGTTGGATTAATATTGTTAATAAAATTTTGTTGATCTGATTGATCTGTCAATCTTATTTCTCGACCAAGTTGTTCACAAAAACTGTCAATTGTCGATATTAAATGGACCTCAAATACTGTTAAACAAATAAACATAACAAAATTAATTTTTAAATACAAAATTTGTTGATGATAAATTATTAAATTAATTAAACATACGGTAAATTAGTAAAACACCAACGAGACGATGTAATTCTGTTGACAAATGACATGAACGAGAAAATATTGCTTGCACCAAGACAACAATTGCAGTCCAAAAATGGATGAAAAAACATAACGATGTTAGCCATAGCCAAGGAAGACATGTAACTTGTTTACGCTGTTAAACAAAAAAAAATAAATATACCTATTTATTGTTGTATTGTTTAGATAATTTATAATATTATTAAAAAATAATTGTGTTACCATAATTGCACCATGAAGTAATAACAATGAACAAAAAAAGTATGTAACTACAATTATATTTCCAAGCTCATTTGACAAAACAGCAGGAACAAAAAATTCAAAATTAACTGATTCATTTGATGAACATTTTATTTGTACATCTTTTCTTGCTGGTCTTGGTGATGGAAGCTCAGGATTATTCCAAAATTGAAATATAACATTTACAAAGGGCAATGAACATATCTAAAAAAAATGTAAATTAATTAATATTTATAAAAGAAAATTAATTATTATTTTAAATCTTACTATTGAAATAAGGGCAATTAAAATTGTCCCAGCTCGAAGACTGAAACAACAGCAAAATGTATTCATCTGTAATGAAAAATTTAAATTCATTATATTTACAATTTTTATTATTTTTTAAAATTACTTAATTGAGAGAGATCAAAGATTATTAGTATTTGTATTAAAAAATTTTTTGATAAGATTATTATGATTTTTTAAAAAAATGTTGACTTAATGGATAAACAACAATAATAATAATAATAACTAAATAACACAATCATAACCTCTAAACCCTAAGTTTTATATTTTTTTTTTATCTGTTTTTATCTCAATATTTTCCCATGGAAAAAAAAAATACATAATGATAATATTTTATATTAAAAAAAAAAACAAATTCCATTTGCATGATTGACTCCCAAAAAAAGATGTAAAATTTTTAATAGAAAATAATGAAAATAATTAGGGTAATTAATTGTCAAAAGGCGGTATAAATAATTAAATATAAATTTTAAATTTTAATAATTATTTCAAGCAAAACAGATGCTGGCATTTTTTTTTTTTTNATTTTTTTTTTTTTATTCAACAATTTTTTTTCTTTTTTTTTTTTTTATAGTAAACTTAAGCGTGATAATTAAGTTGTTAATATTAATTTATTATTGTTAAATGATATTTTTTGGGCAGATAATTTATTTGACAAAAGAAATTTGTTGAGGTTGACTCACCTTGACGTTGTTGAATTATTTAAACAATACTAGGTTTAAAAAGTTTATTTAATTTGCTTATTTAAACGACATCATAATTTCACAACACTAATCACAATAAATTCATGATGAATTATTAAATTTAGTCATACACATAAATATATTAAATTGGAAAATCCCGTGAGTTGTGATTCAACCTTCACCTTATCAATTGGTTTTTTTATTTTTTGTGTATGTGTGTGTGTGTGTGTGTGTGTGTGTGTGTTGGGAGAGAATTATTGTGAGGAAGTGATGTTAGTGGTAAAGCGAGATGAAAAATAAACACGCTCTGATCATTGGTTCAAATCTAGGGTTAGTATTCTTTAAAAAAAAAAAAAAATAAATTTATAAATATTCAGTAAGTAGCATTCTTTACAAAGGAGTATAATAAAATATTGAATTAAATGAGTAGAAAAATTATAAATTTATTTGTTTTGAGCTTGAAGCAACGTGTTGTTGTTTTAGCTTTATTTTTTTTTCATTAAAATAATTTATTTTAATTAAAGTAGTAAGTAATTCGTTTAAAATAAATTATTGAGCAAGTAGATTAAATTTTTATTAATTATTATTAATTTTAATGAGACAATATTTATTAATTTATATATAAATAAATAAATAAATTAACCAGTTGGGATTTTAAATTAATGATAGATCTGATTGATTGACAAATATTTATATCATTTATTGGATATTTAAAAAATTTAATTAACAATAATTTGGTGTTGTTTGATATTGTTGATAATAATTATCTATATATTTTTCTATATGAAAATGATGGTGGTTCTGATATTGAAAATAAAATTAATTTTTAAAATGCAAATATATTTAATTCTATTTCAATGATAGTTGAACATAGAATTAAATAATTTATTATTCTATTAATTTATAAATATAATATTTATATTTTATAATTTCAATTATTAATTTACATAAATTTTTTATTTTACCTTTTTTTTATTGTTGCTCATTTAATTGCTATTGTTATTATTTATTAATTGAGACAAAATTAATTTTTTTTTTAATTATTAAATTGCTTTCATACAAAATAAAAAATAATTTATTTTCTTAAAATTAATTTATGATTGTGGCTGTGTTAAATCTGTGAAAAAATAAAATCAATATATTAGCTTAATTATTAAATAGACTATAAAAATTCATTAAATTAAATTTACAAAATAAATAATAGGATAAATTCTAGCACCTGTTGCAGATGTACTTGTTGATTCTGCTTCATGTTGTGAATTACTATTTACATTTTCTGCCGATATTGTTGCCATATGTTGTTCATATGAGGGTGGTGCTTGAATTCTATAAAAAATTCTATCTGGATCATCCTAAAATCATCAATAATAATATCCGTAAACTATTTAATAATTTTAAAAAATAAAAATGAGTGAATATGTATATTTTTAATACCATCACAAATAAATGACTTGACACTGGAATTACTCAATAATTATCTAAATAAATAAATAAATAATAAACTTACATTAACAATAACTCCACCCTGATGATGAAAAACTCTATCCTCTGGTGATATATTATTATTCCAATTTGCTAAATTTTCATTTTCCTTTCGTAATTTTTTTCTGTAGCCATGAACAACGAGTATTGCATAAATAAATGAACCTATAAACAAAAAAAATAAATAAATAAAAACAATACTCTCTTGTTGTTTATAAACAATTAAACAAAATAAAAAATTTACCGTAAAATGCTATTCCACATAAAATTAAAGGTGTCAAGTCTCTATTATGACAATTAACATTTGCAATTTCAACAATTGCTACAATTCCCATCACAAAATAATATGAAATAATGACGTTCATTATAAACAACCACGTCGATAAATAACTTGGTTTTTTCTGAAAAATTCAATAGCAATAAATAATCAATAAAAAATTATTTAATTATTGTTTTATTAAATTGTAAATTTTTTTTTTTTATTACTTACAAAAACTATTCCATACAAGACTTGAATCGATGAAACAACAACAATACATTGACAAACAAATCCAAAAAAAGGTAGTGTATAAAATACTGTATGATTCAATGCAAATGACCAACAATTATCAACGTCATCATCATTCAAGTCTGATGATAAATTTTCATTTTTCCTATAATAATGATTGAAAATTATTGTTGAAGTTGTTTTAATAACCAAGAATGTTGAAATAAACTATAAAAAAAAAATTTGTATTATTCTTTAATATATATTTATCATTAAATTTAATTTTTAATTTTTTTTTTTTTTTTTTTTTAGCTTACATTTGAAATTGCAGCAATGATAAATGATTCATATTTGGAACTAAAACAAGCAACTCGATAACTTGTCATCTAGAAATGAAAATTAAATAAATATATTTATAGCTTTGATGATACACTGTGATAATTATATTTTTAAATGACCTGGCTTATTGTTATTTTTATATGAAAAAATTTACATAAAAAAAAAATATTGAAATTGAAATTGAGTGTAATTTCAATTGATATTATTTTTTATTTTATTTATAAATATTGGTTATTAATTACCTTGACAAATTTTTCTGTCCACCTGGCTGAGGTTGAATGATGACTATATAAATCATTAAAAAAATAGAAAAAAAAATTTATTTTTTTTTGTTATCAGCATTGTTTGTTTCGTGGCTATTTTAGTCACGTCACTAATCTCAACGAAAGTTTTTTTTTTTTTATTTTTTTAAGTGATAAATAAAATACTCGAAATTTAAAAATACATTGATTAGACAAAAATAAATACATTTAAAAATCGTTTATTAAACTTGTTATAAAAACGATAAAATATTTTTTTTTTTTTTTTTAGTTGAATTATTTTTAAAAATTTGATATTATTAAAATAATAATTGTAGAGTTGATTAATCAATCCATCGTGTCATTATTTCTGGCTATGGCTAAAATAAAATTTACATAAAATTGTTGATTTTAATTTAATAAAAGTTAGATAAATTAAATAAATTTTAATTTATTTTCAACATAATTAATAAAAAATATCCATTTGTTAAATCAATTTGGCCAATCAAAAATTATTAATTAAATGAATAATGGAAATAAATAAATTTAAAGCAAAATATTATTAAAAAAACAAATTTATTAACTAAATTACAGTTTATGTTGATATTGATGACCAGATAATGTATAATTAACCCAAGTGTTTACTCTAATTGTTTCAATATCATGTCTATGAAGATAATTATATTCGATATTAAGTACAGTCAATTGTAATTTTGCAAATGCTCCAGATTCTATTTTTGTAATATTATTGTTTTGCAAATAAACATATCTCAAATAGTCATGTTGAGTTAAACTATCTGCTGGAATTTTTGTCAAACTATTATGGCTAAAATCAATTGACAAAAGTTCTTTTGCGCTATCAAATAAACCAGGCTCAATACGAATCATCTTATTTGAACTGAAATTGAGCTCCCAAAGATTTTTATTGTCTGAAAATATATTTACTGATAATGTCTTTATTTTATTAAAGCTCATGTCAAGGTAACGAAGATTTTTCAAACCCTTGAATGGATCATTCTCAAGATTTGCCAAATTATTTGAGGACATATTTATTTTTCCAAGTTCATATAGACCATGAAAAATATTATTTGGCAAGCTTTCTATATGATTTTTACTAATGTCAAGTTCTGTGAGCTTCTTTAAATTAATAAATGTATCATCTTGAAGATTTTCCAGTTCATTTGATGCTAATGATAATTTATCAAGACTTTCTAGGCCACTGAGTATATCACTTGATAAAATGTCTATATTATTTTCATCCAGTAATAATGTTTCAAGATTTTTCAAACTTTCAAATGTATTAATATCAAGCATTTGTAAATTATTTTTTGATAAATTCAATGTTTTAAGAGACTCGAGTCCATAAAATGTATTTTTAAGTAAAAATACTAATTTATTATCTGACAAATCTAGCCACTTGAGGTTTAATAATTTATTAAAAACACCAGGTGTTATGTAATCCAAATTATTTTCTTGTATATAGAGTTCTTTTATCTTTTCAAATCCATCAAATATATTTTCTGGCAAAAAATCTTGGGCTTTATTGGAAATATTGAGCTTATAATTTTCGTCAATTGAATCAGTTTTAAGCAAATCACAAATGTTTTTGTCGTAATAAATTGTTGACTGCGGATCACAAAATAAACTGAGCTGATATTTTTTGTATTCTTTCGTTGCTAAAACAATAATTTAATAAACAATTTTATATTATTATTAATTTTATTTTTAGTACAGGATTATTGTTATTAAAAAGGGTTATCATATGTAAAATTCTATGAGAAAAATTGCATGCTGATAAAAACAAAATTCATACCTCAATAATAATAATAAAAAAATAGTTTCCAATTACAATACTTTGTTATTATTATTGAGGTAAAAATTTTACTTTTATCAGTAAAAATAACGTCTCATTTATCCCCTGAAGATGGAAAAAAAATTATTCAAAAATATTAATTTTTGAAGACACTATGCAATATTGTCAATAAAAAATGTTTATTAACTTTCACTAAAATTACGAGAATAAATTAAATCTAATTTAAAAATTTATAAACAATTAAATATTTTATTTAATTTATAAATAATAAAATTAATAATAATTTCTTCACTTTATAAATAAATAAATTTATTATAATTAAAATTTAATTTATAGCTTGTTTTTTTATTTAATTAATTCTGGGGGAGAGGAGGTGGTGGGGTTCTAGAAATAATGTCCTGATTTGGGACTGAGCAATCAAAATTGTAGACTTACCATCAGGTACTGGATTTTTCCAATGGCTGGGGATAGTCTGAGGTTCATCATTGACAGATATTTCTGCAGCACCACTCTGTCGTATAAATAATTAATTTATTAGAAAAATAAAAAACTTTGTACATTGTGTACAGAAAATTTAATTAAATAAATTCAATTTTTTCAAATTAATTGGTTTATATAATTGTTGAAAAATATTTATCATTGTTTAAACAATAAATACTTATAAATTTTTGACACGATGCCACATGCATATGCATATGCACTAATAAAAAAAAAAAAAAAATCCACTTAATTNTTTTTTTTTTTTTTTTTTTTTGTACTTACATAAATAATAATGCAATTTGTGATAATAAATATCAATAAAAAGTTTACAGAGTTAGCCATTTTTATAGAGTGTTTTAGACAGTTTAACAGTTTAATGTGAAATGCCAGGAAATGCAGCTTAGGCCTTAGGTGCATTCCAGTGTTTCAATAATTATAATATAAAAATAAGGGGTGGAATCTGAGATAAAACTGCAGCAACTATTTAGTGACTTTTATTTTTTTTTTTTTCAAGTTTTGCACAACTAACTATGCAAGTCATTTATTGGATCTTTTGAAAAAACTAGAAAACGAACTTGAAAAATTTCAAAACTATTATAGGTACAAGTATAAGTATAAATATTATTAAATTATAAAATTATAAATTAAAAAAAAAAATTAATATTATATTTTTATATATTGTAGGATAATAAAAAAATATTTTCAACAAATTATATATAATAAACTTTTAATTTTATTAGTAATTATTAAATAAATAAATAATTATAAAAAACAATGAGATAAATATTTATATATTTTTATGAGAATACAAAAAGTACTTAAATTATTTAAACAAGACTAGAAATATTTAGAGTATTTAAAGTATTTCTAGTTTTCTTGCATTCAAATAACAATTGTTGACGTTTTATATTCAAAAAACATGCTCCATTTGCAGCATTTTTTTCACCACCAAAAACAACACAAAGTAATCCATTATCATCAATATGATTCCATAATTTTAATATCCACTTGTCAACATTTTTACATGTTTTTTTAATACTGTCATCATTAGTTTGTTGACTATCTAGTTTAACATGGCAAAATGTCAATGCATGTTTCATTGATATTTCACAGGCTCTTTTAATTGATTGTTTATTTGAGTCTGTTAATACCAATCTGACTTGATTAGTTTTATCAAAATTAGCATCATCCATAACATTGAGTTTTGTATTTTTTAAATACATTGAATATTCATTAATGACTTGTTTATTGCCAATAACTGATGATGATATATCTTTGACTTTGGTCAAATGATTAAATATTGATACACCATATTTTTCTTGATTATTTATTCTATTATTTTTTATATAATCTTGATTGTTTTTTCTAATATTATCTAATGTTTCTTGTAATTGTAGATAACCCATCATTACAGCATCACCATAATAAATATTATTTTGTAATTTAAGTTTAGCTAATTTCATTGATGCTTGTGAATCTTCAATAGAACAATGACCACTCTGACTATTTTGTATAGTTTGACATAAAAATACACGTGATAATAATTGAAGTTTTGATTTACGATAACGATCACCAGTTAAATTAAATATAACTGATGTATCAATGACATATGGATGCATCATTTTTAATGTATGAAGATCAGCATTTAAACTTTGTCCAACGAGAATTGCATCAGCTGGTAATATTTTACGTAATATATTTTGTACATCTGACAATTTTGTTGTTACATTTTTAAGCATATTTGGTGTAATTCCACTGTATCTTGTTAAATAATCAATAATTTCATTATCAGGTTTAACAAATGATTCATAAAAAAGATTCAAATTTTCATCAACAATTGATATTCTTGTTAATTCAAGTATGCCCAATGTTGTTCTACACATTTCACAATCCAAGCCAAACATTGGTGATTTTGGTGTTGCTTCAAGATACTCATCTTTGGTTAATATATAATCTTTATATTTTTCAGCAAGACCACCTTGTAATGGCAATGGATAATCGTGATCAACAAGTTGCATTGGTGAGAGTAGCAATTGTGTTCTTGGAAATTTATCATTTTTTGGTAATTCAGATAGAATAGTATTTCTGTCAATAAGTTTACCATTTTGAGCTGTTTGTGGTCTCATTGGAAATACAATTTTTAATAATTTAACCAAGTCACCAGTACTTTGCATAGCTGCTTCTAATGAGCCAAATTTTTTAATTAATTTATTTTTTTCTGTTCCAGTCAATGGTACAGCAGCTAAATCTTCAACAATTGAACCACCATATGTTGCTGGTGTTACAATTTCCATACGATGTTCCATATATTTATTGACATTTGTAAATACTGTTTCATTATTATTAAAGTGAAGCATAGATAAACCTTCAACTACCAAAACAACAGTATGACTGACCTTGTTGAATTTTTCAAGACAACACCAACGTTCTGGTGAGTGTGGTGAATGTTGTCCCAGCAATGAATATATCAACAAATGTTGTATGTCATTTAAAAATATTGGTATTCTTGATTTAGCATCAATACACAAACTGGCATTATCACCAACAGCTTTTAAACTTAATATTGGTGTAGATGTTAATATTTTTTTTCTTTCATGTAATTGTTTTTTTAATTGATAATACTCTTTACCAGATAAACGTGGTTTTTTTCCTTCATTCATTATTGGATAATTTAATTCTTGATGATATTCTTTATCCTTGAGACCTTTTTTTCTTGAACTCAATAGTGATGAAACTTCAATATTATTTTCATTATTCATTGTCTGTAAATAAACATGAATTATTAATATTAATATTATTATTACTATTATATTGTATAGGTATATATTTTTTTATATTTATATTTATACTTGAATAAAAATTTTACCATTTCACTTTTTTTTTATAGGTTCTTATTGATTGATTGATAATATAAACAAAAGTAAAATAAATCATATAAATAAAAACCACATGGACCACACACACGTTACTACAGGTCACAACAGGTTGTACTAGGTCAGCAATCAATTTATCAATCAAGTAACAATCTGTATTACCAATCAAACATGGAGTTGTCATTCAAAATTATCCCTCTCAAAAATTATATATATATCTCGTACACCCATGTACGAAGAAGGAAAAGAAAAATATACAATATATAACTATTTTCATTTTTTTTTAATCTTAATTAAATAATAATTACTAAATTTCATTATTGTTTTGATAACTATAAATTTTTTAAAAAAACATAATTATTATTTTTTAAATATTCTATTATTACTACTTGTTTTAAATATAAAAAAAAATGTTAATTGATACTTCTGAGAAAATTTATAGTAAGCAACTGGTTTTTATACCTCATTGACCAATAAAATAGTGGTCAATAGTTTTAATCATCAAGTAACTCATATTACAACAAGTAATAAAAAATTTCAAACGAGCAATTAAATATTTTTTTTTATTTTTTTTAGAAATAATAAAATATAATTTTCTATAACAAACAGATTACATAATAAAATTACAGAATCAATTTTCAACAATTGATCTCTTTTGTGTGTACGACGAAATAATTATAATTTATTTTCGAGTCGATAAAACGAATTTCTGTGTACTCACATTATTCCAAAATGGAGTCAATTGACCTATCACACAAAAAAAAATAAATAAATAAATGGAATTAAATCAACAATAAGTACTATGTTTAATAACAAGTGATTTAAAAATATTTGTTTTTACATTAATTATACAAATTAATTAATATCTATCAATCATTATAAATGAGTAAGTTAAATAATTAATTAAAGGTGTGTTTATTTTTTAAGCTGAATGACAAGTACTGTCAATAATTTTATCATAACAAAATACATAGCTAATTATTAATTTATGTTTTTTTTTTCTTTTTGTTAAAAGTAAATAGTAATTAATTGTTGCCAATTATAACAATGAAAAAAATAAATTTCCATTATTAATTAAACATTAAAACGTGAGTATATAAAATATAATTAATTTGATTAAATATAAAATAATAAAACTAATTTTTTTATTTATAATTCAAGTATAATCATCAATTAATCATGGAAGATTATACACCAGTTGATGAGGATTTTCCTGGTCGTTTATTACATCAAGCAGCATTATGGGATAATGCTGAACTCTTGGAGGATCTTTTACATGGTGATCATTTACAGTATATAAATAATCAAGATTCATGGGGTCGTACACCACTTCATGCAGCAGCAATGACTGAAAAATCAAGATGTCTAGGTGTATTATTATCACATGGTGCAAATCCAAATATACCATGTGGTCCAAGAGGACAAGGACGTACACCATTGCATGTATCAACTGAGCATAATCACAGTGAAAATATAAAACAATTATTAGATCATAATGTTGATATACAAAAACGTGATAATAATAATCAAACAGCACTTGATATTGCAGTGATAAAAAATGATAATGATTGTATTGAGCTATTAAATAATGCTATTGAAAAATATGAGATAACAAAATTATCATGTCATAATGCATTGAGAACAGCATGTTTACAAGGTGATGGATTATTAATGAAAAATATAATACAAAGTATTAATAATAATAATAATATTATTGATATTATAATAAATATGTCACCAGATGGAAGTAATACATTATTATTTATAGCAAGTGAAATGGGAAATAAATATATTGTACAATTATTGTTAGATAATGGTGCTGATTGTCGTTGTCATAGTGTTACAAAATATTCACCATTATATATTGCTTGTTGTAATGGTAAATATGATATTATTGATATACTACTACGTAATAATCCAGAACAAATAAAATTAACAAGTGTTGAAAAATGGCTACCAATACATGGTGCTGTTATAAATGGTCATTTGACAATTATTGATATGTTACTCAGATATGATTATCCACAATATTTATATGATAAATATAATGACACTAGTGGTGAGTATGAATATGAAATGGCATTTGATATTAATTTACAAGATGTCAGTGGACATAATGTACTTTATATTGCAAGTATGATTGGTAATAATAAAATTGTTGATTATTTATTGTCATATAAAGTTAAAGCACGTAAAATAAATGATGATGATGATACAATAAATCCAACGACAAGTCAACAACAATTGCCAATAACAAAAAGACGTATATCAAGTGGTATACAAAGATTAATGTCAAGTTTAAATTTTCGTTGTAAAAATACAGATAATCAAAAAGATGATAATATGATTTGTCCATTATTAATTGATATTTATTGTAATAATAATAGTGAAACAGCATTACATGCTGCTGTTAAAGGACAACATACTGATATTGTTATTTCATTAATAAAAGCTGGTGCAAATCCAAATTTACCAATAAATAATACAAATTTATTAACAATTGCATGTGAATATAGTAATTATAAAATAGTTGATGTATTATTAAATAATGGTGCAATTGATAATGATTGTAATGCATTAAAAATATCAGCTAAAAAATGTGATGAAATATTAACAGCAAAATTATTATCAATAAAATCAAATCCAGATTGTGAATATAAAATTAATAAAAAATCAATGAATGATAATACACAACAATCACATTTTTCAGCATTATCAAATTTTGGTAATGTAACATATCCATCATTATTTCCAAATACACCAACAATGATTAATTGGCATAATCAAAAATGTCATTTATCACAAATACGTATTAAATGGCTTATTGATGCTGTATTAAATATTAATAAAAAATTATCATATAAAAATAATGATTTAGCTTTATATGCTATAACAAGAATTGATATATCATTAAATTCAATAACAACAGTACCATCAATAATTTTTTATTTACAAAGTTTACGTTATTTAAATATGGCACAAAATAAAATTGATAATTTAAATGCTGATAATAAAAATATAAAAGATAAATTAGCACCAGTATTAGAAGAATTTTATTTACAAGATAATCGTCTTGAAAAATTACCAGAATTTATAATGAATATGCCATCTCTTGAAATACTTGATGTATCAAATAATAAATTACAATGTTTACCAGATAATTTATGGAAATCACCAAAATTAAAAGAATTAAATGCATCATTTAATTTATTACGTGATTTACCAAGTTTATCATCACAAAATATTTTATTTATAAAACAACAATCACAACAAAATGATGATAATTTAACAACAATTATTAATAATAATAATAATATTAAACATGATGACTCCATTGAATTTAATTCATTTACAAAATTAACAAATTCAGAAATAATAAAACTTGATAGACCACATGTATGGACAAAAACAATACGTGTTAGTGAAAAAATAATTGATGATATTGAACCAGGTATTAATTCATTATTATCATCATTAAATTTAGCTCATAATTTATTTACATCAATACCAGTTGCATTACCATGTTTAGCTGTTAGTTTATTACGTTTAAATATGTCATATAATTCATTAAGATCAATGGGTCATATAACATCATATCCATCATCATTAAAACAATTGGATTTATCAAATAATCAAATATCATGTTGGCCAAGTTTACCACAAGTTGATTGTAATGCTGATAAAATGGAACAAGCAACAACAGCATGTTATTCTCCATCAACAAATATCCAAAGTCCAATGATACCATCATCATCATCATCATCATCATCCTCATCGAATCGTCAAACAGCAACATCATTACGTGATATTGTATTAATGTCTGTATGTACACATAGACGTCATTTACGTCTTGAAAATTTACGTACACTTGTACTTGCTAATAATTTATTAACAAGAATACAGTTAACATCAATTGATGATGGTGAAATGATAAATATTGATGATGATACAACAACAACACATGATAAAGATAATAAAACAAATACAAATAATGAATCAAAATATAATTTATTATTTCCAAATGTTAGCATGTTGGATATATCAAATAATAATTTAAAAGATATACCATTAAATATAAATGAATTAACAAATTTATCTGTATTAAATATAAGTGGTAATAATGATATAACTGAATTACCACCACAAATGGGTTTATTATCAAGATTATGGAATTTAAATATACAAGGTTGTCGTTTACAAGAACCACTTAAAACAATGATTGAATCTAAAAAATATAAAACAATGGATGTTATTGGTTATTTAAAATCAATTTTAGAAGATGCTAAACCATATGCAAGAATGAAATTAATGATTGTTGGTATACAGGGTATTGGAAAAACAAGTTTACTTGAACAATTACGTCAAGAGGGTGATGTACCAAGTAAAAAAAAATCAACAGAACATTGGGCAAAACGTATGGGTAATAAAAATATAAATAATAAAACATCACGTGGTACAACAATATCAACAGTTGGTGTTGATATTGGTGATTGGTTATATGAAAAAAAAATACGTGGACAATCATCACATGGTTGTGTTTATTTTCGTACATGGGATTTTGGTGGACAAAAAGAATATTATGCAACACATCAATATTTTTTATCAAAAAGAAGTTTATATATTGTTGTATGGAAAATAATTGATGGTTTTAAAGGTGTTAATGAAATATTTCAATGGCTTATTAATATACAAAGTCGTGCACCAAATTCACCAGTTATTATTGTTGGTACACATTATGATGTATCAAATGAACAATCAGAAATATTACAACAATATATTAGAGATAAATTTATAAATATTGTTGATGCTGAAAAACGTGGTTTACCAAAAGTCATGGAAACAATTGAAGTATCATGTAAAACACGTCATAATATTAAAATGTTATGTAATTTAATATATGATATTGTATTTAATTTACGTTCACCAGGTAGCAAAGAATTATTATTAGAACAACGTGTACCAGCAAGTTATTTAGCACTTGAAGATATTGTAATACAACTTGCTATTGATAAAAAATTAGCTGGTTTTGATCCAGTATTACGTGCTGAACAATATTATACATGTATTAATAATGAATTAAAAAAAATTAATCGTTCATTTAGAGATCCAGCTGAATTACATCAAGCAACATTATTTCTTCATGAAAATGGTATAATATTACATTATGATGATGCAACACTTAAAGATTTATATTTTTTAGATCCACAATGGCTTTGTGATATGTTGGCACATGTTGTAACAATAAGAGAAATTAATCCATTTGCAAGATCTGGTATTATGAAGTTGGATGATATACAACATGTATTTAAATCATCAACAATATCAACACTAGATACACAAGGTTATATTGTTAGTTTATTAAATAAATTTGAAGTTGCACTAACATGGGATTATCGTACATTATTAATACCATCATTATTACCAACTGAAGAAGATTTAATACGTAATAATCAATATATTAAAATTCCATTAAAATCACGTAGTTGGCATGTTAGAAGTAAAAAAATTACATCACCAATAACTATTAATTTTAACAATAATAATAATAATGATAATGCTAATACTACAACAACAACAACAACAACTACATTAACATCAAGACCACAATCAGATTGTTCAATAACACGTTTACTTATTATGTCATATTTTCCAAGTGGTTTTTGGTCACGTTTAATAACAAGAATACTTGCTGATGATGCTATTGTTGATATTGTCATGTCATTTATAACACCATTTAAAGATTTTGTTGATGATAATATATTTGCAAGTATATTAGATATTAATGCTGAATGGATTGTATGGCAAACTGGTCTTGAATTAAAATATGCTGGTATAACATTATTACGTATTAAAGAAGTTAATTGTAAATTAAAAAATTCACCATATGATTATCGTCAATTAAAATTTAAATTAAAACAAGATGGCGTATGGTGTTTAGTTGATTTAAAAAATTCAGCAATACTTGAAATATGGTTTCCAGTTGATACATTAGTTATAAAACAACCAATATTATCAAATACATGTGGTGGTAAAACTAATAAAGATAAAGATAAAGATAAAGATCAAAATAATGATGAAGAAGATGATGAAGATGATGAAGATGATGATGAACCAATGGGTTATCAAGCAATTGTTGTTGAACCAAAACCAGAAAGTATGCCACAATTACTTGCATTAATTGTTGATCATATTGATATATTATTAGAAGATTGGTATCCAACATTGGGAACTAGATTTGTACATACATCTGAAGGTAAATTATTAGTTACAAGATTAATACCATGTCCAAGATGTTTATTAAATATGATTAATAATAATGATGAAGAAAAAAATTTATATACATTAACAAATGATTATAATGATGATGATAATGATAATAATAATAATAGTGCTAACAAATGTGATGATATACAAAAAATATATTTAAAAAATAATGAAAGAAAAAGTCAAGATAGTTATAAATCAGATGTTGATTCTGGTGTTGGTTATGATTCATCAACATCAAGTAGAATGCCATCATTAGAAGGACATCCAGATGTTAATTATCATCAAAAATTAATTGATGATACAATTGTATATTCATGGATGGTTGAAGAATGTATATTATCAGCATACAGTAATAAAACAATAACATGTCCAAAACATATGGATATACCATTATCACATATTGCACCAGATATAATATTTATGGATTTAGGAATAAAAAATTTAATAAAAACAGATGATATTAAACGTGGCAAAATGCTTGGACGTGGTGCATTTGGTTTTGTATTTAAAGGTGTATGTAAACAACCATTAACAAATAATAAAATAAATGTTGCTATGAAAATGTTACAACCAGTACCACCAGGACCAAATTCAAAACAATCAGCAATATTAGCATATAAAGCAGCACAAAGTAAATGGGATCGTGATCCATTACAATATGCATGTAAAGCATATTGTACAGCAAGACAAGAATTAAATATATTATTAACATTACGTCATACAAATATTGTACCACTTATTGGTATTGTTATAAGTCCATTAGCACTTGTACTTGATTTAGCACCAGAGGGTGCATTAGATACTGTATTAAAAAATTATCGTAGATCTGGTACAAAATTAGATTCATTTACATTACAATCAATAATATTACAAGTTGCTAAAGCTATTGAATATTTACATCAACAACATGTTATTTATCGTGATCTTAAATCTGAAAATGTATTAGTATGGAGTATACCACAACCATTTCAATCAAAAATTAATATAAATAATAATAATAATAATAATTTACATGTTGTACATGTTAAAGTTGCTGATTATGGTATATCACGTTTAACATTACCATCTGGTGCAAAAGGTTTTGGTGGTACTGAAGGTTTTATGGCACCAGAAATAATTAAATATAATGGTGAAGAAGAATATACAGAAAAAGTTGATTCATTTTCATTTGGTATGTTTATTTATGAATTAATAACACTTAGACAACCATTTGAAGGACATGAAGCTGTTAAAGAATGTATATTAGATGGTGGTAGACCACCATTAACATATCGTGAAACACAATATCCATGTTATATTTTAGATTTAATGGTTATATGCTGGTCACAAAATCCAAAAAATCGTCCAAATGCAAGTCAAATTGTATCAATAGCATCAGCACCAGAATTTATACATTTAATTGATGTTACATTATTAAATGAACGTACACATGTTACAGCAATAACAACAACAACAACAACAACAAAACTATTTGATGATAATAATTATGGTAATGAAATATGGCTTGGACATAATAATGGTGAAATTGATATGTTATTATCAAATGACAAAGGTTGGCTACAACATGTTAATATTGAAACACCAATAATACCATATGCAATGTGTGGTGTTGATGGTTATATATGGATTGGTGATAATACTGGACAAATACATATTTATTTAAGTACAAATTTTGCATGTGTTGGTAATTTAAATTTAGAAAATGATTATAATTCAGAATCAAAAGTCATTGGTTTATTATATATTGAACAAATTAAACAATTTGTTGTTGCATTACATTCTGGTAAAATATATTTATTAACAAATAATTTTACAAATATACGTAAAACAATTATAAATACAAATATTATTGATAATAATATTAAAACATATTCAATAACATCAATTTATCGTAAACGTAAAATTATTGAATTATGGACTGGTCAAAGTTTTGGTAAAATTAAAATATATATTATTAAAGATAATGGTCAATTAATTGATACATGTGAGCTATATCATATTGATAAAAATCATGTAAATTGTAAAAATTTATTTGCAACATATTTATTATCATCTGATAATTCAGTATTAACATATACTTATCCTGGTTGTATTGTTTATCAATGGGATATTGATACAAGATTAATTATAAATAAATTAGATATGTCAAAGTTGGTACCATGTTCAGAAAGTTTAAAATCAATATCAATTGAAGAAAATTTAACAAGTGAAAGATGCCAAATAACATCATTAGAAACATGCAGTAATCAATTGTATATTGGTACAACATGGGGTTGTATTGCTGTTGCTGAATGTGATTCATTGAGGCCAATAACTGTATTTAGACCATTTGAGGGTAAAGTATCACAAATTATTGCATTTAAATCAATTGATAAAAAACAATTGTCACTTGTTACTGTTGGACAAGGATACAGAAGTTTAATATCAAGATATACTGATTATCCACTTGATTCTTTATTTGCTGATGATGATCTTAGACACAATATGTACACTTTAATTTGGCAATCAGAAAATTGGTCTGCTGCATAAATTAGACTTTTAATTAATGATAATTCTTAATACGTCCAAATATAAATATAAAATATAGTTTAATACAGTTGACAGCCAAACAAAATATTTATAGTAAAATCATAAACCTCAATGTTATTATTATTTTTTATTTAAATATTTATGGGTAATGTGGAGTAAAAATTTATATATACCTATATATAAAATAATTTTTACCGTTAATTATTCAATAATTATAATGAGGCACTTTAATTAAATTTATTGATGATTTTTTTTTTTTTTTTTTTTATGTCAAGTCAGGATTTATATATATTTACTAATAATTAAATATAAGAGATTAATAGATTTTTTATTTTTTTTTTATTTCGAAATTTTTAAATTTTATCTTCCATTAAATTATAATTATGGCATTGGTAATTTGCGTCCTAGAAATAATAATATTATATGCAAAAATTATTTATAATATGTGATATAGAAATTTTGTTTTTTTTAATTGTAAAAATTGTATTTCGTTGATTTATTTATTTGTGTGTGTGTGTATTTATTGTTTTAGATTTTAATAAAAAATTTTGAGCTTTTATAAAAATGTTATATTTTGTAATTAACATTTTTTCCAACAACGTAATTGAATAATAAATTTATTAAAATTATCAATTTTTGTTGATGAAAATACTGTTGACAATAATTGAATAATCGTATTTAAATACATATTTATTTTATAAATAATTTTTAAAATGACAAATTAAAGCATCATAAATATATTTTGTATAAATCTAAATGGTGCTGATGTACAAACAGCTTTTGTCTGTGGACAAGGAAATCTACTGAGACATTGTGATAGTGCACGATCACATTCACAAAGACGTTGTGAGCATGATCCAGACCCTCCCCAACTTCCATGACTTATTGCTATAATAAAAATAAAAAGTATAAATATCACAACATTTTTCTCTCAAGCAAATAATATATAAATGGCTTAAAAATGTTAAATGAAAGTTGCAATATTTAAAAATACATAATAATTTATTTAATTTTTTAATAATTAAAAAGGATGAAATTATTATAATATTAATAATAAATTACCACAAATTGGTCGTGATCCTCGATAACATTTCCAATAGTAAGGAACAAAATATTCTATAAATGTTGGACATCCAGTTGCATCATAACAACGATCATGTATCCAACAGCATCTATAAAAAAACACTAAATTAAAATACATATAATATATAAATAATTTGTACGTGAAAGTACGATTCATCATTATTATATAATTTTTTTTTTAAATCATAAAATATAATAACGATAGAAAATAATAGTATCATTGCAATTTTAAATACTAAAATTTATATAAACAAATAAAAAATAATATTCTTTTATTGTTAAAATATACATGAAATTAAAAAAAGGTAAAAAAAATTTCATCATTTTTTGTTAGAAAATAATTTATATATTTACATTTTTCTTTGCTTTTTTTTTATTATGTAATGACTGATGATAATTATTATTTAATTGTTTACTCAATAATCTACCTGTCAATACCGTCAACTGGATAACCAGATCCTAAAAAACCACAAAAACAACCGTATCCTTTGAATGCAAGTGGATTACAGCCAGTTGCACATAAAACCATGTTGAATAAATGAACAACACTTCTTTTATTTCTTCTACTTGATGATCCACCATTTGACGATCTACAAAGATTTACATTTAAAAATTACATTAAACAATATATTTATTTAAAAATAAATTTATCTTACATGGTATTTGATGCACTCCAAATGTCATTTGATTTAAATAATAAATAATTATTATTTTTAATTGAATTATTTAAATTATCATTATTCATTTTAGATAATTTTAATGTTATATTATTTATTTGATCATTATTATTTGTTTTATTATTTTTTTTACTTTTCCAATTTTTTAACAAATCTTGGGATTTTTTTAATGATCCTGACCCACTTGCAGATGATACATCTGTGTATAAAAACAGAAAAAAAAATTGTTTTTTACATTAATAAAAAAAGGAGAGTGTTAATTAATTAATTTTGTAAATTATTTTTTTTTTTTGTCTGATGTAGTTCATGATAGTATAATGAATAAAATATTTTACTTTTTTCTCTGCAGCTTTTTATTTTATTTTATTTAGGTAAAAATATATATTTTTAAAAATAATATATAAATTTTGCTTTAAATTAGGTGTAGACATGGATGATTTTTTCCAACTTTCATTATTTTTAAACAATATGTTATTGTATAGGTATATATGAGCAATTGTTCACAACAATTGTTGCCTAATTTTTATGTCAAAAAAATTCATTCATGTAAAAAAGAAAATGCTTTTGTATATTATTCATATACTTTTATTATTTTTTTATCAGAAAAAATTAATTTAAACAATGAGATGACTTTTAAATATTTATTTTTATTTTAATATCAATTTTTTAAAAATATTTTCATATGAAAAATTGGAATTTTAAGAGCATTTTTGTACTGACTATTGATTGAGATAAAATTAATTATATAAAAATGAGTACGTAATTTTAATTTTACATTGTTTTTAGTTTATTATACAGTGTTGAGCACGTGTTTACGTATGTATAAATATATGATTATAACATTCGGGGCGTGTAATGATGTTCATATAACTGTAAAAATGCGTCACGGTCAACATTATTAAAATTAGTCAAGATGAAATATTGTTAATTTATATTTCAATGTAGGGAAAAAAAATAAAATCAATTAAAAAAAAACATATATTTCAAATAACCAGTTGAATTTACAATTTAATTTTCAATTTACCGCATAAAAAAAAAAACTACTACTCATCTAAAATCTAAATAAAAAATTAAAAACAATTTAAAAATATTTATAAATAAATATAATTAAAATAATTTACATACTTTTCAAGTACATTGTTGATATTAAAAAAATAAAAATTATAAATAAAATAATAAATAAAAATAGCAAAATTTTTTTAACATTTTTAAAATTATTTTTTCCACGAGGAAATTTAAATTCACTTATACAACACATTTATAAATATTAATTTTTTTACATTCACGTGTTTATAAATTATTCACTGAATATTTATTAAAGACATTTTTTAAAATATTACTAATAAATACACTTTATTTATGAATTTTAAACATCAAAAAAAAAAAAAAAATCAAGTTAATATTTTTTGTTAGAAAACTTTTTGAATTTTTAAAATAACATTAGAGTATTTTGATAAAAATAAAAATTGGATTAATACGAAGATAAATAAATAAACAAAAAAAAAAAATATAGTAAACACACAACCATCACTTGCAAGACATTGTGTAGAAATAACTAGTCTATGAAGAAGAATATAATAATCTTAAGAATCAGAGTTGCATATTGCCTCCCTCTCTTTTTTTTTTTTTTTTTTTTTTTTT
>MKYW01000025.1:1600718-1637577 GCA_015776835.1 Aphidius ervi | reverse complement strand
TAAAAAAAAAAAAAAAAAAATGTAATAATTTTATTTAACAGCCATTGAAGAATTATACAGGACAATGGTACGATTGGTCATTTTATTTAGCCTGGTTTGGTGTTGCAATGTGTCTTGGTACAATGACATTATTTTTAATAGCTGCATCATATCTTAGAAAAGAACGTGGTCGTGAACAAGCAGCAAATATACAATACATAATGCCAGGTGATAAATAATTAATATCAAAATAAAACTAATATGGGTTTTTTTTTTTTTTTTTTTTTTTTATATTTCCTTTTTGGTCAACCATGGATTATAAACAAAAAACAAATAAATAAAAAATATAATCAGATCCTGAAAGATAGCTCGATAATAACATACGACTGGTCGTATGTGGTAGCTTGGGTCGGAGTTGGTTGGTCACTCGTCAGTGCAATTCTATTTAGTGCTGCTGCAATTTGTTTGAGGAGCGAGAAAACGCGTGATGATGCCATGAACATGCAGTATCTTATGCCTGGTATATACATAACACATTTGCTTTTACTAACTATATTTTTTTATTTATTATCTATTTTTAAGATCAATAATTTTACATTTTTTATTTATTATTGTTGTATTATATATGATTTTTTATTCAATTTTTTTTTAATAATAATCTACGGAATTTATTGTTTATTTATCATTTTTTATTTATGGAAATAGCTAAATTATTTGAATGAAATATTGTTTATAGAAATTATTTAATTTTTTGGTTAAAATTTTAATTTATAATTTATTGTTTGTTTATATGTTTATTATTGATGAATTTTTTTTTTTGTTATAAATAGTAGTAGATAATTTATTGGTTTATTTTTTTTTTTATAGAAATTTATTAACCATTAGTTATGTAAAGACTAAAATATTTTTATAAACAAGAAATAATTCATTGATGAATCTTAGTTAACATTTTTTTTTTTTTTTTTTTTTATATTTTTTATTGCATACTACTTATCATGTAACAGTTGGAGCATTGAATTTATTTTATTTCCGTGTCGACATTTCCGGCAAATTTTCTCAACAATTAATTACCCATAGGACAGAAAGAAAAATAAAAAAAAAACTAGAATTAGAAAATTGAAAATACTTTTTTTCTATTTTTTTTAGATAAATTTATAAGAAATGAGAATATTGATAGGTAATTTAAAAATTGAAATACTTGTTTAGACCTTGTGACTTTTACTTTTTTTGAAAAATAAATTTATATATTTTTTAGTTTTATATATATACTTCAAATCACGGTCTGTTTATTTTTGCAATTCATCGTAATTTTGTCACGCTCTGACTCTGAAAATGGACTTTCTACATTTACCCTTTGTTCATCCTCGAATTAATCATCATTTTTATATTTAAATATCATTTGATTGATCCAAGTCAATACCCAGATTCAAAAAAAAATAATTACCTAAATTTAAAAAACAATTTTACATTTAATTTTTCAATTTATAAATATTTAAAAATACATTTGAGACAGTTCAAGCTAATTAGCCTTAAATAACAATATTTTTTAGATAATTTAAATAAATTTGTCTGTTTATTTAAACAAAATATTAATACAATAATCCCTTGGTTATTTTAAACAACATTTAGTTTGAAAATTTGCTTCAAATGGAAAGTGGCATACTTGCCTGAATAAAATCATCACGTCATGAGTATATATTGAATACGCACATTTTATCATTTTATCTATTCGCAATATATTACTGCAATTTATATTATTATTAATAAATATATAACTTTGTTATTCCACGCCCGACATAATCACGGAATTAAATTACTCACTTCTATACGGTCACGGTTAATATTATTTCATGATTAGATATTAAAATAATAATATTCATTTAAATATACGCAATTTTTTTTTAATTTAAACTAGATTAATAAATTTTTAGGAATAAATTAATTTTATTTGTAAATATTTTTTTTTTCATTTTGGCTTGATATTTCATTAGCTAGCTATTTAAAATGCTAATGATAAATAAATATATTGAAAATTATTGATCATAATTGATGAAAAAAAATTTAAATAAATATAATTTATCTATTTATTATTGTTTAATGAAATTAATTGTTAATTTAATTGATTTTTTTTCTTTTCATATTTTCAGTTTATCCACAAAAACAACAGTATGCATATCCAGCATATCCAGCTCCAGCAGCTTATCCAGGACCGTACTATCATGGCTCACAATATGGACCATATAATTACTGATAAAAACAACATTTTATTGAAAAATTAAAATTTAAAATACATGCAGAGTGAAAAATTTCAAGTGAATATAAAATAGAAATGCAATTAAATGTTTTTTATCATGTTTGACTTGTTGGTAAATAAAAATAAACAAGTTAAAAAAGAACAATAAAAAAGCAATCAATAAATGAAAATGATAACAAGCAATAAAAAAAATAATAATAATAAAAAAAAAAAAAAAGAAATTTAGGAGAAAAAAAAAGAAAAAAATTTAAAAAATTGATGAATAAATCAATTTTCATTTTTAAATTTTAAAATTGTATTTTTAAAAAATAATTATAAACTTAATTATTAAATAATTAAATAATAAGAAAAATATATTTTTAAATAATTTTTTTATATTTTAATTTAATAAAAATATATTTCAATTAATAATTATTAATTTTTTTATTTTGTTCTTCCATTTATTTACAACAATATTAAAATATATATATTTTTTTTTCTTTTCAATAATTTTTGTCTATTGAAAATTAAAAATACAATAAATTATTAATAAATATTATTGGAAAAAAATAATGCTCAAAATTAATTAATTAAATATTATTGTGAATAATCACACAATTATATTTTTTATAATTAATAATAATGTAGTGTTAATTTAATTTTTTCAATTACATTTCAAAGTCATCTGCATTTTATATTTTTTTTTTTTTTTGAATAGATTTAAAAAACATTATCATTTTTCATTTAATATATTATCTGAATTTATTATTAAGCTTGAGTAATTATTATTTATATATGTATTATGCAATAATATTATTGGAAAAATATGGCTGAATTTTTACAATAAAATAAAAAATAAATAAATAAATTTGCTGTCTTGTTTTTTTTTTCATGTCCAACATAATTTTCCTTCCACGATTTTAATCCCAAAATTATAAATATCAATTATGATTGTAATATTTAAATTAAAATTGTTTGTTAATTAATTTGACAAAGTTTTTATGTCTTGAATGAATAAAAATTATATTTTTGCAAATTCATTTCAGTCACTTAAAATTTGCGACAATGCTAATAAACCATGAAATTAATAGATTGAGATAAGCAAGTAGATAATCATTTATTTTTGTTTTTAAAACTTAGTGTCATAAAACAGCTGGGTAAATATGCGTGCGCATCATCAACAACAAACATGGCCGCCTGTTTGTTTACATACGTCATGAGTCATGACAGATATTTTTTATTATTTTATTATTTTAGTAAATAGACCTCCATGGTCATAAGTCATAACAAACGTTTTTTTAAATTAATTTATAAAAATCAGTATAAATCGTTGCAGCAATAAATAGTTACTTAATTAAATTCAAATGTTATTATCATCATTGAAAAAACAAAAAGTTCAAAAGACTATTTTAATCAGTTGGAGAAAAAAAAAAAAAAGTTACAAGTCCAATTTCAACACGTGCTTTTGGCAAAAATAATAATATTGTTTGATAAAAAAAATAAAACAATTAATATCATTTAGTTATCATTGAATCTGCTAATATGAGCCAGATCAAAATATTACATGAACCAGAGTGGGAAAAAAACTTGTTGAAAAAATATAAAATTACAAAACAAATTTCAATATGTTTATCTAGCAGAATAAATAATGAGGTTAGATTAAAATTACTGTAATAATGAATTATTGTTATTGAATATATATATATATATATATATTGATTGGTTTTTTTAGATAAACTGTCATCATGATGATGATTCATACGTCGAAAATAAAATGACAATTGATCATGTTAATGATGATTGCCTGGCTGAAATATTCATGTATATTCCAGCATGTGAAAGACCAAAAATTGCATTGGGTATGATTATAATAATTAACTATAAAATAAAATAATTTAATAATGACAATCAATTAATTTTTTTAGTATGCAAAAAATGGAAAAGAGCCCTTGATGATTATTCCTGGTTTAATGTCAAAAAACTTGAACTAACTCATTGGGAATATGACGAGTATCCAAATTATTTAATTAAACATTATCCAACAATCGATGGACAGTTCAATTTTTTGAAATCACTTCTTAATAAAAGTGGTCATTATTTAACAAAATTAGATGTGACAGCTTATGGCCATTGTAACATAGTTCTAGTTATCAATGAATCTTGTCCAAATCTCGTCAAACTTCGAATAAGAATCAAATATATTGAAGATGCAATATTAGATAATGCATTTACAGGTCTTTCCAAACTAAAAGTATTAAAAATTATATTTCAATGTTTTCCAAGTGCCGGTACATATGTACCTGTTACTTTAATAAATTCATTGTTAAACGTTGCTGATACATTGACTGAACTGAATCTGTCCCATTGGCCTAAATGCAGGGCAGACAACGCTAAATTTCCAGAAGAATTCACTAGTGTAAGTTAAACTTTATATCTATTACAAAAAAAAAATATTATTTTTATTCTTTACATATACATGTATAGGTACTTGAGAATTATTTATTTTGTAGGTGATTACTGAACTAAAGGCCTTAAAACAATTTCAAACTGCTGGTATAAATTATTCTAAAAGTATAATAAGTCACATCCTTTCGAGAAATCCTCGAGTGATAGCCCGTTATGACGAGTGTAAATATGATGAAAGTAAAATTAATCGCACAAGATTGTATGACAATATCAAGAATTTAACTATTAGACAATTTCGAGTTACTGATGATTTTTTATATAATGTTGCCAATGTCATGAGACAATTACACACACTACACATTTTTGGCCATTTGATAACCGATGCTGGTATAGTAGCAATTTCAAAGATGAATTGTTTAAGAACGCTTTTTTGTTACGGGGTTAATGAGGTCACTGATTCTTCAATTGAATTGCTCAAAAATCTGTTAGCAGTAAACTTACCAATGAGCAATAAAATTACAGATAAATCAGCCATAAAAGTTGTTGAAAATTCACCAGAGTTGCGACAAATCGGCGTTTCTTTCACAGGTGTAAGTTCTGAATTTATAAAAAAAGCAGAAGAAATATCAAGAAATCGTAAAAAACAATTAAGAGTATTCAGGTCATTTGAAGATGGTATGCCCAACAGACAAATTAAGTATGAATATTTGACAGTTGATTATATATTAAAAAAAAAAAAAAAATTAGATAACTCGTCAGGTATTTATGATAACTGACCAATTAATTGAAAATTTTAACAATGCAACTTTTATAAAAAAAACTATATGCATAATTATTGTTAACTTTATATTTTCATCAACCGTCAACAATTATTTTCAATTAATTTTTATAAAGCTATAAATTGATTAAATAAATATAAATTTTATTTCTGTTAAAAAAAAAAAAAAAAAATGAATTTGAATTATTTACAAATTTTTTTATAGGTGTTACTTCCTGCAATAGCTCATTCCTCGTATTTTCATTTACCTGGTAAAATAATATATTTAATAAACGTTACAGCATCTTTGATAAAATATGAGTTAGTTTAAAAGATTAAATGAATCAGAGTTGGAAGTCAAATTTCTTTTAAAAAAACTAAACATTGAGTTTGAATATAAGCTGATAATTATTTTTATTTTTATTTAAAAAAAAACTTTTTTAACATAATACCCACCTGGATAAATATGCGTGCGCATTATCAACAACAAACATGGCCGCCCGTTTGTTTATATACGTCATATGACAGATATATTTTTTTTTTAATTAATTTTTAATACCTAGTAAATACAAAGTGTTGCAACAGTAGTTAGTCAATTAAATCTAAATGTTATTATCATCATTAAAAAAACAAAAAATGAATCATATATTAAAAATATCAATAACAGTATTAACCCTAATATTTTTGTCAACAATATTTTGTCTGGGTACACGTGAAAATGCTCCAATTTATTTTCGCAATCTCAAGGTATTTGCCATATGTTTATTTTTGACATGATAATTATTCCAATATTGTCCATCTCCATTAGCTTGTTGTTAATTAATTTTTTATCCAGGCCAATCATCAGGCTAAAATATTAAACAATGATGAAGTTAAAAAAATAGCTGATCTAACAAATTTAACAAACATCAATGAGCTACTTGACAACATTTGTATTGAAAGACCAGTTGGAAGTGAAAATCATAAATTAGTTAATAATGTAAGTAAGTATCTTTTACCTTTATTATAAACATTATTTATTTATTTATTTTAATTGTTTAATTGTTTAATAGTATATCAAAGAGAAAATGGCTAGCCTTGATTGGCACATAGAGACAGATAAATTTATAGCAACTACTCCAGTTGGTAATCAACACTTTGAAAACATCATAACAAAATTAAATAAAGATGCATCAAGATATTTAACTTTAGCCTGTCATTATGATTCCAAAATTATGAATAATTTTGTTGGTGCTACTGACAGTGCTGTACCTTGTTCACAAATGATTAATCTTGCATTTGTCATGAAAAAATATTTGGAGCCTTTAAAACAAGTTTGTTTATTATTAATAATTAATTATTATTATAAATTATTATTATTATTTAATTTAATAATATTATGATTTGTTTATTTAGACAGATGTTAGTTTGATGTTTATATTTTTTGACGGTGAAGAAGCATTTGTTGAATGGTCATCAAGAGATTCAATATATGGAGCTAAAAATTTGGCTAAAAAATGGCATTCAACACCGGTTAATTATGGATATGATGAAACAGATTTAACAGAGTTGGATAAAATTGTAATATTTTTGTCTATTAATTTTTAATAATTTATAAATATTGTTGTTATTGTATTTGATATTTTTTTTTTTATCAAGGATATTATGGTGTTGTTGGATTTACTTGGTGCACGAGATCCTGGATTTTATAATTATTTTGAGAATACTAAATCATGGTACCAACAAATGATGCGTGCTGAACAAATGCTGGCTGATAATAGATTATTCAAAAAATATAATTACGGTTCTAGTCATAATTATTTTAAAGGATATACAATTAATGCAAGAATTGAAGATGATCATCTTCCATTTTTAGAAAGAGGTTTGTTCAATTATTTTAATGAATTTTAATTAATATAATAAAAATAGCTATGCTATGAAATTTATATTAATTAATGTTTTTGTTGTAGATGTTCCAATTTTACATGTGATACCAGGACCATTTCCAAAAGTTTGGCATACAAGTCAAGACAATAGACGTAACATTGATCTTGATACAATTGAAAACTTAAATAAAATATTTCGAGTATTTGTAGCATCATATTTTTATCTGGACATTTAAAATTTTTATCATAATTAATTTATTATACAAATTAGATAATATTTTAATTATTATATTTATGTGCAATATTTTGATTTGTATTTTAATTATTATTTAAAATCAAGTACTTAAATATATTTATGAAAATATTTTTTATATACTTTTATTGTTTTTTAAAGTGTAAAAAACATTGGATTGAGAAAAAAAAAAATAATGCTAAGGGTGATGGATAAGATAAATTTGTCAATTTTAATAAAAATCAATTTTCATTGTTATTATTTTAATGTCTTATTGAATATTATCAAACTAATTGAATGCCGTCAATGTATAAACAATTATTAAATCAATTTTATAATTCTTAGATGAAGGTTATTCTTATGTTTGAGTTTATTGTTGGCCCTGAAAAGGGCCGATTGGTTTGTTGTTGTTGTTGACGATTTACTTGGAGCTGGTGTACTTGGTGACTGCTTTGGTGCCTTCACTGACAGCATGCTTGGCAAGTTCACCAGGAAGAAGAAGACGAACAGCTGTTTGGATTTCCCGTGATGTGATGGTGGATCTCTTGTTGTAATGAGCCAATCGGGATGCTTCAGCAGCAATACGTTCAAAGATGTCGTTGACGAAGCTGTTCATGATACTCATGGCCTTGGATGAGACACCAGTATCAGGATGAACTTGCTTCAACACCTTGTAGATGTAAATTGCGTAAGATTCCTTCCTCTTCTTTCTCCTCTTGGTCTTGTCAGTCTTGGTGATGTTTTTTTGAGCCTTGCCGGCTTTTTTGACAGCTTTACCGCTTGCTTTTGGTGGCATGATGACAGAGTATGATGTTTACTTGACGAGAGACAAAGTAGAATATTTTTTTTCGATGTCTGGAGCAACCTATATATACACTTTTTTGGTTGGGTTGCGCACCAATAGCGTGACAGAACGAGCAAAGATGATAGTTCAGAGATTACACGCAACACGACTGTGGCGCTGTTTACAGTTTTTTTCTTTTTTTTTCCTGTTTGCTTCAAGAAAATTGTAAACAGCGCACCAATCACGTTGCGTCAAATCTCACAAATGCTCTGTTCTCTCACGTGAATGGTGCGCTCTTTACAATTTAGTGCTATCCTTTACTTAGACAAGGAAACATGATCATTGCTTGTTTGACTCGTGTGATTGGACAAAATTTCTCAGACGCAACGTGATTGGAGCGCAGTCGCCCCTCGAAAAGGCATAAATACGTATCTGACGGCGGTTTTTTTTTTAATTCCATTCAGAACACTGTACACGTCGTGTGTACTGCTCAACAAGTTTCAACACTAACTCAATCACATCATGTCTGGCCGTGGCAAAGGAGGCAAAGCAAAGGGAAAGTCAAAGACACGTTCAAATCGTGCTGGACTTCAATTCCCAGTTGGACGTATTCATCGTCTTCTTCGCAAGGGTAACTACGCTGAACGTGTTGGTGCTGGTGCACCAGTCTACTTGGCAGCTGTCATGGAATACTTGGCTGCTGAAGTTCTCGAGTTGGCAGGTAACGCTGCTCGTGACAACAAGAAGACAAGAATCATTCCACGTCATCTTCAATTGGCAATACGTAATGACGAAGAGTTGAACAAATTGCTCTCTGGTGTTACAATTGCACAAGGTGGTGTCTTACCTAACATCCAAGCTGTTCTCTTGCCCAAGAAGACTGAAAAAAGCAGTGCATAAGCAACAACGACTACAACAACAAAAAAAAAAACCAATCGGCCCTTTTCAGGGCCATCAAATATTTCCAACTATGCAAATACTCTAAAATAATATTTATTGCACAGACAAAAAAAAGTGCACAGAAACAACTTTGCCAGGCATTTTTTAAAGCAGCTGCGTAACTCCAAACTATCGATTTTTTTTTTTTCTTCGTATTCAACAGATGTTCAACATGCACATGTTTGAGGAAAAAAAAACGTTCTCAACACTGTTATTTATTTAAATTTACAAGTAACAATTTAAATAAATTGTATTTATATAGTTATAAATATTAGATATTAATTTAATAAATATTTATTACACATTTGGCACAAATAAAGTGCTTGAGCAACAACAACATAAAAAACAATCAATCGGCTCTTTTCAGGGCCATCAAATATTTATAATCTACGCTAATAATTCATTGATAATAAATCAACAATTTCACATTGTCTTTATCTGAATTAGAAAATAAATTGATTGCACAACGTCTCCATGGAAATTACTTTCTAATAATTTAAGAATATTGTTGAGACAAATAAATATCGATTTTTGCCAAGCCCAAACTTGACTATATTGAAAAATAAATATTGATAGAATCGATCTATCGAAGTTTCCTCAATATTTCGATACGATACCAAGGATGTAGTCAGCCAATACTATGAAAGAGACATAAAAGGTGCTCAATTGGCGTTCAAAATTTTAAATTTAAAATTACGATAGATTTTTTTTTTTATTTTTTAAAATTATGTGATTTTTATTTTTCTTTCTATAATTTTGATACTTTTTTTCTTTTATTTTTTGTAAATTTAATAATACTAATAATAAAATAAATAGTCATTTTGAATTTTTTTTTAATTAAAAAACTTTTTTTGTTTTTGTTTGATTTATTTGGATAATTTATAGTACAAGTTTAAATAATTTTGTATAATTTACATGGACGATTTGTTGTTTATTTTACAATTTAAAAATCACAGAAAAAGATATATAAAAAATTTATTTAAATATAAAAAATTAATATATTCACTAAAAATTGCTGTAAAAAAGTTAAAAAAAATTATTTGGTATATATATTTGGTGCAGTTAAATAAAAAGTACGATTAGTAAATTCGATCTTGATATCCACTATCAGTCGAGAGATGATTTCGTTTGAGGTGTCTACCTGGAACTTGATGATGTCTTTGTCCTGGTGGTGTTATGGATGAAAACATACTCTGTGTATGTTGGGCCATCATATTTCCCAGGTCACATGGCATTGGATCTGTCCAAAAAAAATCATGATTAAGTGCAGAATCAGTGTCCACGCGTCTACTTGGATCAAGAACTAATAATTTATCAATAAGGTCACATGCATACTCATCTTTTACAAACGGCTTTAATTTTTCTACAACTCTTCGCTTTTGTCCTTTTGGTAATTGGATCCTATTGAACAGCTCCAAGTCCACAACTGAAGGCCACACATCACTCGTTATTGATCCACAAAATTTTGATATTATTATTAATTGTTCTTGCTCTGTTTTACCCTGCAATATTGGCATCCTATAGAAACAACAAAAAAAAAAACAAAACAAATAATTATTAGAAGATTATTTTTTTTTTGTTTATTTAATTTTAAAAATATATGCAAATTAACAAACCTCGTCCACATTTCTGCCATGATACAGCCAACACCCCAAAGATCGATCGATGTTCCATAATTTTTTTCTCCGAGTAATAGTTCCGGTGGTCGGTACCACAATGTCACGACTTCGTTTGTGTACCGGTTTGGATTACTTGATGATGTAGCTGTACTGAATGCCCTTGAAAGTCCAAAATCAGCCAATTTTAATGTTCCATTTTTTGTTATGAGAATATTTGATGCCTTCATATCTCTGTGTAAAACCTGGAAAGAAAATATTTTAGTTTTACAAAAATTTAATAAATTACCGAGTCAATGTATTTTATTTTTAAAATTTAAATTTAAATTACCTTGTTAGTGTGAATAAAGAATAGTCCATTGAGCATCTGTTGCATGATTTTTTTAATTTCTCCCAAATTGAATTTTACATTTTTGTTCAAAAATAAACCAGCTAAATCGTGCTCGCAAAATTCCATGATGAGATAATTTTTTAGCAGTTTTTTTGATCCTGAAAATAAAACAACAATATTAATGATTATTTTTTTTACAATATTTTTCATTCAATGGAAAATGACAATTACCTGGTTTATAACAAACTTCGATGAGATTCACAACGTTGTCATGCTTTAATAATTTCAATATTTGGATTTCCCGTAAAGCAGTAATTGGAAACTGTAAAAAAAAATATAATTTTCATTAATATTGTCGGCAATTTATATTTTCCATGATTCTATGTTATTTTTGCTTGAACTAACCCCTTCCGTTTCATTTTCAGTCATAATTTTTTTAATTGCCACAAATTTTCCATCCTTTTTATCCTTGGCTTTATAAACTTTTCTGTAAATAAAAATATTATGAATTATACACTTGTCCGGGCTCAAATCTATTACTTTGCCATCAAAAAATTTAATTTTAATATTTCAACCTACCCGTATGTTCCTTGACCAATTTTAATAATTTTTTCATAATTTTCCGAAACATTGGTGCTGTAGGGAAAATTAAAAGCTGCAACAAATTTTTTCTTGTTGAAATCCATATTTTTCAAAAATAAAATTTACAAAAGTTGTAGGCTGTGGGGCGTAGATCTCTAATTCAAAGTCACGACGGGGATCAACCAGCCTCGACCGCACAGACAAAACTACTGAATTTTTCAAAAAACCTTTTTTTTATACAAAAATTTGGGACTTACCGAACGGACTGAGAGAAAAATGGCTACTAAAAAAAGGAGAAATTTTTTTCAAAAAAACCATGAAAGTTGTAAGATAAAATAAAAAAAAAAAACGCAGTGGAAATATTTCTCCGAAATGAGCCACAAACGGAGTAATCATGGAGAAATATTTCCACCGGAAAAATTTTTAATTTCTTCAAATTTCTATCAGAAAAAATGCATCGGTAGATAATTTTTAAATTCGTCAAATAATTAGATTGTAAATTTTTTTCTTAAAATATTTAATTTATTGATTTTTTTTTTTATATTTAAAAGTTTTTCCGTTTGTAATTTATTTTTATATTATTATTCATCAAACTATCTAAAAATTTAAATATCAATTTTCTTTTTTTTTATTCTCGATGGATTAATCGGTCGAGTAATTCAAAATATACTTCAAAACCAAAAAAACCAGAGACTGTAGTCTTTAGTCTTGGGTATTAGTACGATAAATATGTACTGGTACTGGTATTAAAAGCGCAACTACCTTGATCACGGACGTATTTCAATATTAAATGCATACAAATACCAGGGAAAAATATTTTGTCATTATAAACGCATCCCTGTGCATACCGTTTTACATCTATGCATGTGTGTGAATTGAAAATTTACATCTATATAGTGAATAGTGCATTCTGGGAATTTCAACGTTCTGCCCTCTATAGGGGTCAACTAAATTTGTAAAAATACGACAAATAGTAAAAATAATAATAAATAAAAATAAAAAAGTAAATTGCAAATGCCACTACAAAAAGTCAATGACAATTAAAAAATAACTACTTAAAATATTATGGATTCCTACATTATTTATAATAATTAAAAATTCAAATGAATTGAATATTTTTTGTTTGTTTTGCCCACAAGAATAACTTTATCAATCATCAATATAAACAAACAAATAAAGATATTATTTGATATATTATTGAGACAAGTCAAATAGGTCAACACGAGTTGGTTAAATAAATAGAGTAAGAAAAATAATAAATGCTTAATTATTTATTCATGTAAGTAGGTAAATTTTAATTCATTTGTTGCCAACTCACAGTCAATCGACGATAGATAAATGCAATTCACTGCTGCAATGTTTATGATTCATTTCATTGGGGTTAATTTAGAGAGATAAAAAAAAAACAAATGAATTGAAGAATGTTTTCAAGTTTGAATAATTTATGGCCCTGAAAAGGGCCGATTGTTTTTGTTTGTGTGATGATTTAAGCACGTTCTCCTCGGATACGACGAGCCAACTGGATGTCCTTGGGCATGATGGTAACACGTTTTGCGTGGATGGCACACAAGTTGGTGTCTTCAAAGAGACCAACAAGATAGGCTTCACTGGCTTCCTGGAGTGCCATGACAGCTGATGACTGGAATCTCAAGTCGGTCTTGAAGTCCTGAGCAATTTCACGAACAAGACGCTGGAATGGCAGCTTGCGGATCAAAAGCTCAGTACTCTTTTGGTAACGACGAATTTCACGAAGTGCAACTGTTCCTGGACGATAACGATGTGGTTTCTTAACACCTCCAGTTGCTGGTGCACTCTTACGAGCTGCCTTGGTGGCGAGTTGTTTGCGTGGAGCCTTGCCTCCAGTTGATTTACGAGCTGTTTGCTTGGTACGAGCCATGTCGAAGATTGCTGTGCGTTGTTGCTAGGTTGAATAACTCTAGTGAAATGCGATTTTTGCCGTTTTTTTCGCAGTTTTGTCAACTCTGGAGCGCTGGTGTGCTGTACGCTCATTGGCTCTTAGCTGAAAAACGGGAGAGCACAATTTTTCTATTGGCTGTTAGCTGAATCGCGTGAAAAATTTTTTTTTTCATTGGCTCAGAGCCAAAAAGTGAGGGTAAAATGTGCACGAAAAAGTCCATAAAAGCGCGGTTTTGGGGGGGCGTAAGCATCAGTTTCGACTTGTTCGTCTAACAGTTAACACATACTCACTCCATATTCAACATGACCGGCCGTGGTAAAGGAGGAAAGGGACTTGGTAAAGGAGGTGCAAAACGTCATCGTAAAGTATTACGTGACAACATCCAAGGTATCACCAAGCCAGCTATCCGTCGTTTGGCTCGTCGTGGTGGTGTTAAACGTATCTCTGGATTGATCTATGAAGAGACTCGTGGTGTACTCAAGGTTTTCCTAGAAAACGTCATTCGTGATGCAGTCACATACACAGAGCACGCCAAGAGGAAAACAGTCACTGCAATGGACGTTGTCTATGCATTGAAACGTCAAGGACGTACTCTCTACGGATTCGGAGGTTAACTCCAACAAACATCATGACCAGCTAATAAAACAAATCGGCCCTTTTCAGGGCCATCAATCATTTAAAACTATGCAATACTCAATTAATTTATAACACATTTTATTTTTTTTATTTATATTTATTTATAATTAGATATTCACTTATACCATGAAAATAGTTCTGAGTCTAGCCTATTTTTCTATATACAACTTGTTGATGACATGTACGTCGTTTGCATCTATCAGTGTGTTAGTACGCAAAATCAATACATCAGTGTTGCGCAGAAAAATAAAATGTGTATTGAGCTAGGATACATGTGTGAGTTAAAATTCATAAATTATTAAATATTTATTTATATTTTGAAAATAAAAATTCACACAATTTAAAATTTTTAATAAATAATAATATTTTATTTTACACAACAATATTTTTTGAAGCTAAAAAAATCAAAATATACATTCCTCATCAAATTAAATATTTTTAAATTATTTGTTTATTTATTTTTATCTAAAATTAAATTCTTATTTTCATGAAAAATATTTACAACATAATTATTTACTTAATCAAATCATTTATAAATTTTTTTTTAAATAACAATTTGTAATTATTAATTTTTTTTTTTTTTTTTTTCAAATCACGTCATGTTTTTTTGTTATTTACATTGTCGTTATATTTGTTTAACAACTGTCTCACTAATACAATTAATAATAATAAAAAAAATATATATAAATATAATTTAATGACAGCCACATTCATCAGCAATCATATCAAGTTTATTTTGAAGAACAAGACTACTATCCTTGGCCATATATAAAATGGACAATGATGACAATTTACTTGGAGTACAACATGGCTTTGGTACTTCTGGATAATGATAACTCATTAACATTTGTACAACAGCATGATTAGTAATACCAACATTTGTTCCCATGACAAAACTACATTCACCACGACAAACTGAAAACTCATATCCAGGTGGTTCAACAATTGAATTGTGATATCCAATTTTTGAAAAATCAACATGATACTTTTCCAGTCGACAATGTTTCTTTTTTTTTGATTTTGAATTAAGAAATGAACCATTAATTTTACTCATTAAATCGTTTGATGAATAAACATTTCTTTTTCTCCTTCTTGTATAAATTTCAAAATCATCTTCAAAGTGCAATTGAATTCTACTATTTATTGTATTTTTATAATAACTTATTATAAATGGCTGATATTCCAAGTCACCATCAAATCCAATGACACCAAATTTTTCTGGTGTCATTTTATCATTGTAATTTTTATACTCATCAGTTACATTTATATATAATCCATAATTTTTATTTGGATCATCAGTCCAAATTTTAAGACACTTTGTCACATTAAAATCTATCCAGCCATAAAAATTTTTTTTCACATCTATTGAATCAATATATTGATGTTTAGGTTGATCATTGTCTTCACTTTTTAATCTAAGCCAAATTGTAAGATTAAAATTATGTTTATTACCATCATTTATTTTACCTTTATTATCAATATATAATTTTAATGTTGCTTCAATAAGAATGTCATTTTTATCAGTTACATTATCAACATCAAACCACATTCTTTTAACTTTTTTAGCTTTTTTACCATCATCATCAAGTGGTGAAAATGCTATTATTGTATCACTTTTAGTTAACGTGTTATCTTCATCAATAATATTATTTTTATTTTTATTATAAATATCTAGCATAAATTTTGATGCTGATATTTCTTTTTCAAATGTTGTGTTTAAATTAGCTGGTGGATTAAATCCCATTCTTTTAAAAAAATCAGTTAAATAACTTTCAACTGTTATATATTCTTTTTCTTCTTCTTCTTCTTCTTCATCATCTTCATCTTCATCTTCTTCTTCTTCTTCATATTTAATTTCATTACTTTTTGTTTTATTAATTTTGCTACTTGTTTTTTTATAGAAACTTATTATAAATGGCTGATATTCTGATTCACCATCAAATCCAATGACACCAAATTTTTCTGGTGTCATGCTGTCCTTGTAATTTTTTTTTTTATCAGTTACATTTATATATAATCCATAATTTTCATTTGGATTATCAGTCCAAGCTTTAAGACACTTTGTCACATTAAAACTTATCCAGCCATAATAATTTAGTGGCACATGTATTGAATCAACTAATTGATATTTAGATTGTTCATTGTCTTCAGTCTTTAATTTGAGCCAAATACTAAGAATAAATTTATAATTAGTATTATCAATAATCATAGATGTATATTTATTATTATTATCATTCTTATCATTTATTATAAATGTATTATCACGATATAAGTGTAATGATGCTTCAATAATAATACCATTATAATCAGTTATATCTTTAACATCAAACAACATTCTTTTAACTTCTTTAGCTTTTCCACCATCATTATCAATTGGTGGTATAATTTTTATTGTAACATTTTGACCAACCATTTTCTTTTCTTTTAAAATACCTAGCGTATATTCTGACGCTGATATTTTTTTTTTCAATGATGTTGTGTTTAAAGAATGTTCTGGATTTAGTCCCAATCTTTTAAGATAACCACCTAGATAACTTTCAGCTGTCATGTATTCCTCATCATCATCATCATCATCATCATCATCATCATCATCATCATCATCATCATCGTCATCATCATCAACTTCTTCTTGTTTTTCTTGTTTTTCTTTTTTAATTTCATCACTTTTTGTTTTATTAATTTTACCATTTATTGTTTTTTTATAATAACTTATTATAAATGGCTGATATTCTGAATCACCATCAAATCCAATGACACCAAACTTTTCTGGTGTTATTTTATCCTTGTAATTTTTATATTCATCAGTTACATTTATATACAATCCATAATTTTCATTTGGATTATCAGTCCAAGCTTTGAGACACTTTGTCACATTAAAACTCATCCAGCCATAAAATTTTGTTGGTACATGTGTTGAATCAACCAGTTGATGTTTAGGTGGTTCATTGTCTTCACTTTTTAATTTAAGCCAAACATTAAGAATAAAATTATAACTACTATGATCATCAATTATAAATATATTATCACGATATAATTTTAATGATGCTTCAATAAGAATTCCATAATTATCACTTATATTTTTAACGTCAAACCACATTCTTTTAACTTTTTGTGCTTTTTTATTATTTTGATCACGTGGTGAAAAACGTATTATTGTATCATTTTTATTTACAGTGTTATTGTTATGATAAATATCAAGCATATATTTTGATGATTGTATTTTTTTTTTGTATGAATTTATATTGTTTAAATTATTTGATGGTTTTATTTTCATTGATTCAAGAAATTCACTTATATAATCGCCAACTGTTTGATATGAATTTGTTACTTCTTGATTTTCATAATCATCATCTTCAGTTTTATCACTTTTTGTTTGATTAATTAACAATATAAATATTACTATTTTAAATAAACTTTTTTGTTTTTTTAACAACATTTTTTTCGACAAGTTGAGGTTATATACCTTTGTCATGAAAAACAATATAAATAAAAATCCTTTCAGTGACAATAATATTTTTGTGAAAACATGTGTTGAAAAAAAAAAAACACATGTGTGTTTGATATTTTGTAAATATCCTATCCCTACTTTTCTGTTTGTTTTGAATTTTTTCGAGCATCACTTTGTTTATGTTTATTTATTTATCCGAAAAAAAAAAAATAAAAACATTTAAATAACAATAATATTTGATTTTAAAAATTTAAACAATTATAAAATTAATTTTATTTTACTATTAAATTAAATTAAAAACTATATATTTTCTCATGTAAATATAAATTAATAATAAAAATTTTACGGGTTCAAAGCCGAGCTATGACATTTTTTTTTTTTTTTCTTAATTTTTAAATTATATTATCATAGCTAATAGCCTTGATCAATTAATAAAAATATATTTAAAAAATTAAAAAAATATGTAATGTAATATCAACATATGGCTGTTAATAATTTAATATTACAAAAGTTGCGCACGCAAACATTATAACTCTCAATAATAATAATAATAAATAAATGTTTTTTTTTTTTCCAACTCTTTCTCTGTCTCTCTCCCTTTTCTCTATGTATGGTATTTCTCTGTTTTATTAACCAGCTGTCTTTGTCTATTGGATTTCATCCCAATTCACAATATTCTCTCTCTCGCTGGCTCGCTGCTGATCCGCCAGGCCAGAAATGTCAAAATGGCGTCATCACAGGACGCTTGGTATCTTTCACTTCTTGGATTAGCTGAAACTTTTCGTACTTCAAATCCACCAAATATTAAATCGTGCATACAGTGTTTACAAGCAGTTTTTCATTTTAAACCACCACCAAGAGTTGAAGCCAGAACACATCTACAACTTGGCAATATTTTATTGACTCATACTAAAAATACTGCACTCGCGCGCTCTCATCTTGAACAAGCGGTTTGTTTTTGTTTTATTTATTATTATTATTATTATTATTATTATAATTTAACTGTCAAAATTAATTGATAATTTTTATTGTTATAGTGGAGCCTAAGTCAAAATATAAATTCATTTGATGATGTACGATTTGAAGCAGCAAGTATTGTTGCTGAATTGTATGAACAACTTGAGCCAAATCTCAGTATGCCAATACTCAGAAAAGCAATTGAATTATCACAAAATAATGTCTATTGGCATTGTCGTCTTATATTTCAATTAGCTGTAAGTAAATTTCCATTATTTTTTTTACTAATTAATTAATAAAATTATTCAATTAATTAATTTTTTTTTAATAGCAAATGCATGCATCAGCACGTGATTTTTCAGCAGCAGATGGTTTATTAGAAGTTGGTATTGAATTTACACAACATAATAATGCAAGTTATACAAGATTATTATTTACATTAAGTAGATGTATGTTATTGTTGATTGATAAAAAATTTAATGAAGTACATCAATTACTTAATATTGCTGGACGTGGTGTTGATACATGGGAAGGTAGTATACATCAAAAAGAATATCTTAAAGTATATTTTTTAGTATTACAAGTATGTCATTATTTAATGGCTGGACAAGTTAAAAGTGTTAAACCATGTTTAAAACAATTACAACAAAGTATACAAACAATAATGTCACCAAATTGGCCATCAGATGAAATTGTTGCTGGTACAAATAGTGGTGATATGTTTATATGGATGCCAAAAGATCATTTATATGTACTTGTTTATTTAGTTACTGTAATGCATTCAATGCAAGCTGGTTATATGGAAAAAGCACAAAAATATACTGATAAAGCATTAACATATATTGAAAAATTAAAAAATACAGATAATAAACCAATTTTATCTGTATTTCAGTTAATGTTACTTGAACATATTGTTATGTGTCGTCTTGTTATGGGTAATAAAAGTGTTGCACTTGCTGAAATATCACAAGCATGTCAATTATGTAGAAAACAAAGTAAATTATTACAAGGACATGGACCACAATTACATACATTACTTGGTTTATATGCTATGTCAATGAATTGTATGGATTCAGCTGAAGCACAATTTATAGCAACTGTTAGAACATCACAAGAACGTGAACTTGTTACATTTGCTAGTTTAAATTTAGCTATTGTTTATTTAAGAACTAAAAGAGATAAAGATTTAACTGATTTATTAGATAGAATTAATCCAGAAACATTACCACCACATTCACATTCATTAAAAGCTGCTGCATATTATGTACAAGGTTTACAAGCATTTTTTGGTGCAAGATACAATGAAGCAAAGTTTGTTTTTTCTTTTTAACTTTTTAACTTATAATATTAATTATTTATAATTATTAATGTTGATATTAATATTTATTTATTTAAAGGAGGTACCTGAGGGAAACATTAAAAATGGCAAATTCAGAAGATTTAAATAGGCTAACATCATGTAGTTTAGTATTACTTGGACATATATTTCTTTCACTTGGTAATGAAAGAGAATCAATGAATATGGTTACACCAGCAATGCAATTGGCATCTAAAATACCAGATGTACATGTACAATTATGGGCAACAGCAATTCTCAGGGGTAATTATTATTTATTATTTATTATTTATTATTTATTATTTATTATTATTAAAATAAATAATCAAATTTCTAATTATGTATTTTTATATTTTTATACAATACAGATTTACACAATAGAAATGGTAATACTGGACGAGAAAATGATGCATATCAAATGCATTGTAATTTTTCACAAACATTATTAAAAGATCATTTTCAAAGTACACAAATGAATGAACATGTTCTTATTCAATGGACAGATGGTCCAATACCAGCATTACAAAGCAATATACCACCATCAACATCTCGAGCAATTATTTAACTGGTGCAAGTTATTATTTATTTATTATTATTATTATTATTATTTTTTTTTTATTAATGCAAAATTACTTAAGGTATTTAAAAGTCTATTACAGCTGATTAAAAAATAAAAACAAATTTAAAAAAAAGAGGCAGCTTAGTTTTTTTGCATTTGTCACTAATTTGATAATTTTAAAAAAAAGACAAACAAAAATCATTGGGGCGAAAAATCAAATATTTATTTAATTTTTTTTCATTTTGGTAATTTGTACAAATTTCATAATTAATTAATTAATTAATTGGCAAAGACAACAAGTTTTTAGTTTCTGGAGGAATTTAAATATTGTTATTTTTACCAGTGAGCCAATAATAGTTTTAAAATGTGTAATTAATATAAATAATATTATTAAAAATTAAATGAAAAAAAAAAAAACAAAATTGAAAAAAATAAAAACAATAAAATTATATAAAAATAAGTATTGAATAGCCTGACGTAAAATAAAACGTCACAGGGGCCTTAACACCAAGTGAATTTAAACTATTGTTTTTTTTTTTTTTTTTTATTATGGTGTACTGTAAATAAATTATTTCAATATAATTTAAAATATCATTTATTAGAAAAAGAAAAATATATATATATTATTTTTTTTCTTTTTCATTAATATATAATTTAAATTTAATTTGAAAAATAAAACGTGTCATTCTGTATGTCGGAATTAAAAAAAAAAAAAAAAAATGAAATTTTCTTTTTAATTTAAAAAATAAAAAAATTTGAATTTTTAATAATTGATTTTACATTTAATAATTAATAAAAACAACAAAAAAATATGTAGAAAATTTTATCACAAATGTATATGTATTTTTTAAGTAAAAAGAAATTTAAGAAAAAAAATAAAAAAGTAATTTTTATTTAATTTCCTACCGAAAAAAAGAGAAACAGTAAATAAAAATTGCATAAAGATACTTTCAATGATTTTTAATCTTGCATAATATGATGATTAAACAAGATCTATATTTATTACTACAAAAAAAACATAATTCATATTTTTTAATTTATCAATATTAATTTATTTTTACAACTTTATAAATTACTGATAATTATTTTTTTAAAAAGATAATGTAACTATTTTCTGTACCAAACTTGTGCAGATTGCATTCTTTTAACTTTTTTTTGAAGTTGTAATACACCATATAAAAGTGCTTCAGCAGTTGGTGGACATCCTGGAAGGAAAAAAAAAGTAAATATCAATGTCACCAAATGAAAAATGAATTGTTAATATTTTTTTTTTTTTTGTATATAATTTACCAGGTACGTATATGTCAACTGGAACAACACGATCACAACCTCTAACAACAGCATAACTGTAATGATAATAACCACCACCATTAGCACAACTACCCATTGAAATAACCCATCTTGGTTCTGGCATTTGATCATAAACTTTTCTCAATGCTGGTGCCATTTTATTAGTCAATGTACCAGCAACAATAATAACATCAGCTTGACGAGGTGATGCTCTAAATACAACACCAAATCTATCCATGTCATATCTTGGTGCAGCAATGTGCATCATTTCAACAGCACAACAAGCTAATCCAAATGTCAATGGCCACATTGAACCCTTTCTTCCCCAATTTAATAAATCATCCATACGAGCAAGTGCATATTCAGCAGCATTATTTGTATTTTGAAATGGACTGTATGGTATTTTAGTTGCTTTTGCTGGTACATCATCAACTTTATTATTATTTTCAACTGTTGTTGATATACATTTTACATGATTTATTGTTGCAGCCAATATACTCGGATTCTCACGTGATAAATATTTTAATCCAATACCTAAATTACCTGTAAATAGATTTTTTTTTTTTTTTTATTCAATTATATAATTATTGACAAATTTATAATAAAACGTAAATATTGTTGACACATTAATCATAGGTTATGCACTGTTAATATATTTTAATTATTTATCCATTTAACAAAGTAATAATTTATATTATTTGATAGTAATTTTAATTATTTAATAAACAACACATTTATTAACTTACGTGTTAATTTTAAAGACAACATTATTTATTTAATTATTGCCAAAAAAAAACAACAGACGAATAAATATATTTTTTTTATATTTGATTTTTTTTATTTTCGATATAATCATAATAATAATTGTTGAAAGTACAAATTTTATTCTACAGATTGCACTAGTTGTATGTACAAACGCATACCCTGGTGATGATAATTTGCAAGATTTCCTGAAACTTGAAATACTTGAAGATAAATAATTTTTTTCTCTCATTGAATTTTGTCTTTTCAAAATAAATATGTATTATTATAGTTGTTTATAATTACAACGTATTTGAGATATTGAAATTAAAGTAATATTATATTAACTAATAGGTAGAAAAAAGAAAAATAAGAGATCATTAATGACTTTAATAGACTGGCCTCTTCATCATCTTTTGGTTTTTCCTTCTGGTATATGTTCTACAGCTATTTCATTGGCTGCACCATTATCTTCTTCTCGTGATACAACATCAACAACAACCATTTCATTGGGTAGATCATCATCTTCTACTTGTGGTTCCACTAAGTATCTTGTTGGATCACTTGGCTGTAAATTTTTTTGGACGTATTTAGCACTTGCATAATACCTTCAAGCAATGGTATCTAAATGAAGCGGTGGTAGACAATTTAGAATAACTTGACTCATTTCTTTAAAAAAATCATCTGGTCGTAAAAGATCATTAAAGAGTTCACAATGGTCTTTTATTGAGAAAAATTCATGATGACAAAATAAATGTATGACAATATTATTTTTATTTCACCAGACAAACGATAACCAAGTATTGATTCAATGTAATTTATAGCTTTATGAAAATTGATTAAAAATAATTTTTGACGGTTGATAAAAATATAAAGTTAACAATAATATTATGCATATGGTTACATTGTTAAAATTTTCAATTAGAAGTCAGCTATCATTAGACGCTTATGAATTGTCTAATTTTTGTTTTTTCTGGTCTTTTAATATAATTAACTGTTAAATATTCATATTCAATTGGTGTGTTAGGCATACCATATTCCCATGACATGACTACTTTCAATTTTTTTTTACGATTTCTCGATATTTCTTCTGCTTTTTTTATAAAATCAGAAGTTACACCAGTGAAAAAAACGCCAAAATGGTACAATTCTGGTGAATTTTCAAGAGCTATCATGGCTGTTTTATCTGTGATTTTACTGCTGAATGGTAAGTTCAATACCAACAGATTTTTGAGCAATTTAATTGAAGAATCAGTGACTTTATAAGGCCCGTAACAATCAAATCTTCGTAAACAATTCAACTTTGAAATTGCTACTATACCAGCATCAGTTACCCAGTGACAATAAATTTGTAGTGTGTGTAATCGTCTCATAACATTGGCAATATTATATAAAAAATCATCAGCAACTCGGAATCTTTGAATAGTTAATCTCTTGATATATTCAAAAGCATTTGTGTGATCAATTATATTTCCACGATATTTACACTCGTCATAACGGCGTATCATCGCAGGATCTATCGCAACCATATTATCGACCAATGTGTTGCTACAGATCATACCGCCAATTTGAGTTTTTCTCAAGGCCTTTAGTCCAGTAGCCACCTGCAAAACAAATAATTCTTAAGTACCTATACCTATGTATATGTAAAGAATAAAAATAATATTTTTGCTTTTTTTATTTTGTAATAGATATTAAGTATAACTTACACTAATGAACTCGTCTGGAAGTTTGGCGTTGTCCGCTATGCATTTAGACCAATTGGACAGATTCAGTTCAGTTAATGTGTCAGCAACGTTTAACAATGAATTGAGTAAAGTAAGAGGTACATCTGTACCGGGACTTGAAAAACATTGAAATATAATTTTCAATACTTTTAGTTTAGAAAGACTTGTAAATGCATTATCTAATATTGCATCATCAATATACTTTATTCTTATTCGAAGTTTTACGAGATTTGGACAAGATTCATTGATGACTGGCACTATGTTACAATGGCCATAAGCTGTCACATCTAATTCTGTTAAATAACGACCACATTTATCAAGTAGTGATTTCAAAAAATTGAATTGTCCATCGATTGTCGGAAAATGTTTAATTAAATAATTTGGATACTCATCAAATTCCCAATGAGTTATTTCAATTTTTTTGACATTAGACCAAGAATAATAATCAAGGGCTCTTTTCCATTGTTTGCATACTAAAAAAATTAATTAATTGTCATTATTAAAAAATTTTTCTAAATTAAATAATTTATCTTATTATTTAATATTTAATATTATTATACCCAATGCAAATTTTGGTCTTTCACATGCTGGAATATACATGAATATTTCAGCCAGGCAATATTCATTAATACGTTCAATTATCAATTTATCTTTGGCGTATAAATCATTATCATGATGACAGTATATCTAAAAAGAATGAAACATCTATATTTAATATTTTTATTAATGTTATTAATTATTTAAACTTAACGCGGCTATTGGCACCTATTCCGTCAATTTAGAATGAATATAAAGTGTGTGATTTAGAGTGAATTTAGACTTTCGGTAAGTTTCAGCTAGAGTGTGAAACCGGCAGAAGAAAGTCACGAGGTAATGCTATGTGCATGTGCAAATTTTGACACAAAGGCAAATCGTATGACTGTGTGAATAAAAGTTGTATTTAAAGGGAAATAAAGCTATTCACACAGGCATACAATTTGTCTGCTAATCACACTTTATTTATATTTAAATCTACTCTAATCATACTTTATATTTATTATCAATTAATTTATGTTATTAGTTTATCAAATATTGTTATTAGTACTGCATATTAGACTTGCATAAAAAAACATGCGTGTGGACGCATCGCTTAAAAAGCATGGGGTATACGTTAGTTTGAACTTACCTTATCATTTATTTTGCTTATCGAACGTGTTATAATTTGACGCGTGACTTTACATTTCTTTTTTACCAAGTTTTTGTCCCACTCTGGTTCATGTAATCTTTTGATCTGACTCATATTTGATAATATGTGGTATCGGATTGTTGTTAAGGGATGTCCAACGCCAGTTTCAGAGTGTTGTGGAGGGGAGAATGTTCTATTATTTTTACATTATGAAAAATGCAATACCAACCCTAAAAAAAAAATTTTTTTTTTTTTTTTTTTTAATCTATCATAAAACGTTTTCTTTACCATATTTGACCTTATTTCATAATAAAAAAATATTTATTGACTTATTTTATTTAAGTTTATTTATCCAAAATATAATTTCCTATAAATTAAAAATTATGTTAAAATTTAATGTTGGCCAACTTGTAATTTATTTTTCCTGTAGAAAAAATTATTTCTCCTGAGAGATTTTTGCTCTAAATTATTAATCATTGTTTTTCCTAATTTCTAGTAAATTTTTAGAATAATTTAATTAATAATATTCTGCTAATAAAATATAAAAAGTATCCATTAGTTTTCATAGTAGAATCGGCAATTGCCGCTAGCACCGAAAATAGACGATTTTAAGAGTTTTTATTAGGCAAACATGACAGAAGGTAAGCGAAAATATATTTGAATTAAATCGAACAACACAACAAACCACTTTTACAATAAGTAAATACTTTCTTTATGTGATGTTTTCTTGATGAATTACTTGAAAATACCGGTATCTAAGGCAAATAAATATAAATATATATATATATATATTTTTAGCTTAAATCTATTTCTATGTGTATATTTTTGAATATAAATATCAATTTTGATAGTAAAGCTTTACCTGCTTCATGTTATCCCGATAAAAGTGTACAAAAAATTGTCTTTCATATGAATATTTTTACAAAGTGTCTATTTTGAATGACTAATAAATAGTAAAATATTAGTTTAAACCAGTTTATACATTTTAAAATTCATGTTTTCCTGTTATTTTACTTTAAAAAATCGTCATATTCAACAACCATATTCGGTATGATTTTATAAATATTAAAAAAAAACGTCTTTGCTGTAAAATTCACATGATCCAACTATTTATTTCTCCAGAAAAAAAATATGTCAGTTAAGACAATTCGATGTCCATAAATTAATTACTCAAATCAGCAATTAAAAGTATATTTTTTTTCTTTGTTACAATTTAAAAAAAAAAATCATCATATTAACAATTAAATTTTCCAGTTAAAATTTAACAGTAAATATTGCTTTAATGTAAATTAATCAAACCAGATAAAATTATTTTGTTGATAACATTATCTATTATATTTTAAAAAATATATAAATCAACACGACTAAAGTGCCATCTATATGAATTTTTTATTCGATTATCCAATGAGAATTGAGTAAATTCTTGAAACAGTCAATGTTACCTCTTGATATTTCATGTTTGTCTAATATTGTGTTACTGAAACTAGTACTAATATCAAAGATTGAACACACCACCAACAACAACAACAACAACAACAAGGCATCTAGACACTTGCAAGATTTTCCTCTAAAACAGTGGAAAGAGTCATCAAGATTACCATTTACCAGCTGTAATTTCATGTTTGTCTGATGAATCAGTTTGAAGATTTGCTGACTTTCGTAAACTGTACACACATATTATTATCATTATTATTATTATCATCATCATTAAAAATGGTTGACTGTTGTTGTTTCATGTTTGCCTGATGAAATGCTTGAAAAACTAGTGTCTCCAAACTTGACTAGCTTAGCAAAGTGAACACACATTCAAGACGCAGACCAAGGCTTGAAGTGAATTGTCAATTGAACTGTCTAACTCGTCTAACTAATATTTTATCTGTTTATTATTGTATGTTATTAATTTATCACTCAATTAAAAAGTATTATAATCAAACTATTAAATAATAATTAAAGTTGAGAAAAATAATACCTATAATATACCTATAAAATTTATTCAAGTTAATAAATTTAAAATATATTTGAGGTTATGTCAAAGGTAAATATTCCAATTTTAATATTGTAAAAAATAAAATATCTATTGTTATAAATTAATTGTATTTTTACAGGTTTAATTTTCGTTATAAAAAATATATAATTGTTTATAATTAAATTGTCGAGATGGAGGATCAAACTTGTCCTCGTTGTAAAACAACAAAATATCGTAATCCATCACTCAAATTGATGGTAAATAATTGTGGACATTCATTATGTGAGAGTTGTGTTGATATGTTATTTTTAAAAGGTAATAATATTTGATAATAGCTAATAATAAATTGATAATAAACAAATAAAATATGATTATTTATTTAATAATTGAATTTTTAGGCTCTGGTGCATGTCCAGAATGTAAAATTCCACTTAGACGTACAAATTTTCGTGTACAAATGTTTGAAGATCCAATGGTTGAAAAAGAAGTTGATATTAGAAAAAGAATATTACGTGATTATAATAAAAAAGAGGAAGATTTTAATACATTAAATGAATACAATGATTATTTGGAAGAAATTGAAACAATAATATATAATTTATCAAATGATATTGATACACATGAAATGAATAAAAAAATTGATCAATATAAAAAAGATAATAAAGAACAAATAATGAAAAATAAAACAAAAATTGGTAGAACTGAAGCTGAATTACATGAATTAATTGAATTAGATAAAAAAAGAGAAGAAGAACGTAAAATTGAATTATTACGTGAAGAAATGTTAATTAAAAAACAAAAAATACGTCATAAAGAAAAATTAATTGATGAATTAATGTTTACTGATGGTAATGCTAAAAATATTGTTAATACATTTGCAACATCAATACAATCATCAAATGAAAAATTAAAAGCACCACCACCAACATCATCATCATCATCATCATCATCAATAGCAATTAAACAAACACAATTTAGTACTGGTATTAAATTTGGTCAACAAAATACAACAACATATTTACCAATACCTAAAATTGAAGAAGGACCATTGTATCATTATGAAAAACCACATCAAGAAAATGATGGTCCAGAAGCACCAGTTTATCATAAAATAACATCACGTGGTTATATAACACATGTTAGAAAAGAAACACCAAGTGAAAGAGCTGGTGGTTTTAGAGCAACAATTGCATGTTTACGTGCCCTTCAAGATGCAATGGCTGGTCTTTATTATAATCCATCACAAAGATCTGAACCAATGTTGTTGTGATGTGTATATTATCCATTTTATTTTGATATTAATTAACACACATTTAAATAAATAAAAATATTCGTTAAAAATTCATTAGATTTTTTTTTTTTTCTTCTTTCCAATGGATTTATCAAAAGCAAGCAAAAAAAAAAAGGGCTGAGCCAACAAAACACACCTGGTTTTTAAATAATAATTCCTTTTTATTTTTTATGTCAAGATAAAGTTTGATTATAGCTCTTTTTATATATGTTTTTTTTTTGTATTTACTTTATTTACTTGAAAAACAAATATTAGTCAACTACGTGAGATTCATGTGTACCTTTTTAATATTTTTTTTTTTTTTTATTTTTTTACTTTTAATATTGATGTGCCCTTGGATAATACATGTTCAAGTTGATGATTGATTTTGTAATTTAAGAAAAATTTATACTTTCATTTGTTTATAATTTTTCTATTGTTATTTTTATTAGAATTTTTATTTTTTTTTATTTTTTTCATTCAAAGAATTGAGGATGCCTGATTAACCATGAAGAATAAGTTCACCAAGGGTAAAATAACAACAATACCAACATCTATCCTATACAATCTTGACAATAATTTTTTTTTTTTTTCTTTTTTATTTTCTTTTATTATAGATTTTTTTTTTTTTTGTGTATGTATGAACGCCGTTGTTCGAAGACTCTTCTCATCATTTGCTTGTCGTTCATCCACTCGAAAATTGGGGTTGGTATTTTTTTGAAAAAAAATATATATTTTTTTATTGTAAACATGAGACACCCATGTTGCACTCATCTTGACAAGTGGACAATTGTTTATCATTAAATAATTATATTTGATTTTCATTATTTTAAATATATGAAAAATTTATTTAAATAATCTTTAAATGTTTAGCTATAGTATATATGCTATCATTTGCTTTTTTTTTTATAAATAGTTTTACAGTTATTGCACTAGAATTTATATACACAGAGTCTAAAAATTATTCTATTGAAATGAATTTTAAAAATTTTCAACATGTTATTTACTTTTTAAATAGATTTTTTATTTGTTTGATACATTAATCATCCCTGTGAGACATGTTACATTGATGTTTAAATATTTTTAATTCTCGGTGAAAGTATAATGTAAATATGTTAGCTTATTTATGAAAATAATATGACTTGATTGTTAATAGAAATTTATATATTGTCAAATGATTTTTATTTCGACAAAGCATGATTGTTTATTGATGAGATTGATGAAATTAGATGGTAATTTTGTATTTTTTTTAAAAGAGGAAATTGAGGTACTTGGAGATGACTGGTCACTGAGTACCACCTCTATCGTCAGACCAATGAGAATACACCAAACGTTCACGCATAGCTCCGCCTTTAGTTGAAATTAAAAAAAAAAAAATATTGTTTGAGTCACTTGGTGCCCTTTTCCTCGTGTCATCTTGCCACAGTACGAACGCGAACGTTGAAGCACAAGGTACACAAAAATCTACACGCGAATTTTTAAATTTAAAAAAAAAAAAATATTTAAACAATTTGCTGATTGATATAAATAGTTTATTAACTTAATTTAATTTAATTTGCATATTTAACCAATTATTTTTTTTCCAATCATGTTACAATAGAAATTTTTTAAAATGTTAACGATAGTGAAGTCGCAAAAAGTGCTCGAAGACTGACGTGAATATCGATCACCTTGATTGGAAAGAAAAAAAAATATTTAAAAGAACAAAATATTAAAATAATTAAAAATAAAATTCCAAGACAAAAACAATATATCAGCTGTGAAAAAAAAATATAAAATGAAAAGTTAAAAAAGAGTGTGAAAAAAGGAGGGAGTTTGGTGCTTAAATTTTTTGGAGTAAAATTATTTGTTTATATTTATAATAAATTTAGTGTTGTGTATAAAAGTGAGTTGAAGATTAAAAATGAATCAAATTTTGAAAATCATTTTTTTGACAATTGTCATCAGTCATCATGGTGCAAATGCAAATTGGTGGTAAGTTAATTTTTTTAAATGATATTTTTATGCAAAAATTTTAATTACATTTTATAAAAAAATTTTTCAATTAAAATTTTATTAATTTAAAAAAAAGTATATAATAAAATAAATAAAATAGATTAAAATCTGCGGTTGAATGAGTTTATAGAAAAGCTATTCATGCAAAAAAATAAAAATAAAAATAATATTAATACATATAGAAAAACAAGAAGTATATACGTGAGCTCTTGCAAGAACGGTCAAGCGATCGTTTGTGAAGATTTTATTTCTGACAAACTGGTTCCCTTGGTCGATTAATCGCTCCCACTCTAATACACTAAAAAATATATACATATATTACAAATATATATATCTAAACATCATCCACACATTTATTCTATTTTTTTTTTNTTTTTTTTTTGCTTGCAAAAATATCTATCTTTATTCTTTTGCTACCTGTGTTGAAAAAAAATTAAGAAAAAATATATGATAAAACAAATTACATAAATAGATTATAATTTTATTAATTTGAAATGATTATTTTCTAATACTCTAAATTAATTTTGAAAAAATTTAACCAAATTTAACTCATTTATTTTTATAATTTATAAATCTTTTAATGTTTTTTTTTATGCATTTTAATGCATGTCTATTAATGCACTATTAATAAAATTTAAAAATAAGAAAATAATGGATTTTTAATATTCATTTTATTTACAGTATTTATTTTTTATCTCAACTTTTGAGAGTTGAAGCTTGAGCCAACATTAGAGTACAAAAGTAAAAATGTCTGCAAAAGACTTGGATAAATTATTAAGAGAGGAAAAGCATTAGCCTCAAAGCCGTTAAAGAGAATAAATAAGAATAAACTATTGGTGTGTCGTAAAGATTCGTTTAGAGATGTTATATCCGGTATATGCCATGTTTGTTGCCTTTTGTACATATATACATATATAAATTTTAACATCAATAACTAAAATACCAATCGAAAATTTAACTAAACTATTGTTATATTAAATAAATAATAATAATAATAATAATCAAATTTAAATTTAAACTTTATAGAAAATTTATGCAATTTGGCAATCATATATATATATATATATATAGTAAAAGAGGCTGCAAGTGTTTTTTTTTATTTTGTCAATTAAAATTATGACGAAATGAATTTTAATAAAATAAATTACGAAATAATAAATTAGTCAAAATTAATTAATTAATTAATTATTTTCAATATATATACAAAAATTATGTAGCAATATAATTAAAATATTTTTAATTTATTTTATTGCAATTAATATCGATTTTTTAAAATGATTATGACCTTGATAATACCCCTTTTTTATTTTTTATAATTTTTTTATAATTTCTCATGGAAATAAAATAAAAAAAATATAATGGCTAAATTTATAAAAGCTGTGCTTTTAATTAATCAAAAAAAATTCCAAAAAATCTTGAGAATAATAAAGGCTTAAATCCCTATAAATAAATCTATAAAAATTCTAAATAAATTTTTGACAAATTTAATTAATATTTAATTTCCTTTTGTACTGTCAAAAAAATAATAATAGATAATTTTTTTTTTCATGATTTTCAAGGTTCTTTTGTTGTTAACAGACGACTATTAAAAAATATATATATTTATTTAATACATAATACATAATACATAGATATACGCACGAAATTGTCGTAAAAAAAAGAAATCATAGTAAGGCAATTTTAATAATAATAAAAAATGGTAAAACCTTTATTATTAAGTAAAAATAAAAATATCATATATATATATATATAAAAGAATGACAGAGAGAATAAAAGAGGATGTATAAAATGAAATAATAATATATTTATATAGGGAGTAAAAATAAAAGAATAGTTGCTTGGTTCAAGTTTACGATGGCGATTAAAAATTACATTAACGCCCTTATACATATATATTGTTTGTGCCTGTGTGATATGACCAGTATGTAATAGTTATTCAGAGCATTATTGCACAACCCTCGTATTGAACTTTTTTTTTATTTTTTTCTTATTGGTAAATGTGTAATATAGATTGTATATTATATTGGTCATATAATTGTGACCCTTCTCTCTAATATATACTTTTGGCTTTTAACACAACAACACAACCTATGGCAATTTTTTTTCTTTTCAAATTTATCTTTTACGATTTTAATATATATCTGTGTGTCTATTTTATTATTATTATTTTTTTTTTCTTTGGGTATTTTATATGCAAGTTTTATGGCTTTTCATTACAGTGAAAGTGCAATCATTAAATGAAGAAGAAATAATTTATTTATAATCTATAATAAAAATGTCATTTAAAAGAGAAATTTTTATATTTAAATTGAATATTTAAAAATATTTTATTGATAAATTTAGTTGTTTTATTTAATTAATATTTTCGGAGCAATTTGAAGCGAAAAAAAAAAAGGAAAATTAATTTTTTCAAATTTAAAAAAATACAATACTTTTAGGAAAATTTTTATATAAAAAAAAAGGAAAATAATAAGAGGTAAAGGAAAAAAATGATATACATAATGGAATCAAATCAAATGAATGAGAAAAAAAAAAAAAATAATAAAAATAAAAATATAAAAAGGCGGAGTCGCGTCTGAATAAGAATTTGTACGCCCTTTCCACATGGTCTCATTTATGGGGACATTGCCTGGCTCCAATATCAAATATATACGTTTCGGTCACGGTGATTCTTCCCTCCCCTTTTTGTAGATCCAAACTCCCGCAGTTTTATATATATATGCTATATGCTATATGCTATATGCTATATACACATATGATTTTATGTATATACATATAATATATTAGGCCTATAAAAACTAAACCGAGGATGTATGTGTGGTCACGCCGCCTTGTAATGTCGTAAAAATAAGAAAAAAAAAAAACATTGTATAATAATAAAATAATAATGATAATAAAGCAAACGAATATACGAAAATCAAATAGGGGACTTTGCGTATTGTCGTCCTTGATAGTACGCAGTTTTAGCGTTTAGGGATTTTGCCTTTTTTTTTTTTTTTTTTTTTNTTTTTTTTTTTTTTTTATTTTATTTTCATGATGTACATCGCATCCCTTCTTGGGAAAAGCAATTTTTCTCTATGTGAAATATTAAACGAGACGTTAAAACCAAGCTTTTTCATTATTTATTTATTTAAAGCTTTTTAGCTTAACTTTTTTGCGGGAAAAAAAATCATTTATGAATATTCAAATATATATAAGTTTTATATTGTTAAATAATATAAATGCACTTTGAAGATTTTTTTTTTTATTTCTTTGCTTGCCATCATTAAGCTTAGCAGCTATTATTTAATTATTCAAATGTATAATGTTTAGCTTTTTTTTTTTTTTTTTGATAAAATATTATGGTTGTTTTGTCGGATAAATATTTAACATGTATTTTTGGATTAAAAAATTATCATTTGGTTTTTTTATTCCCATTATTTATATAGCCCGACAAAAAATATAATTGTTTTTTGATTGTATCTTTTAATTTTAATTACTTTAATCTTTGATTAATTTTTTTTTTAATCGAATAAACATTAAAATCGGACTTTTTGATATATATCATATCTTTTTTGTAATTAAGATAATTTAATTTATATTATTATTTTTCATGAAATTAAATATTTTTTATATTTAAATTATTTCATTGGATTAATTATCGTTTTTGCAAAATCTTTTAATGACTTTTTATCAAAAATAATTAAATATAAAATTTATTTTTCAATTAGTTTATTATATCTTATAAAAAAAATTTAAATGATAATAAGAAATTATTGTAATTAAAGTCACATTTTTATCAAAAGAAAAAAAAAAAACAAGAAAATATAATTTTCCAATCATTGATAAAATATAAAATTAATTTTCCATCAAGTTAATTAATAGTAATTACAATTGAACAAATATATCTAATATAAAATCAAAATAAAAAATTAATAAATGCAAAATAATAATTACATTTATATTACGAGTGAGAATTTATCTAAAACTTATAAATCCAAGTTGTATACAAAAGTGTATATATGTATTTATAAATACGCATACAGCATCAAAAGTCTCATCCTCTTGTGGTTTAAAAACTCTCGCGCTTGAAAAATCTCCGACAAAGAAGGGCGGCGAGCTTTAGATGCCCGCGGGACTCTTCTCTTTTCTGACCATCGGGCAATGTTTCCCCCGGGTTTGAGATATATATTGTCATAACGACGATTCGACGAGAGAAGAACAAAATCGAGTTTAGAGAGTAAGGGTGCGAGTAGGAGAAAAAGAAATAAAGATATATACATATATCCACGCACACAAGAGATACATGTATAAGAATCAAAAAAATATTTAAAATAGCCGCGGCCAAGTTGAGCCTTTTTTTTTTTTTTTTTTTTATTTTTTTNTTTAATTTTATTTTAAATTCCTTGTATCCTTTCTTGCTCTTCTTCTCGGCTCTTTCATCCAGCCAATCTTCCATGTCTCTGCTAGTAAAATATATCAAGTCTTGTTACAATTTTAAGTGTTTTGCCATATTTTCTTGACTTTTTCTCTCTTTCTCTCTCTTGCTCTCCTGAGCTGTCTATGAATAATATCAAAAAAAAAATATAATAAAATATATATTGTTTATATTTATTTTAATTAATTTAATTTGTTTATGGTTGTTAAATAAATAAATGAATTATCTGCATGAATTTTTATTGATGGCTTTTTTGAAAAATGCATTTTATGTGGCCTCCCACTATGAGTGCCAGTGAAATCTCCACTGGAGATGAGTATATACGTAAATCTATACATTGTCTACTTTACAAAATATATTACAATACACTTTATTTAACAATACACTTGGACATCAGGTAGTAGCTGAAAAATACGAAAAACTGACCCTATTACTAAACATGTCGCATGTATACAAGAGCTGTTTGTCTGGTTTTTATTTTATTTCAAACTTTTTTCATCTTTATTATTGTTATTACTGTTATTATTATTTTTGTGATTAATTTTTTTTACTTTTTGTCATCACGGTTTATATGTGTACTTGTGATTACTTGGCCTAGTGGTTAAGGAGGCAAGCTCCCTGCCTATGGTGCTTGTGGTCTTAAGTTCAAATCTATAAAGCAATGAGTACTAAATTATCGTTCCTGTGACAATTAGAAGATGAAAATGGGATTTCGAAGTATTTGGTTACTATTTTCGATAGTTGTAACAAATAACTCCTGGTAAAGAACAAGTAAAGACCAACACTTTCTCGTTCTTTGCTGGGAAGTATTTGTTCTAAACACCAAATTCTTTTTTATATAAATAAATAACCGTCGTCAATTGCAAAAATTAATAAAAATTAATTAAAAAAATATATATACTTGTGTCTTTTATTAAAATTAAATATAATAATAATTTTTTTTGGGACAGAAAAATATTATTTAGCGAAAAGGGAAATTAATTTTCGAGTTAATGACAATTTACTATCGTTAGAAAAATTCGTTAAAAAAATATTTGTGTTAATTTTTTTTTTTTTTAAATCAATGATTATTTTGCAGTTAAAAAAAAATTTTTTTAACAAATTTTAATTGAAGAAAAAAATACAAATTAATAATTTCTACATCGAAATTTTCGTTTGAAATTAATTATCGAAAAATTTAAAAAAGATTAAAATTATTTAACGTGGATATTTAATTTGTGAATTATTAAAATGAAATATATTTTTTTTGATGATAATATTTATCATCGGTGTAATTAAAAGTTGTTATTTAATAATAATAAATATTTTCTTTTGTGGCTTTGATGAAATGTAACTGTAACATATGGTGTATATATAAAATATATTATTTAACGGCATTAACAAGTTAAGGGTAAACACCGCCTTTTGCGGTATCATTATATATATTTTTTATTTTATTTTTTTAACTTTGTATATAACATGAGCTTGGATACCGAGTAACTCGAGTTATGTGATCGCAAAAATAATTAATGATCACATCATTGTCGATTGATTTTCAAAGCAATCTTAATGTAAACGTTTATAATATAAATTTTATATACTATATCAACAAGGATAAGAAAAAATTATTAACACAATGAACAAAATAAAAAAAAAAGTTTATATTCAACGTAATCAAGAATTGATTGACGTACTGCCACTAATAGTTTGTAAAAAGAAAAAAAAAAAAAA
>MKYW01000025.1:1568758-1591186 GCA_015776835.1 Aphidius ervi | reverse complement strand
AAAATATATAAACTGCATGCCTTATCCTTATCATTCCTTCACTCAATCTGTGAGTTAAAATCTCAAGCTCAAGTTGAAAGTAACAGCATGATTAATTCGAGGTAATGTTACTCTGAAAAAAAAAAAAAAAAATAGCCATCATCAGAGAATAAAAAGAAAAGAGAAAATAAAAATAAAAAAAATTACAAATTGAGAGAGGAAACGAATTAAGGTACTTCAGCACAATAATGTTGCATTCACGGTCCGTTTCCCATTCCGACGAGCATTTATCGGACGCCACCGTCAATCATACACGCTTGGTGCATTTCTTGACGGCAAATCGACACGACACGATCGACTTTAATCACTTTGTCGATATACAAAAAAAAAATAAAACTGTAACAAACTTGTAAAAATGTATTTTGAAAAAAAAAAATATACAAAAAACATTTTTCATAAAATAAAAAATTTATATAATTAATATTAAAGTTGGCATTCATGTTAAAAATTAAAATACAGCTTGTGTATTATGTATATATATGAAAATAAGCTTTGACTTTATAATAAACGAGAGTTAAATCGTTGGTATTTTTGGAAAGTGGCCGACCATTAAGAATAAATTTTTGCAAAGAAGATGTACGAATTAGAGTCGTCATTTTATATACAAATGTATTTAGTAATTTTGTTGGCTGTGTGTATATTATAGACACTCATTTACTATATCAACAGGAAGAAAGCTATATATATTTGCAAAATTTTATAAACAAAATCAATTTTTTTTATACTCATTTAACTCATATGTAACTACTTGAAATTTTTTTTGCTTTTATTTCAAGTTCAATTTATAAAATAAATATATATTTTGTTGTTGTTTAAATTATTTTATTAATATTTATTAATATTTTCTTTTTTTTTTATGACAATTTTCATGATGATGATGATGATGCTATGTTACAGCTCATTGAAAATGTCTACAAAAATATAAATGTAATTTATTTATAAAACCCCAGACTTCCTCCGCAGGGAAAACTAACAAAAACATCAACTAAAATTTTATACATATATATACACAAACTTTTAAATATTTTTCATTATATATTTAATCTTAAAAAATTAAACAAATTAAATTTCTACTCACAACTGTGTGTGATTTTAATATAAATCCACTTTTCACCTCTAAATATCATCAAAATCCATTTAATATTCTCATTCAAATGTAAACACTTAAATATAAAAATTTAATTAAAATTCACATACTCATGTAAATTATATATATTTTATTATACGGTTATAATATTTATACATATATATTGACAGTTAAATGTAAATTTTTAATATTAAATTATTATTAATGTTGATGAAAAAACGAAAAACGAAAAAAAAATTAAATAAATAAAGTGAAAGGAAATATAAATATAAATAAATATTATTATCAAATAAAAGAAAAATAAAATAATACTGTTAGCACCGTTAAAATAGTCTTTATGATTTTGCTTTTTGGTCTTTGACAATTTGCCGACAACGTCAATATATATATTATATATATGACGATTACGACAAGGATCGTTTTGGTCCTTTGGCAAAGCATCATACATCCAATAAAATACATTTACCATTGAGCTAAACCCATGACTCAAACCAAAGAAGAACTACGAGTTGCAAAAATGACGTTTTACTGTGTATATGCAAAATTTAAAAAAAAAAAAAAAAATACAAATTACCTGATGCAGCATTATACAGTTGACCTGCTGCTTTTCGTCTGTAATGCATTTTAAAATATATATTTTTTTTATATATTTATAACCAACACATCTCTCTTGTTATTTTGTTTTTTTTTTTTTTAAATTTTATATTTACGATTTTTTTATATTTATTTTTTACGAGTTTCTCTCTATTCATTTTATCGTTCAGACATATGTAATAACAGTCCATTGTTATAAGGCAGTATAATCAATGAGGTGTCGTGGTTTTTTACTCAATGTTTGACCTCTTATTAAATAAATTTATATTTTTTTATTTTTTTTTTTTTTTTACATAGTGGAACTTTGTATTTTTTACCACCTGCACAAATCTTTACCACACACTTTTAAAATATCACATAAAAATTTTTATTTTTATTTTTAAATTTTGATATTATTTTGTTGTTAAAATTAGATAAATAAAATTGTTTATTTTAAATGGGGTTATTTATTAATTTAAATTGCTATTATTTATTATAAAAATTTTTAATTTATCTATATTGATTGTTTGTTTAAATATTTAATTTTATTTTATATACAAATAAATTGATTTTTAAAATTTCAAAAAATATTTATTTTAAATTGATAAAATTTATTTAACAAAAGCAAATTAATTAATATTTTTTTTTGCTTATTCATAAGATAAATATACACAAGTTTTCTCTGATTTTCTTCGTTATTCCTTCGTTTCTTTCCAATATTTTTCTCTGATTTTCTCCATGATTCCTCTGTTTCTCTCCGATATTTTTTTCATTTTTCTTTGATTTTCTCCGCATTCCCTCGAAGTAGAATTGCGAAAAAAAAATGAATAAAAATCTGAGAAATTATTTAAGAAAAAAAAAAATGTCCAGCAATGCGGGCAGAAGGGTGACTGCACTCCAGTAAAATTAAAATAATGTCCAGCAAAATTAAACGGCAGTCGAATTGTACCAAAATAATTGGAAATTTGAATATCTGTGATAGTACATACCGTCAAAAACAAAATTATTGATTCGTTAATTGATTCGTATATTGACCGCTAGCTTAAGAGGATAACAGTAAACTAAGGATAAACTAAAGGATAAACAACAGTAAACTAAGGACAAAAAAAAAAAAATAATAATAATAAATCACTATATTTCAGCTAACTTCACAATAAACAAAATATAATAACAAAATGAAAACCTTTCAGTGTGAAATTAGCTAAAATGAAGTGATTTTTTAAATTGGAAAATTTAAAATTATAAATTTAAATTATTTGATAATAAAAATATCAATTTTATTAAATTTTTCATTACTTGATTATCTACTGGAACATTGAGTTATCATATCTAACAAATTACAAATTCTCGACTAGCGTTATTCGTTTTTTAATTTCTAAAAAATATGTATAATTTTTCATTTTTATATTTGGTGATATATGAAAATATGTTTGCACGAGGTATATATACGTAATATTTTGATGGCAAGTTTGGTGCCGAAGCGTGTTATTCTCAAAAGTAAAAATGAAAATAAATATATATATATGTTTAAATAAAATAAAGAGATGAGATGTGGAAGATTTGTATATATATTCTTTGATGTTTGGCGGCATATGAAAAATTTTAAGTTAGGCGCCTCTTCTTTAACCGGATGTCACGATTGACAACATCAAAGACTAAAACCAACCCCCTGTGTACTTATATATATATATATATTTTTTTTTCCTATTTGCATCTACTCCCGGAAACTCTAAACATTAAAAAATACATATATATCAGTTGAACAAGCAAACTATTCTAATATATATACCTTTTGAAATTTTAATTTACTTGTCAATTTTTAAATGAAATTTTTGACTATTTACCTTAAAATATGTTAAATAAAAATACAAACAAACATGATATAATAATTGAAGTTGAATATATAAATAAAGAGAAAAAAATTTAAGCTAAAAAATAAAAAACAGCAAAAGAATATTCTGGTAAATTGAACACTTTCCATCGAGATGAAATCACCGAGTTTGCGAGACAACGGTTTTTCTCTGGAATATAATAAGCAGACATTGTGGTTTAAAAAAAAAAAAAATAATAGAAAAAACTTAATCAGACTTTTGTGGATTAGGGGAAAAAGTGTCTAGAAAAAAAAAAAATAAATATATACACTCAATGGCCCATGTATATACCTGCGACCCTCCAATCCTGTGTCCAACGACTTCCAACTTGAAAACTCCTCTTGTTCCATATTTAAAAAAAAAAAAATACAAAATAATAATAATAATTTTTATTAAAAAATTAATGATACTATCTAATGAAATTTTGTTTATTTGTATGTATAATTATTTTTTAAGTTACTTTTTCTTCAACAATTTTACGAAAAGTATACTTGTGTTTTTTAAAAATTCTTTTTGTATAAATTTAAATTAAAAAATAAATTTATAATTTAGAGTTTATTAATTAATTAAACAACATGTTTACATGTCACACTGGTTTGATTATATAAATTATAAATATATATTTATATACAAATATGCAATTCATCGTGACACGTTGTCCTATTACTTTTGCAAAGATATAAATATAAATATATTTATTGAAACATTTTGCAGGAAAATTAGTACACAAGGTGCAGCACCAGTTGTGCATATTATCACTAAAAAAAAAAAAATAAATAAATAATTCTTGTTTTTAATATGATTGTAGTAGCAAAGTTTTAATATATAATATTTTAAATTTTGTGTAAATGTCAAAAGTTAATTTAATGCCATTTATTAAGATTTTATTATATTAACTATATATTTAAATCTGATGCAATTGATGATAGTGTGGGTGTTTGATACACATATGTTGAGGTTTTTATATAAAAAAAAAAATATGCAACAGCAGCAAAATCAGTAGCAGTAGTTGCAGTATATAGTCGAAGGCCAACAGCCATATATGTATATATTTATTTATTTAATTTTTATTTTTTAACTCATGGTAAAATCAAGTTTGTTTGTGTATATATGTTCCAGTTGTTGTTGATCAAGAATTCGCATCTCTCTGTGTAGATATATGTATTTTTTTATTCCAAGTTGGGCCACCCTGCAGGCTTAAATATACATGTATTTAATAATCTTGATAGCAGACACAAATAGTAATTGATTTATTCATTATAATAACTAAATTATTGCGGAAAATTGATTTATCATTTTAATTTATTTATCAAATTGATATAATAAATTTATTAAACACGATATTTAATTTTATTTTACATTTATGAAACTACAATATTTATTTGAAATAAAAATGTATTTCATTTGTTAAAAGTGGTGTATTTTAAAGATTATTAATAGTCAATAATCACATGTTATTTTCGATATTGAAATTTCCTTCTTTTTTTTTAAATATATTCAATCACACAGTTGATTATTATTTTGACTCATCAGCATTATTAATAATGAATCATCCGGTTTTTAAATATTTGATAATATCTGTTAAAAAAATAATAAAATACGAGTCAATAAACACGTTAACGATTACACCTCATTGAGCAGATGGTTCGATGCCCTCTTTCAATAAAAATTCAATAAAAAAAATACAAAAAATTTATCTTTTATATATCAGATAGATATATCTAAAATTATACTCGAAAATTATTATATTTTTTGAAAACAAATTAACATTAATTTCATTAAACTATAATTGAATAAAAAAAAAAATTATACATTTTCTTTTTAAATAATAGTTATTTTAAAAGGAAATAAAAAAATATAATTATATTAACAATTTATTAGCATGATTTTGAATTATTTAAATTAATTATAAATAACGAGTTGAATGAAAGTTTATATTTATAAACTAAATATCTAATTATCATGTCATTTCAATATTTAAAATTATTATTTTTTTTTTTTTTTACAATGATTAGAAATATAATTTAGCAGTTATTTGGTAAATTAAATTTATATATATATGTAAAGTGTTTTAAGTGGCATTAGAAATAGTGGCTTCTGTGATTAGCTAAATATTATAATTGGAAGTGTCTAAAGTAGACAGAAAATTACACAACAACAAAATTGGCTTATTCATATATATATATAAAATTTCTAAAAGTTTTTCATTGCGGTTCTTTTTAGGTTTAACTATTTTTTTTTATATCTTCTCTTTTGAACAACCGGGTGCGGCTTCGATTATTTCGGAGAAATTGGTGCCCCATCCTTCTAAATGGCCCCATAATTTTTTTATGTATATAAACTTTGTGAAGGGTTATTTGTTTCTTTTTCAAATTCATTTATAAATGTATAAGTTTATCCTTGTTTGATCGACCCGGACACACTGAAAGGGTCTCACCTGGCATCACATTAACCTCACCCATCATCAGCCCATCATTATATTTTCAGTTAATTTGCCTGACGCATAATCTTCCGTAACTTAACACTGAAGAAGGAAAAAAAATTATATTATAAAAATAAAAACTACTGACAATATATATACATAAAAAAAAGCCTCAATAAATTGTGCACGCATAACAGCTAATTTAATTTACAATTAATACTAAAAATTGACAATATTATTATAAACAAATTTACATTATTTAAATAATTATATATATAAATTTTAAATCTACATTTATCAAAATATTTAAGCTTAAAAAAAAAAAATACTGCAAGTTCAATTTGAAAAAATAAAATTTCTTACATTGGAATTTAACGCAAATATAAATGGCGAGATATGTATGCAAATATTGTACATACATGTGCATTATAACCACTCAAACAAGTACAAGTTAAAATTAAAAAAAAAAAAAATAGAAAAATTGCGGGTATTACACCTCGAGTAATTTTTATTTTTCACGCCTGAACGATACTTAAGCTCTTGGTGTATATACATACATCGATGAAAGACTAAATCAACAAGGGTCCTGCAGTACATACAATAAACACAAAAAATAAAATAAAATAAAATAAAAAAATACCTATTCCTTCGTATTATTGCATATACAATATCCAAAAATATTTGAGCACATTGCTGGTTACATATATTTGACATCAAATAATACCCTTCATATACTTTTAAAAAATATAAATATAAAATTTATATAAAACTTGTGGTTTAGACATGTGGCTTTTTTAATTTCACTCTTCATCATATTCAACTATCAATAATACTATTCATTCATTTATTTATTTCAAAATCCAACACATAAAATCTACCAAAATAGAAAAAAAAAAAATCTCTCTTTTTCTTAATTATGCATTTATATTTTATTTATTTCTATCAAACAATTGCAACATTTTTTTATATAAATAAAGATAAATATAACTTTGTGTGTTGATTGAGATGAATCGTTGAAAGTCATAAAATTATTTAAAAAAAAAAACTTGGCAAACTTTGATAAATTGTTAATTGATGACATAACATGTTGATAATAATCATTAAAAATTTAAATGAAAAAAATAGAAAAATAAAAATAAATGAAAAATAAGGATGAATAAGATATTGGCTTTTGTTGTGTAGATAACCATTAGGACACTGGGTATACTGTATATACACTCTACTTGATATCCCCGGGGTAACACCCACGCATATAAAATGTATTTTTTTATTTTATATTTTTTATGTATTTTTTATTTCAATTCGTATTATTGAAATGTGAATAAACATAGAGGACATTCCCACGTGACTTTCTCAGTTTAATTATCATTTGCCATTTGTGCTGAGTATTTAAAAAATAAAAAAAAAAAAAAAGTAAAAACCATACACACATGAATTTATATATAAATTTATAGACGAAGGATATCAAAATAACACTTTGGTTTAAATGTGTGTATGTGTTATTTGTCAGATTTAATATATCCGTGTGCAATTTAAAACTATTTGCAATATATAAATATGATATTTCTCAAGATGCATGTACTTATACAAGCTGATAAATTTTCTTTGCTATATATTAATGTGTTATAATAAATAAATAAATTAAATAAACGTTTCATGCATTTTATGATATCCATATGACAAATTTTTAACTTAATCATCGGAATTTAAATGTGACAAGTTGTATATATTAAGATGTTTTATAATTTGTGGGAGTTTATATTCACACCCAACTTGACGATTATTTTACAATTCAATTTACATTTTTTTTTTTTCATAAAATATATAGTATAATTAATTAATGTATAAACAAATAATATTGCAATTTTTCTTCAATGAAAAACAATTAATTGATTATTATTTTGACTCATTAAAATTGTTAATAATTACTTGTAAAAAATAAAATTATTCATTATTATTAATATAATTCTTTTATGAATCTACAAAATTAGTTTGTTAAATATAAAAAATTTTAAAAATGCATATATGTACAACATGTTGAGTATTATTATCCAGGGTAATTCAATATATGTGCCTGATGGTAAATTTAAGACCAGGGGCTAAAATAAAAATTTACTTGATGGCCACCCCGTTGTTCATAACGATGACTATCCTGAGGCCTTGATTTAATATTATTTTTATTTTTATATAATATTTTTAAACATCAAAATATACTTTTTTCATTATATTATATTAAAATATGCTATCATGTTTATCTGGAATATCCAGCTGAGATTATGGACATTTAAAGTGTCTTGTCTACATTTCCACAATCCATAATTAGCTTCTTTTTTTTTTTTTATTTCTATCTTCTTCTTTTTCTTCTCTATCATCCAGTTGCAACATAAGAAAACACGTTAAATTAATTTTTTTATTTTTATTTTTATAAATATGTATATTCTATATAAAATGTGTTTTTATTTATATTAAATTATTTATTATAAATATACATCAACATGATTTTAATCATACACACCTGGTAGCTTGTATTTTAATTACTCAATATATGAAAAAACATGTTTATAATAATTATTATTATTATTTAAAAAAACCTAAACGATAAATATGAGTTTTTTTAAAAATTATTTTCATTTATACAATAATTATTTCCTCAATGAAATATTATTATTGATTTAAAAATTGATTGATCGATATAAACTAGATAAATTTAATATTTTAATTTTTTTAAAACAAAATTATAAATGAATTTTTTAATTTTTTATATATATTTGATTTCGCTTGCAAAGTTTATTTTCCTTTTTTATTTAGGTCTCTATTGAATGTGAATAATAATATTGTTGGGTTTATGAATTTATTATATTATTATATGTGTGTTGTATTTTTAATTTATGAAAAAAAAAAAAAAAAAATTATTATTATGAATGCTCAGTGGCAAATGGGCCCTATCACTGTCGTCTCAACAAAGCACGCGACTGACGTGGTTATGACGGCAACAGGATACCTTGAGTCTATCATTGGGGTAAATTTTTTCCAAACAATAATCGTCATTTAAATGTAATAACGATGATAATAAAAAGCCCTTATATATATATATTTTTTTTTTTTTTTGTTAATAATGAATAGAGAATTTAAATATAATATGCATTATCGAATTTGAATATGAACTTTTTCATCCACTTGGCGCTTTGTCAAGCTGTCTTATAATCCAACCCTTATACATATTTTTAAAAAAATAAATATACAAACTCTGCAACTTGGATCTCTTATTTCCTTTTTTTTTATTATTATAATTTTTTTAACATTCAATAATTAGCCAATACAAGTCGATTGTTTTTCGTTCCAACTTTTCTTGTTCTTGGTACTTATTATTTGATAAAAAAATATTTCAAAGCATTCAGTAATGAAAATATAATTGATTTGAAAAATAAAAAACATTCAAGATATTATTCAGATGATATTTATCATTGTGTATAATTTTTTTCAGTGAATATTTTTTATGATTGGCATAAATACACTCTGCAATATTCTGTATCTCTTTTTTTTATTTTATTTTTCTATATATGTGTTTTGTACATTAATGTAAACATCTATTTCATATTTTAGTATTATTATTGATTTTAATATTGCGTGATGAAAACCTCTCAGACTTTTGTATGATGATGATGATGATGATGATGTCGATGATGGTACCACTTGAATATTGTTTTTAGCTCAGCTTAAATGTCAATAATGTAAACTTGACACGATACACATCGACAAACATTGAGCTTATAGTGTTCAATGAATATTAAAAATAAGGGGAAATATATATTTGTTGATTTTACGTATTAAGACATGAAATCTTGTACATATTACTTATCGATTGAGACCATTTAACCGAGTAAAAAATAATATCAAAAAAATAAATTCAATATAATAATTTATTTATTAAGATATATAAATTTTAATTTATTATTTATATGTTATACATAAAATTAAGAGAAAGCTGAACGATAAATACTTTCACGATTAACATTATAAATATATATTTTGTTTTTCTTTGGCTAAAAATAATTACAATGTTTTTTTTAATTAATTTTTTTCACTAAAATTACACAAAAAATGAATATTTATATATTTATTTTTAAATTAAATGCAACTTTTCCAATTGAATTTTAATATTTTTTATAAAATATGATGAGAGAAAAATAAAAAAATTGGTCCTTGAACAACAAGTAGTCGTTTTCATCAATAAAACTTCCATCTTGACTCGTTAAAACTCCAATAAAAATACTTTATAATATATTTTTTTTACTTGTATTGTATAGGACAGACACGTTATGAGTTTATGCATCTGTCTCGAATTTTTTTGTATTATTTAATCGTTTTTTTTTTTTCATATTTTTTTTACTCTCATTTCGATTTTAATTCTTCGTATGTTTTAAAAAAGTTTCTTCGTCTTTCCATAAAGAAATACCCGCAAACGATTTACAAGAATTCAAAGCCTCTTATATACCGACCTGTAATCTTTTACCCCTTGAAATAAAAAAAACAGCTCTAATTATACAGCTTTTTTTTTTTTTTTTTGGCGCACTCCTGAATATATATTCCATCATCTAATTGGTTTTCTCACTTTTAAAGTGGGACCCATTTGAGCAGTTTCTTTCAGATAAATTATAAAATATATATATATATTTTTTTATTTCTCTAGTATAATATATTATTCTGAACAAGGATTTTAAATTATTTTAATATACATCACACATTTTTAAAATATAAAATTGTATTAAAAAAAAAAGCCTCAAATTTTTTTTATAAATATTTTTTTATAAATTAATGAAAATTAATATTTAAATTAAATAATATATTGTTTTTTTTTTCGGCAAATTTATTTTTATAAAATTTGAAAAAAATTCTTTTATCATTAGTGTAAAAATAAAAAAATATATTACATTTAATTATTATAAATAAATAAATAACTATCATACACTGATTGAGATTGAAATAAAAAATAATAATTATTAAAATTATTTATAATATTTACCAAATTATTTTCCAACATAAATGATTTAATTTTAAAAAAATAATACTATTATTAACAAATTTACATTATTTAAATAATTATATATAAATTTATCAAAATATAAATAAATTTTCAATGAAAAGAAATAAAGAAAGACATTTTGTATATATAATTAATCATTAATGGTGTTATTGTTAATTTTAATTTTAGGTACTTGGGAGTTGAGCCAAGATTTGCAGTAGGTACTGAAAACAGTCCAGGTGGTCCTGCTGACAGTGTATCACAGATTGGTGCTGGTGTCATTGGTCCAGCCAGTGCCGAAAGAAACTGTAAGAACTCACACTTGACGGTTAAACAGCAGGGGATATGTTCACGCTCACCTCAGATTCTCCAGGTGAGTTTTATCCATACCTTATCTGATCAAAAGAAATAAAGAAAAAGGAGAATAAAAGAAAGAAAAAAAGGTTTAAAAAAAAAAAAAAACACATAAAATAAAAAATATACAAGTCAGGGCGTAACAAACTTGACGCTTCTTATTGCAACGACCATCATTTATATATTACATTTTTTATTTTTTTTACTTTTTTTACATCCTCTTACTTTTGCACATTATATACACTCAACAAAAAAATTATTAAATACTCGTAATCATTGCACAAAAACCGTAAATGTAATTTTAAAATTTTTTCCAAAAAAAACAAAAAACATTCAATAATTTATAACTAAAAAAATAATGGCAAAAAAAAAAAATTTAAAAGCTCTTTTAAAAGCTTTAAATAGATTCTATTTTGCTGTATAATTTTTTTTTTTTTATTTGACAATATTTTGAATGAATAAAATAGATGGAAAAAAAAAAAAAAAACAAAACTCATGTATATATCTTGGTAATTTAGTGATATTTAAAAAATTAAATTTTTTATTTTTCTTCCCACGATAACGACAAAAAAAATAAAAATAAAAAAAGCAGTAATATATATTCTTTGATGAACAAATGTAAGCTTGTTTGCTTAATGTAAAAACCTCGTTCGAATACTTATATATGAATGACGACAAGCCAGTGTATATATATATATTTTTGGTCTTTTGTAACAAACCGACATAAAATTATTTCAAATGAAAGGTATTTTTTTAAAAATGAATATTTATATTTATGCTAGTTTTGTGATGAATTCAAGCGAAGAAAATCGACTATGAATCGTCATATACATCCTGAAGAATCGATTTATAAATATACATTTGAAAAAAAAAAAAAAAAGAAAAAAAGCCTTTAATTTAAAGTTTCAAGTCAAATGCACACACTGTGTGCGGTAAATTGACGATAAAAATAATAAAAAAGTCAAATGACATGAAATAAATAGTAATAAATTTGAAAAATATATAAAATAATCAATTTACCTTTTGTAAATGTACATTGTGTTATTTTTCAAATGTTCATTCAACAATTTTTTTTTGTTCTGTCATTTACAGGCTGTAAGTGCTGGGGCAAGATTGGCCATTGAAGAATGCCAGCATCAATTTCATTCAGCCAGATGGAATTGTTCAATCAGTATGGAAAATCCAGAAAATATATTTGGTGGTGTTATGCTAGTCAGTAAGTAATAACTCCTATATAAACCTTTAAATTACAATAATAAAACATTTTACTATTTTTTAAATTAATAATTTTATAAATAGATTATTATTATTATTGTTATTATAAACAACACGATAAATTTATTCTCAAGTTTTTCAATAATATATATATATAAATATAACTTATAAATTTCCTTCTCCCATTATAACGAATATGTTTTAAATTCTTGTGAAAAATTTCATTCTAAATTTATCGTGAATCAATCAAATCTAAATTTATCATTTTCGTTATTTTTTTTATAATAAAAATAAGTATATGTAAATATAAAAAAAAAAGCTTATTAATCGTTGACATTATTTCAAGTATATAAAACTACAAAATTTGCAAAGTTAAATTTTTATTAAATAATAATCATGGATTTTTAATTTAAATAAATATATTTGTGCTTTAATTTTCAGACAGTCGTGAGGCAGCTTTTGTATATGCAATATCAGCAGCTGGTGTTGCTTTCAGTGTAACAAGAGCATGTTCCAGGGGCGAACTAACTGACTGTTCTTGTGACAATCGTGTTAGGGCACGTCATCCAAATAACTGGCAATGGGGTGGTTGCAGTGAGGTAATTGCAAATTCATTTACTAAAATCAAAAAATTAATATACTTTACTTGACAAGATTTGTCATTTTAACAAGTCAAAATAAATATCTTGCAATACATAATAATAATAATCAAAAATAAAAAAGCTCTGTATTATTACATGTGGATGGGATATATGTTTTTTTTTTTTACGTGAGTAGATGACCCCTTGTAGACATTGCGCGTTTACAAGAGGATTAACGTGAGCTAAGCTTGTTAAGTTGCAACAACCCTTCACAAGATCCATGACCAGTACTTCAATATTACCACTACTTTTAAAAACTTACCCACAAAGTCTTCTTTGTATATATATATAAATATAAATATCTCATCATAATTTTCACGTACATATATTATTTTATTTTTACAAAATATTCAAGTTTCCTCGTTAATATTTTTCTATTAAAAAATAACAAAAATTAAGTATATAATTTTATATTTTCAATTAAATTTTAATTGTATTTTTAGTGTTTGTATATCAACACTAGTTTATAATTAAATTTACTTGAAAAAAAAAATTATAATTATATTTTAAAAGGTAAAAAATATATGAAATGTATAAAATAATTACGAAATTTTTTTATTTTTTATTATCAAATTGCGATGTAATATTTTTAAATTTTTTTATTTATTGGGTTTATTATTTTGATGATTATTTTTAGTCGTTACCTTGGTATATATTTGTTCAAGATATGTCAAAAGTTGTGTGCTAGTTTAAAGTAAACTTGAGTATATACTATTTGTTCACATTACGACGACATTTGAATTTCTAAATTGTCCCGCGGGAATATGAGCACAAGTTGAGATAACAATGTTTATTTTAAACCAAACAAAAAAAATAAAATAAAAAAAAAAAGAGTATAGATATATGTAAATATAAAGTTAATCCCAACTTGAAGAATTTTCATTTTTCTTTTATTTATATATATATTTATAAATATTTAACCTTTTTTTTTGTTTCAATACAGGATATTCATTTTGGTGAAAAATTATCGAGAGAATGGTCTGATGGTGCTGAAGAGCCAGTTAAAGATGGTGTTGATATTGTCGGATCAAAAGGATTGGCTGGACAACTTATGAGAAAACATGACAGTGAAGCTGGTAGACGAGCTGTTCGTTCACGAATGCAACGTGTTTGTAAATGTCACGGTTAGTATTTTAACACTGACCTTGTTATTAACAAAAAAAAACTATAATAATATTATTTAAATAAAATAAAAATCTCTATTTGATGATTTATATTTTTTTTTTCGAATGTTAATTATAGGTATGTCTGGTTCATGCAGTGTAAGAGTTTGCTGGCGAAGACTACCAGCATTTAGGGGTGCTGGCACAGCCCTGGCTGCTCTTCATGAGGGTGCTGCATTGGTACGTCTTGCACAACGAGGTGGTGGAAAAAGACCTGCTAGACTTAGACCAGCTAGAGCTGATCTTAAACGACCAAATAAAACAGATCTTGTCTATCTTGAAGACAGTCCTGATTACTGTGAACGAAATTTAACGTTAGTATTTTTTTTAAATTAATTTTATTATCTTATCTTTGTACTTATTTCAATTTTACATGTGACAAATTTATGCTGATTTATTTTATGAAAAAAAATAATAAACTCCCGCAGAGTTACAGCACATTAATGCAAAAAATTTTGAAGGGGTTGTTTTGTTAATAGGGTTTTAAAATTCAAACTTATATTGATGCATGTTCACACATGTGTTTATTGATTATACAAATGCTAATGACAAATTTATTATATGGTTAATAAAATTTACAAAAATTCTTAGTAATATTGAATTGAAAAAAATAATAATATATTTATTTTAAAAATAGGTCAAGGTATAAATTTTGAATAAAAAAAAAGTAAATTTATAAATTAAATAATTCTATACGGTGTATTTTTAAAGAATATAATTTTCATAAATTTATTTATACTTAATCTTATAATAAAAGGTAAAAAAAATTTTTTATTTTTTTTTTTATTAAATCAGCTGTTTAAATTCTGATTACCAGTTTAATGAATTTTTTGGATTAAAATTATTGAATATGAATCATCATTAGTAGCCCCCCTTCAAGAATATATTTAACAAAAATATTTTTCATGTCGTTTTTTTTTTATTTTATTTGATATTTTTTTTATTTTTAGTTTACGAGTCGTAAAAAAAAAAAAATAACTTGTATATTTTCAAAGTGATAATTTACTATGTATTTTTTGTATAATGAATTTTAAATTGCCTGAAAAAAGTTTTCATAATTGTATTTTAATTATACATCTTGATTCTTGATCGTTTTTATATTTTTTTTTATTACAAATACCGTTTAATAGGACATACCTAAGTACAACGTTTATGTACCAGGTACTTTCTCCATTTTATTAAATTTAAAAAAAAAAAACAATTTCACAAGACTGGTTGATCCATATTAAGATTAAAACATGTTTACTCATGTTCACTAATTGCATCTATAAATTTAATGAATTACAAATTTATTTATAATTATTTTAACTTATTGTATATACGCAGAAATATAAATATATTAATGAAAATTCAAGACAGATAAATTAATTTATTTTATACAAATAAATAACTTAATAATTTTATCAAAAATAATTTAACAATTCATTAAAATAATAATCTTTATCCAAGTGAAATAAATATAATTCTCCATGTAGTAAATAAAATATAAAATCTCATCTCATATAAAATTTATAAATAATAATATTTAACGATTCAAACCCACTAGTAATATTCAAATGTCAATGTGCATCAAATTGCACAAACGTAAATAAATTTCTAATATAAAAAAAAATCCAGCATAAATTAATAAATTATTCTATTCAATTTGAAAATAAATAATAATATATTTTTATTATTTTTAGACTTGGAATACCAGGTACAAGAGGACGAATATGTAATAGAACGTCACCAGGTTTAGATGGCTGTACATTATTGTGTTGTGGAAGAGGATATCAAACACGAATACGTGATGTTACAGAAAAATGTAAATGCAGATTTGTATGGTGTTGTCAAGTGCAATGTGATATGTGTAGACATACACGTGAAGAGCATATATGCAATTAATTTATCTAAATCAAACAAAGTTTGTTAAAATTTAAAAAGAAAATAAAAAATCCAAGAAAAAGAAGAAGAAGTAGATTGCAATCAGAACAAGAGGCTTAAACATTTTATTAATATAATAAACTTAATTAAATAATTTAATTAAATAAAGAAAAAAATTATTTAAAAGAAAAAACAAAGGGAAAATTAAATTTTTAATATGACTGTCTTTTGTCACGTTGCATGTCAATGGCTGTTTTATTTAAAAAAAAATAAATAAATAATAATAACTATACACTATAATATTATTAATCTGTGCAGCCTGATAATGACATCTTGTGAGTAACAACAATGTGTCTGCTCCAGATTCCATCAAGATTGCGTANAAAAAAAAAAAATAAACTTATTTACAAAAAAAAAAAAAAAAAAAACTTAATCTGCCAATGAATGTACATATAATCTTTTTTTACCTTTTATTATTATAAATTAATAATAACTAAACGTGTATATATTTATATAATTAATGGACTTGATGATCAACTTTTACCATGAAATTTTATTTCAATTTTAAAAATTAATTAATTTGACCGAGCTATGTCCATAAACTATGCTCATTTTAATATAAAAATTTATAATGTGCTTATAAAAATATAAAATCTAAATAATAATTAAATTATCTCACAATAAATTATAGCTATCATCAATATATTAGATAATTAATGTCGTAAATTAAGATATTTATAAAAATTATATACAAAATCATCATGAATTAGAAAATGAAAAAGAAAAACAAAAAAAAAACAAAAAAATTAGAAAAAGTAAATTAACTGCAAATTTATTAAGTAATTAATTTGTTCTTGATATAAAAAAAAAAAAAAAATATGCAGTATTGAAAATTTGTAATTTATTTTATTCACATTAATATATAAGCTATTTAAAAATGTGTCAAATAATTATTAGCTAAATTTAATTTAAAAAAAAAAAAAAAAATATTTAATTATAGTAATTTTTAATAAATCACACAGCATAGCCATAGGCTTTTTAGCTCAAATATATTTGTATATGTACTGCCCTTAAGTGTATTTATAAAAAACAAAAAAATAATAAATAATAATAAAAATATATTAAACAACAAAAACTCTGTTGTTGATTTAAAAAAAAGATTAATTTATTTTATTTTTCATTTACATGAGCTTTATTTATTGTGTCTTTTTAATTTCATTCTAGTTGGTTTATTTGTTTTTTTTTGTAACCACCAAGACAATGCACTTGTTGTAGCAAATAATATACCAAACAAAATTCCAATTAATATGCCAATATATAATTGTACATCTTCAGCAAATGTTTTGACACTTGTTGCTCTGTCAATTGCTGAAAATTCAATGATATTTTTATCATTTCTAGCAATCCAATCAAGCCAAAATATTAATTTATCTGTTGATGGTATTGGTCTGTCTCTGATTGATTGTGACACCATTCTGCCAGCTTCACGATAAATTTTATTATCATGAATATTAGCTATTGTGTCAATTATTTTTTCCACTGTATATTCATTTGCTAATGATATTCCCATACCAAGTTTAACAGCACGTTTGTCATTCAACATGTCATATGGATTTTTAGCTACACAAATTATTGGAGTACCATGATAAATTGCTTCAAGAAATTCAGTGTCTTTACAATGACAAAGTAGCACTCTTGTTCTACTGTATCCTGAATAAAATAAAAATAAAAATTACATTAATTTAACTCATGACAATATTGTTTTGTCTGATAATATATTTACCAATAAGATCTTGACGATCAACATTTGAATGTAAAAATAAATTATCCGGTTTATCTGTTGGAAATTTTGTTAATTTTGTTTTCCATATTATTGCTTGGCCTTGTCTACCTTGTGGTAATTGACGTGATACACCTTTTATTAATTCAGCATATGTGTCATCTAGCAATACGACAATTGTACCAAGTCGAAAATCAATTAAATTTTTTTGTAAATCATCTGGTAATGGTTTTGGTCCTCGACAATGATGACAACCAGTCTGTAAATTAAATTATTTATATTATTATATCTTGTCTTATTTTTTTGGTTGTTTATAGTGTCAGTTAAATTAATTACTTCAACAAATCTTTGTGTTAATGATGCAAAGCTATTTCTCAAAATTGAATCACCAGCCCAAAATAGTAATTCAACATTTGAATATAAATCATCAATATCATCATCAGCATGATAATTTTTAATATATTTTTTAATTAAATTCATTGCAGGTGTTATATAATTATTTTTTGAACGTCCAATAATTGTTTTATGATGAATATTATCCCAAAAACGATCATAAATACCATCAGTACTTATTGGAATGCCAAATTTTGTTTTTTCCATTGCATAGTGTTCTTCTTCAATACCAAGTGACCAGATAACTGGTATTGAGCCAATATATTTTGTCCAAGGAAGTAAACAACCATCATGTCTGTAAAATAATAATATATATTTAATTATTTTTATTTAATTATTTGTTGATAAATAATTTACCTGAGTGCTGGAAATATAACAAATGTTGGTTGAATTTCACCAATTGTTTTTAATATTTTTTCATCACTTATTAAACTTTCACAAGCTCTTAATGCTTTAGCTTCAATTGTTGAAGTTTTATCAATTGTAAAATTGAGTTTAATAACATCAACTTCAACAAGATGTTCATAAATATCATAATCATTTGGAACTATTAATGTTGAACTTATTCCATTGTCAGTTAATGAATTTGCCAATAATGAAATATCATATGTTTCTTCAAAACCAATGACAAGAGCTGTTTTTGGTGGAAGAAACATACTTGATGCACTTGATAAATCAATAAATATTAATGATAAATTTATCATCAATATAATTAACATGTTGGATTTATTATTTAACATGTTTAATTTAGCAACACAAGATATCTTTTGATGACTATTCTGGAATTTTATTAAACTATCAAGCCAGTAGAAGACTGTTGATGTAATTTTGGATTATTTTTTACTGTTTTATTTTGTATTCAGGAGCCGCGTAATAATACTGATGAAACCAACAACTTCCATCAACTGCGTAGCAATTTTTTTGGTAATAATTTGTTGATGATTCATACATTTAAACATTTCCCAAAATGGAAACTAATATTAAAACACTTGTCCACTTTTGTTTCTTATCATCTAGATCAAATAAACAACCGGCTTTATTTTTTTTTTTTTTTTATATTGATTAGTTACAATATAAACAAAAAAATAATACCATTCAACATTGTTTTAATTATTAAATTTAACAATAATTAATATTTTTACAAGCAACTTGTAAACAATCGTAATTTATTCCTTTAGTATTGTTTTGTTTTTTTGTCAACAAATGAGATAACTCATTCATTTGACAATTTTTTTAATGTAAACAAATGTAAATAAACAAATGAAAATTATTATTATTATTACAAGACTGCCATTGGAACATGTAGATTCCTTTAATTAATGATAACACATGTGTGTATTNCATTTTTGAATGTTTTTTTTTTTTTTTTTTGTCCAGTTAAAATTAAAAACCACATGTTTATTTGTTTACAAAAATATTTTTTAATTGTCAATGGTGATTTAATAGATTTGTTTGATTAGATTAGATAATTTTATTTGATTAATTAAAAATGACAAGAACATGTGCTTATCCAGCTTGTCATACTGGCTCAAATGTTTCCAGAAGAAATAATAAATATAATAATATTCGTAACAAGTCATTATTTAAATTTCCAAGAAAGGTAATTAATTAAGTTTTTTTTTTTTATTATTCTGTGCTAATTTAATTATGTGTTATTATAAATTTTACAGGATTTACCACAAAGAAAACAGTGGGAAGAGGTTATTGGACGAGCAGCAAAAGATCATGAAGTAATATGTGAAGATCATTTTCCCATCGATAAAATAGTAAGAGATTATAAAATTTATTTACCAAATGGTAATGTTGACGTGGTGGAACGTGGTATTACTCGTCTTCAACCAGATGCTGTACCATTTCTTTATTTGCCAGTGAGTAAAAATAATACAAAAATGTCAATCTAAATTCAACATTAAAATATTATTTTTTAGGTTCCTTTACCAGAACATGATTATGCAAAAAAAGATGCTGTGAAAAATGCTGAAAAATCAGAAACAATTAAACAAGATAATGAAAATACAATTGTCAATGTAAAACCACCTCAAAACAATATTAATAATGTTCAACAAAATATAATTTTAAATAATCTAAAAAATGTTGAAATTAATCAACAAATTGTTAATGGAATACAAAATAATATTCCTGCCCTGATACAAGTTGATGTATGTATTAATTTTTTATTTATTATCTTTATAATATTTAATTATTATTTGTTATTATTTTCAACAGAAACAACATCCACCACCTCTTATTTGGCGACTACCTATTGATAATAAGTCTAATAATACAAAAATATCAACAGCAACATTAACACCAATAACACCAATAACACCAATGACAACAACAGGGTTAACATTTTTAATTGCCAAAGAATTGACACCACCAACTAAAATAATTAATAAACAAAATGAATTGCCAGCACCATCAACATCTGTGACACCTGTAACGCCAATAGCAACAACGCCAATAAAAATAACAACACCAATAACAATAACAACAACACCAAAATCAATAACATCAACAACAACAACAACAACACCAGCAACAGCAACAGCACCAATAACATTTAATATTAGAAAAAGATTTAGTCATAAAAAAACTGAAAAAATTAAAATAATTGATGAACCAGAAAAATGGGATCTAGATAAATTGTACAATGAATTATCAATAGTTTATGATGATAAAATGAAATGGGGTGTTATTAGATTGGATAATAAATTATCAATAATTGTTTTTGATAATTTAATACATCCAAAGAAACAAATGATTGTTTTTTATGATTTAACATATGAGGTATGCTAGCTAATTGATTGAATATTTATTTAATTTATATTGATGATTATTTTTTTTTTTTTAATTTAGGTTCGTATTAATTGTCGAAAAATATTTGTACCTGGATTAAAAGAAAATACAAGTATTGATAATGTTGTTCATAATATAAGAGTATTACATAAATTGGTACCTTGTGATGGTCCTGGTGGAGGTGAAAGGTATTTATATTTTATTTCATTAATAATGTGGTTATTTAATTTTTTTATTAATGTTTGATTATTTATTTAAATAGTCCAGCTTTGAGTTGTTCTGGATATGCATCTGTTGATGGTTCAAGGGTAAGATATGGACATTTACGTTGTCAAAGCTGCAATGAGTTGAGAAAAAAAATACTTCGTAAACGAGCATATGATATTAAAGTTGAAAAAAGATTACATGATAAAATTAAGAGCTTGAGGAGAACAGTTAAATTGACGAAGGCTAAATTAAAAAGAATTAAAGCTAGATATGGTGATAAAAAAGATATAGATGAACTTTTAAATACAGAAGAATCAGATAATGATGATGATTTTTTAAATGTAAATAATAGCTGAATTTATAATTTATTTAATTTTAAATTATAACTGTAATAAATTTCATTTATTTTTACAATATTGTGAGTTTTATTTTTTTTAATATTTTTATTAACCTTTTTTTAAATTGAACAATTTTTCATATTTTTTTTTTTAACTTACAGCTTTATAGTTAGTTGAAATTTGAAAATTAAATCATTCAATTTTCGCTTATTTTAATGATCTTGAAATAATTATTAATTTTTTTTCATTTAATATTTGATATATAAATCATACTTGAATGTTAAATTTATTTAAAATTATAAAATTAAATCATTCAATGATTTATAATGATTATAATAATATATTAATAATAATCAAAATATTATTAGCTTTCAATATTATTTAAATTAACAAATTTAAATTTTATAATTAAATTTTATCAACATTTTAGCTTTTTTTTTCAAACTTAAATTCTACAAAATAATGAAAATTAAAAAATTCAATCATTCAATTTTCAATAAATTATTATCATGACCTTGATGCAATAATAAATTTTTAACTTAAATATTTTTTTAAATAACTCAACTTATCCTCACTATTTTTTTTTTTTTCAAATATTAATTTGACATTTCCATCAAATTAAAAAGCTTAATCACTCAATGATTCACAATAACTAAATAA
>MKYW01000025.1:1555186-1568385 GCA_015776835.1 Aphidius ervi | reverse complement strand
AATTTTAGATGGTGCTTTATTTGTATATACAAATTCTAATATTTGTAATGCAACATCAAGTTCAATGTCATTTATTTTAATGACATTATCATCACCATCAGCATCAGCATCAGCATCATTGACAGTTTCTTTAATAATATCTTTATCAAACATTGCTGTAAACACTGGACTATGAACAGACAATATCATTTTATGAGCTTTTAATTGTGTACCAGCAATATCAAGTACAACATCACTAAATTTACCATTTTTAAAATAATCATACATACGATTATTAATTGAATCATCATTAATAACATTAAATTGCTTAATTTTTTTACATGTTGTTGATGTACCAGTCATAATTCCAACTTCTAATAATATTGTCAATGTACCATCTGGTAAATTATTTTTATTTTTATCAAATATATCACGTAATTTTGCAAATTTTGGATATGTTATTATTCCATCATCTGGTATTGTTATTGGCATTGTATCACTTCCAGTTTTATGAGTTTTTTTATTATCATTATTTATAATTGATAATGATATTGTAACACGTTTTGAATTATTTGCTGATTTTTTATAATCAATTAAATGTACTTTTAATGTTAACATAGCAGCACCAGCATCATAACGATAATTTGATGATAAATCAATACGCCAATTATATTTTTCTTCATTATCTGATGTAAATATTGATGACTCAAGATGTTGTCCATCATTTTCAATACGATATTTAAAATTTTTAATTGACCAAATGTAACTTTCTTGTTTAATAATTGTATCAGTCTCACACCAAAGTTTTGGCTCAATAATTGTTGATGTTTTTTGTGTGTTATTATCATTATCATTATCAACATTATCAACAATAGCGTCATCATTTGTTTTTAATGATGGTGTAAGTTTACTTGATATAACTGGTGTATTTGTAGCAACAGTTGCTGTATTTAACTTTGAATTATTTGTTGATGCAAATTTTGATGATGAAGCAGTTGATGTGAATCTTGTTGGTGCTACACCATTCCAAAGATATTGAAATTCTGGTGATGTTACTGTTGGAGGAAAACTCCATGTTACAGGATCAGTTGAATTTAAATATTTTGAAAAACAAAAATCACCAAAACCTGGTACTGTTGGAAGTGAGTTGTCAATATTTGATGGAACAAATGTATTTGAAGTCATTGAAAATGATTCTTTAGCAGGTGATCCATAAGTTGGATCAAATAAATTTGTTGCTGTTGATGATCTTTTTTTTGATGATTCAAAAAATATATGTGTTGATGAAGAATTTGGATTTTCATTTGTTAATTTTGCAGTGGTAGTTGATATAAAAGGTTGATGAGTTGATTTATTTGAAAATTTTGAATCAAATATTGGTGAATTTATTGGATTTAATGGTGTTGATGCAAAAGTTGGTTTACTTTCACCAAAAAGTGGTACTGGTGATCGTCTTGATGAACAATTTGCAAATTCAACTGCTGGTTTTAATTCCATGTTTAAGCTTGAAAAAAAAAAATCAAGTAATTATTATTTTATATTAAATATTTTATTTATTCATTCATTTTGATGAATAATATTTTGAGATTTTTATCAATATCTTAACCTACGAAAATGTTTTATATTTATTTTAACAAAACAATATGTAATTATTAATTATTAATTGTTGACTTACCAATAATATATTTATCAATTGTTTAATGAAATTAATATGACAATTTTGTAGAAACAATTTTTTTTTTTGTCAAGACAGAAGAACGTCCAGGCACAATGAAAAAAAAAAAAAAAACAAAAACACAGGGGAATCTGATCCCTTCCCCTAATTTTATTCACACAATTTGATGACAAAAGAAAATATTTTTAATATTTTTATAAATATTTTAAGATTAAATTTTCAAGAGATTTAAAATTTTTTTGTTTAATTATCTATTATTAAATGTCTAGAAAATTTATTTATAATAATTGCAATTTTACAGTTATTTTTTTTCAAAAATTTCAAAATATTTTTTTATTATTTTTTTTTTTTATTGTAAAAAGCCGACAACTACCGATGGCTACCGACAACAGTGCACTTTTGACTGTGTGAGTGTGTGTCACTGTGTGTCACGTTGAGTTGTGCATATTTTGAGATTAAATAAGACGCATATAATAATATTTATTCATATACAAATAATCTAAATAAAAAAACATTAAAAAATAAAAACAAGTTGTATTAAATAGTCAGTGAAAATAAAATAAACTTATAAGCTTATCAAAATATATTTATACATAATTTAAATTTATAATTTTTGAGGTTATATTCACTTGTATACATTTGTTAATTGAATTATTATTATAAAAATGAATTTTTCTGATCCCTCAAAAACTGGTCAACCAGGTGGAATACAATCCACAACACCAGGTAAAAAGAAAAAGATGAAAAAAAAAAACATTTAAATTTATAAACAATAATAAATTAAAATTAATTATTTGTTGTTGTTATTATTGTTGTTTAAATTAGGATTTGGAGCTGGTACAAATGATCCAAATAAACCACTTGGTGCATTTTCTATGCCATCAATGCAAAATCAAGCAAAACCTGGTGGTTTTACATTGGGTTCAACACCAGCACCGGCATTTGGTTCATTAGGAACATCATCAACACCTGGAACTTTGTCATTTGGTGCTACACCAATGAATCAACCATCTGCACTTTCATTTGGCACAACACCAGCAGCATCAACTGGTGGTATATCATTTGGCATGAATACAAATACACCAGCAACAAGCTTTGGCGCAATTAAAATGCCAAGTTTAACAACAGCAACACCAAATACAGCACAAGGTGGATTATCATTTGGTACACCAAAAACATCAACAACAAGTGGTTTTACACTTGGTGGTGGAACAACAAATACTGGTACAACTCCAGCACCAGCATTTGGCTCTTTACCAACATCAACACCAGCATCAACTGGTTTTACACTTGGTGGTGGTGCAACACTAACAACAACAAATCCACCAGCATCATCAGCAGCAGCAGCAACAACTGGTGGTGGTGGTGGTGGTATTAGTTTTGGTATGACAAATACATCAATAGCACCAACAAGTATACCATCAACTGGTTTAACATTAAATACACCAGCTTCAATTGCTCCAACATCTGCTACATCTGGATTTAGTTTATTATCAAATACAACAGCAACAACAGCAGCAACAACAACAACCACAACAACTTCTGCAACACTTGGATTTTCATTAACTGGTAATACTGCATCAACAGCAGCTTCAACTGCTACTTTACCAAGTACTGCTAATACTGCACCACCACCAACAACACTTGGAAATGTTACAACGTAAGTTGATTATTAATTAATTTGAATTAATTATAAATATTTAATTATTATTTATTTATTTTAGTGTTACACCATCATCAAATAGTGGACAAAGTAATTCAATAAATTTTTGTCAACTTGAAGAATCAATAAATAAATGGACACTTGAATTAGAAGAACAAGAAAGAGCATTTGTTAATCAAGCTACACAAATAAATGCATGGGATAAATTATTAATAGCAAATGGTGAAAAAATTGTAACCCTAAATGAAGAAGTTGAACGTGTTAAAGTTGAACAACAAAAATTAGAACATGAACTTGATTATGTTGTTGGACAACAAAAAGAACTTCAAGATTGTCTTATACCACTTGAAAAAGAAAATTCATCATTATCAGTATCTGATTCAGAGCGTGTTTCAACATATAGATTAGCTGAAAATCTTGATACACAATTAAAACAAATGTCGGAAGATTTAAAAGAAATTATTGAACATTTAAATGAAGCTAATCGTGGACAAGATTCAAGTGATCCAATGGTACAAATTGGTAAAATTTTAAATGCCCATATGAATAGTTTACAATGGCTTGATCAAAAAACATCAATAATTGGACAAAAAATTCAACAAATTGATCAATTACATCAAAATTATCGTCAAGAAAATGAAAGAAGTTTTAGTCTTGCATATAATTAATTAATTATTTAAATGAAAAAAAAAAACAACTCCCAAATCTAGTTTATAACATCAATCTTGTATTTTGAATAAATAAATTTTTCTTTTTTTTTAAATTTATTAAATATTAAAATATAAAATTATATAAAATTTATTTAAAAACTAATACCTGGTATAAAATAATTAATTTTAATATTATTTTGTAAATTAACATGTAAGTATAACATTTGTTCATGTAATATATTACATTGTACACTATCAGGACGTACAGCATCCCAAGCTAAAAACATAATGAATCTTTTGATGTCAATAGTTGCTGTTATTTTATCTTGATCAGTTGTATTGTCTTTCCATACACGAAGATCACGAAAATGTGTTGCAACAGTTGCTTTATTTGTTTCACTTTTAAGTATCAACATGCCATTATTATCAGCAACAATACCTAAATATGGACTCATGTTTTTCATTCTTTCAACAACATTACGTATGTGTTTCATTGGTGGTAAATCAATTGTTATCTAAAAGACAAACAAAACCAGAAAAATATATATTAATTTAACAAATAAATAAATAGTCAACTGTTGTTGTTGTTTCTTTTTCAAGTAAATTTACATCAAAAGCTGGTACAGATGGTGTTTTATATGATGGCCATTCTTGTCGTGGTACAACTCTTATTGGTACATCATGAACACACTGCCAACAATCAGTTATTGCTGGTATTTCAATGTCTAATGTTAAACATGGTTGTTGTTTATTTGTCAATTTAATTGTAACACTTGTTGCTGCTGTTTTTAATGTTGTTAAACTTTTTGATAACATCAATGTATCAACTTCAAGATAAATCAAATTTTGTTCTACATCAGCACCAGACAATGAGTATTGATTGAAAAAATGATTTTTTGATAATACTGCCCATACTATTGGATTCATGTCATCCAAAACAGTAAAACATATCTCATCAATACTCATTATCATAACACAAAGTTTTGACATTTTTGATATTGCATTTACGACATCTACAATAAACATTAAATTTTAATATTATTCGTTTATTTATAATTTATTTAATATGTCAAAGGTTATAAAATTAAAATTAATAAAAAACTTACTTGTAAAATCTCGCATTGCCAATGTCTCTGACATTCTACATTTAAATTTCATTTTTATATATTTATTTTAATTAATTAATTAGGTATAACAAATTAATATCCACTTTTTGTTTATTATTATTTTCAAGCTGTCTTTTTGAGAGAGAGTGAGAGAGATTTTGTTTTTGTTTATTTATTTTTTTTTGTTTATGATTTTTTGGCGGGACATTGATTTTGTTGACAACAGGGCATTTGGTGTTATCGACATTTTTAAAATTAATATCAAAGAATACCGTTAGAGGTCTGATGAACTATGGAAAAATTGTAAAAAATTATTATTATTGTCGTTGGTCCCTTGTACATAGTCCCTTGCGACCTTGTGGTTGCTGGTGTTGCTGGTGGTTCCCTCCAATTTTAATCTTCAATGATGAGAAAGTTTTGTCAAGTTTTGTCCTCAGGTTAATTGTCAGTTGTCACGATTGATTGTTACCCAATTTTATTTTTTTATAAAATTAACAATTAAAATTAAACAGTATTTACCAGTGAATAATATAACAGACATATTGTTGATAAAAATATTTAATTGTTGTATAAAAATCATAATACTACCGGTAAAATAAAAAAAGAAAAAAATTGTTTGATGAAAGAGAGAGAGAGAGAGAGAAACTCATTCCAAGGGCCATTTTGTTAAAAAATTGACTAAAATTTTTTTGTTAAATGATTTTGAAGATGTCACCAAGAAGTAACTGGTCAAGGCAATATTCCTCCGATAACATCAATAAATTAAAAAGGTAACAAATTAACAATAATTAAAATAAAAAATAAAAAAAACAAATAAATTACAACAACCTGTTGTACCTATAAAAAAAAAAAAAAAATTTATAAAATAAGCTCCCACAAGTCATTTGTTTATAATTAATAACCATTTTTTTTTACATTCAACAATTGAATTATTATTGTTGTTATTTATTCCCCCCTAGCAATAAATAAAAAAATATAATTTTTATAAAACTTTATTATAAATAAAAAGAGTAGACAACCTGTTTTTTCCCCTCCAACAAAACAACAAAACAGGCTGGAAATAAATTAACAAATTTATTGACAATTTAATTTATTTATAAACAATTAAATAACCTCTTTATAACAACAATCATATAATCAACCCAAAATAATTTTTTTTTAATAAATAAAAAATTTATTTAAATAATTATAATACAAAATTAGCAAAATGACATCAAAAAATGGAGTAACAACAATCATTTGTTTTTTATTATTTTAATAAAAAATTTTTTTTAATAAATAACAATTATTTAAGAGATGTGTATAATTTAAGATTAAAATAATTGACAAAAGGATGTTTCAATAAACCACATACACGCGTGCCGTCTGTATAATACTTTCTCAAAAAAAAAAAAAAAAGAAACTTACAAAAAGTTGTATAAAAATTTTTCCCTTCTTCGAGGGTCCTATCGATGCAGCCTAGATGTGTGACAGGTGGTAAAGACACGTGGCACACGAAGTCCAATACATATATGTATTATCAATATCATGATGATGACGATGATGATGATGATCATCATCATCTCCTCCTTTTCTTCATCATTGCCTTACTGGTATATTTTTTTTTGACTCTCTTGCTCACTCAATAGCATCCGGGCTATTCGTCTTAACCGTATAATATTATTTTTCTTACGTATTACAATTCCACCCCATCATCATCATCATCACCACCACCACCACCACTGCCATCACATTCATGTATTTTACAAGAATAAGATAGTATCCTTGGAAAATTTTATACAGGGGTGGATTTGAACGCGTGCTACCAACAACAGCTGCAACTATAACATAAATAGCCATCAATCTATACAAAAAAANAAAAAAAAAATTCAATGTGTTGTCTCTTTACACTATTTTTTTTTTTACTTTATATATATAAAATGCAAATAAAATAAGACACCGAGTAGAGCCTTTACATGTGATGACAATTTATCATTTACATTAGAAATAAAAATATGACAGTCATTGCAACTGGGTACATCAAAGACTTTTTATTTAAAAAAAAAATGAAAAAAATAATAATTATCCTTGAAATATCGAGTATCCTGAGGAAGTTGAGTTTTTTGATACATCTAGAGTATCCTTATGGTACCTCATGGTTTCCCGCATCGAAAATTTAAACTTGAAAAAAAAAAAAGAGTTAAAAAATTCTAGGCCTCCCTGAAAGTAATAAAATCTCACGAATATAACATGGTACCTAATATTTGTGTTGAAAGAAAAAAAAAAATTATATAAAATAATAAACGTATACAGCTATATGGTAACAAAATCTTGTAAAAAAAAAAATTTTTTTTGATTGTTGTCGTAGATCATATTACATGGTGGCTTCAACAAGATCCAATGATTAACAAAAAAAAAAAAAAATCTATAAACAAAAAGGGTTAATTAATTTAAAAAATAAAACCCTGTAAAATATGCTGTGATGACGTCAATTTTTTTAGGCGGCAAATTCTGCCTAGCAACACATTCAGATAAAAAATACAAGAGTTTAAAGTAGCACGTGGTGGACCACACTATAAAAATAAATAATAAAGTTTTAAGAAAAATAAAATGACAAGATAAAGAAATTAAAAATAAAATGAAAAATTTTTGTATTAAATAATTTTTCATTTTATATAATATTGTATAAATAAAAATAATAGTTAGTTAATGTATAATATATTAATCGATGGATTTTTAAAGGGGGTTTAAAATGCCGGATGGTTTTATCTGTGTTAACATATACCAACAAATTAAATACATGTGTATAAATCCCAACAAGTCATTGAAATGCTGTCGCTACTCGATGAGATTTAATGAGTCTCTGAAGTATATAAGTGATTTTTATTATTTGTTGTTATTATATTTCATTATTATTATTATTATTATTTATTTTTTTATTTGGACTTGATGATGGGCTGGGCTTGGCTTGGTTACATACACGAGTATATATTTTTTCGTATACATATCACATAATTGTATGCAGGAATTTCGCGAGTTTTTTGTATTGGTCCTGGGGCGCCGTGGTCTCTTCAGTTCTCTTCCTATATATCACATGCATAATGTATATATATGTATGGGTTTTAATAATTTATATGTGTGTATATTAAAAATAACTATTCAACAAATAACTAAACTTAATTTCGTGTCAATTCTTAGAAATGAGCGGTCTTCTCTCAATGGTCTCACTTTAAGGTAGAAAAATTTAGAAAAAAAATATAATATTAATCTATTTATCATGATTATTAATTTATTTAATTTTATAGAAATTTTTTTTTCTCAAATTATAGCCAATTGTTGTAATAATAATAATAATTTTTTTTTTTTTTTTNTTTTTTTTTTTTTTTTTATAAAAAATAACATTTAAAATGTACTTTTGATTTTTTAATTTGATAAAATATTTTGGAGTATTTGGAAGGAAAATTTAAAAACAATAAATAATAAAAAATTGTATTGTTCATTTATTGTTGTATTTTGACGAAAAAAAATTTAAACGTTAATGTTGGTGAATTGCGGTCAAATAACATGGTACTTGTCGGCTTTTCATGGGTTGTAATATTTTTGTATTTTTTATTTTTGTTTTGTTCTTTTGAAGTTCACGAGAACCGCGATTTTGTGTATACCATAGTAACCACCACCACCACCACCAACAATATATTAAAGAGAGAAAAAGAATCGAGTGAGCTTGTGAAACCCAGCGATTTTTAAGTTTGGAATGCAAGTGGGACCTCCGCGAGAGCCATCGAGTTTCGAGGCTGATGCAGCAACAAACACACTTTGGTTGCTGGGCCAACGAATAAACCAGTGAGCCAAAATATAACAAAATAAACAACAAATTTATATATACCATACAGCTAAATCTATACCATAATATTATTTAAAATTTATCTACTTGTTTGAATAATTTCATCAACCAAGTAGATAATTTTTATTTTTTTTTCTTTAAATTAATGTGCATGTAATTATTTAATTGAAAACAAATGGGGAGAATTTAAATAGTTGAAAAAAATATATATAAACTACGAAGATTTAATGAGGAGAATAAGACCAACGCGTTGTTGATGTTGTTGGTGGTGACTTTGCACACCACCACCATCATCATCATCATCATCATCATGATCACCAAGTGCAAATGAAAATTGTGATTATTCTTGGACTAGCACTTTTTAACTTGCTTGCTTTTATTTTGTTGGCTAAAAATACATTGTACCCAAGTGAATATAAAATTTTTTTACTTTAAAATAAAAATTTATTTTTTTTCTATTTAAATTTATACAAATTTAATTATTTAAGATAAATATTTTAAATTATTCTTATTTGTAATTAATTTATAAATATTCAATAGCCTTGTGAATTTTTTAATTTTATAAATTTTATAAAAAAAAAAATAATTGATTAATTTTAAAATAGCAAAAATTATTTTTTTCCAATTATTGATATTATTATTATTATTCATTATTTAAAAAAAAAAATTAATATATATAATAACAACAATTATAAAAATTTTCTTTTTAATGTCTATAAATTACTCCAAAATGTTATCCATAAATTAGCCTTATAACAACCACGTTTTATCAAAATATAAATAAAAAAATATACGCCCCTGTGTCACAAACAAACTCCTTTAAGCCAGAAGACACTTATAAAAATTTATTAAAAACAGCATGCATTTATCCATCGACCCCCTAGCTTTAATTTAAAAATTAAGAAAAATGATAATAAAAAACAAGCACACTCGCTATATTAGAAAATCTAAAAAAAACCATAAACAACCCCAAAAATAATTTAGAAAAAAGGGTTAATTTTTTATATTTTCAATCAAACTAAAAGTACATAAATCATCCCTCCATAATTTCGTTAAAGCTCGGTAAATCCTCGGTTAAATTCGTCCACATTTTACCCTCTTGAAAAAATATTAAAAAAAAATACATGTACTTAGATGACTATCTTTTTCATATTGCCTGTCTCTTTGTCTCTATCTATCGGTCTTTTTCCTGCATTTTATATTTTTTTTTAAAATTTTTTTTTATAGTGTTTCACAGTCTCCATGCGGTCGACAGGCCCAGACCTTGCTATCGCCGCCAGAATACCGCCCCCCACCCTTCCTTTGGCTTTAGACCCCGTTTTTTTTTTTTTTTTCTTTTTTAAGTATATATCTGTGTTGTGTTGTACATATACAAGTATTAAATTTGTGTGTTTGCCCTGGCTTTGCCTGGTACCCAATACCCCAACTTCTATTTCATCAGTCAGTTGATTCCTAACCCTTAGTCGAAAACGAGCTAGCGTTCTAACAACTAATCCTCATCTTCAGTTATTGTTATTTTTTTTTCCCATTTATTCCTTACTATCCTCTTTTCCTAACAACAATAATTTCATTAATTTATTTAAACAAATTAAGTATTTTACAAGACCAAGAGGGTTGATTGATTAAATAACATTATCAATTTAATCTGTTGAAAGATAAAAATACAAGATTTTTTTGTGATTCATTTTGGAGTATATCGGTCCATTGCAGCTGAACAAATTTAATGTTATATTTTTGTACAGTTTATATATATATATATTAATCTCCCTTTATATTTGAAGTTATCATAAATACGCAAGCGCGTCAATTTGACGCCAAGGGGTGGATAACAAAATACATTGTTGGAAATAAAAAAAAAAATTTATAAAAATCGATAGTTGAATGTGGCGTCTAAAATATACAACATCTACTAAATATACTCAAATTTATAATACAACAAATTACTCCAAATATCAACAATAAAATATTACAACAATAAAAACAACAACAACAACAAAAATAATCAGAGATCAGTGAAGTTTTTTTTTTTTTTTAAATTTATCAAGAAAAACAAAGAGAACGTTTGACCGCGTGTGTGTGTGTGTACATAGAATATACATGTGCCGATGTTGAAAAAGAGTGGGAGAAACATGATGATGATGATGACGATGATGACGACGATTGTTGTGTTGTTGTGAAAAACTTGAATCAGTGTGTTCTTTCGTGTATTACTGATAGGTTGGTTCAACGTTGCTCGCGTGTCAAAATAATAATAATAATAATAATTAAACAAAAAAAAAAGTAAATATTTATATAAAACAACTTGTTAAGTACTTGAATTAAATATTAATTAACAATTATATTGTTGTTCAAGTGTTGAATTTTATATAAAAATGTTTAAAGTTGAAGAATTTTTTAATTATTTTATTTAATCAAATGTTGAGTGTTTGCAAGACGACTATTACATCATGGATATAGTGTAAAAAAAATATATTTAATTAAAATACAAAAAAATACTTGACCTTTGTATGGAAATTTATATTTTTATATATAAATATTATTATCATTATTATTATTACTGAGTAATCGTAAACAATTATTGAGGTAAAAAAATTTATTAAAAAAAAAAANAAAAAAAAAAAAAAAAAAAAAACAACATGGAACATAGACCTGACAATTTACTTGTGCCTGGTAAAACAGTGGATATTGCAACTTATCATTCGTCATTTTATTCACCACCACCAACTGAAGCGTAAGTTTTATTATTAAATTAACAAAAAAAATAATAATAATAATCATATTGTTTTTTGTTTATTATTTAATTGTCAATTTACTTGCAAATTTAATATACATTTATTTAAATTAATTTTATTGATTTATCTTGAAGGTAAAATACCGGATGTTTAATACTGATATATTTTTTTGATAGTGTGTGTGTGTGTGTGTGTGTGTGTGTGTGTGTGTGTGTGTGTATAGAGGATGTAGACGTTATCAAGAGAGCACTCGACATAGTGACTCGAAGAGTTTTCATAAATTATATTACTTTATTTATTAATTTTTAAGACACCCAGTTTAATAATTATCCACTTAATTAACCAACACGGTTAAATTATTTGTCTTGTAATTTTTTGGGGTTTTTAAAAATCATTTAGATTGTTGTTGAAAAATCAGTGGAAAATTACTCTGGAAATTGGAGTAATTTATATGGATTTTTCTTTGTAGAAAAAAATATATCTACTCAAAGAATTTTAGGAAAAAAATTGAGTTGATATTTTATTAATTTATTGAATGATAATTTTAATATTTAATTTGCATTAATTTTTTAGCCATTAATTTATTGCAAAATAAATAAGCATATATATATTTTTTTCTTTAATATTATTAAAGTCACGTACTAAAAAACATGACTTTCTCACCTGTCGAAAATAAATTTATAAATTTAACATTAATTTATCATTGGACCTTTAAAATATATATTATCATTTGAGAACCGCTGAATTATATCTTTAAAAAAAAAAATTCCAATAAAAATAAAATTAACATATTGTGGAATTCTAAAGACAGGGTCAAGTTTTAATTTTTATCAATTTAATACTTGTTACCATGTGAACGTATCAGACAATAAAATTATTATTATTATTATTATTATTTTGAATAATAATTATATTGATGGTAACAACAGCAACAGCAGCAGCAAGTAGACAACCCTCCGTAATGATTATTCAAATCTTGATACTGATAGCAGCTGCGACCCCTTTTTTTGTATTATTATTTTATTTTTTTTCATGTGATTTCATTGACTGGGGTGTATTATCCCTTGGAAAAAAAAAAAAAAATCATGATTACTGCGTGTGTAGAGAGAAGCAAGATAAGAAAATAAAATAAAAATTTTTTTTAACAACACGATCAAAAGAAATAATAAATATACTTAAATGCCAAATTGCAAATACAAATGGCTTTCAGATGTTCAAGAAGACGAGTATATTTTTCAAAGGGAAATACAAAAAATAAAATAAAAATATGAATTATTATTGTGTTTAAAAAATCTTGTAACTTCTTGGGGTTGTTGTGAACTGGTTCAACAAGACACATGATGCATTCATCTGCCTTGATTTATAAAATAAAAAAAAAATTGAATTTTTCATTTATTTATTACTCACGTGAATGAAAATAAACATAAATAAATTTAACAATGATAATTAATCAAGTGCAATGATGATGATGATGATTGAACAAGGAATAAATTTTCCCACTCAAAATAGAAAAAAAAAGGAGAATAATTTATTTAATTTTTAAATCGCACCCTTATCTAAATAATCATTAA
>MKYW01000025.1:1505227-1555170 GCA_015776835.1 Aphidius ervi | reverse complement strand
TTTTTTTTGATAAATGGAATGGGTGTAGGATAATGGTGGGCGTCAACTATTAAAAGAAAAAAAAAAAATGTAAATATATTGAATATTAAACGCTGAGAGTTTGATGATGCAAGTGGTCAATTATTAAAAACGTATGGCGTTTTTATTCGCAGGGTGTTTATGGATATATATATATGTATTCCCACGGGGGTTGAATTAAAGATTCACACGGAAAAATGCCATCGCACTTGTCATGGGAACGAGCACAGTTCAAGCTACATGTACCTATAATGTATAGCGCAAAAAAAATAATATATAATAATAACAATAAAAGAAATGAAAAGAAAAGGTAAAAAAAAAAATAGGGAGAAAAGAGGAGTGGTAACATAAGGTGAGGTGCACCCAAGGGGGATGATGAACTAAAGGCCACCCTTCGACCCTTCTTCATGCTCACATATATACCTACTTTTTTTATTTTATTTTTATTTTCTTTACACATATCGGTGCGTTGTTGTTATTATTATTGTTTAATTTTAAACAAGTAAATTCACTTATCCCCCTTAACACCATCGTACCATCATCACCACCATCACCACCATCACCAATGCCACTTTGCATTTTTAAAATACAAAAATGCAAATATATTCAACAAATGCAATTATTTATTTATTAATTTTTTTAATTTGCAATAATGTATGTTTAATAATTATTGAACAAAAAAATAATATTACAAATTAAAAAAAAAATAATTTAGAGCTTTTTTTAATTTATTTTTTAATATAAATGATATAATCATGATGATTATTTATCATTTTATTCTTTTTTTTGTTACTAATTATTATTTTTTTCTAAAAAAACACATAAAAATTTCAACAAAAAATACTTAAATTTAGTTTAAAATGAGGTTAATAAACATTGTCATGTTATTGTACTTGATATATATATTTTTTTTATTACAATTTTAAATGCATTAAAAAAGAGGAGAATTAAATAAAAAAAAATAAAAAATGAGTAAGAGTTTTGTTAGCAAGGGCATTGAGGCAGGTGGTGGCCAGATGTCTTGGTGTAAGGGCTTCTACCCTGACCCTCCACTTCGTGCATGTCAGTACGTGTTCATACTTGTTTTTTTTTTTTTTTTTTTTTTAATTTTAATTTCCCCTCTTGATATCTTTTATATGTGTCACTTTGTGTGACTAACTTTTTAATTTTTTTATTTATAAAATTTATTTTTTATTGTAATTAATTATTCAACACTAGCATTTGTTATCAATTGATAATAAAAGTTACTTCCAACATCCGGATAATGATAAAATTATTTTTTTATCAAAATTTGCGATAACCTTTTGCATGGTATTTTATTTTTTATTTCTGTCAGTCAATAATTTATATACATGAATAGACAATTTAACGAGCAAAAATTACTCCATTATTTTTTAAATTTCTTGGCCGTTTTTTCATGTTTATTTTTGTAACCCTCATAAATGGTAACAGGAAACTTGAGTTAGTCATTTTCTTGGAATAGCATGTAAACATAAATATTTATATTTGATGTAAAAAATATTAATTTATTAGTCTCTATTTATAATAATATTATTATTTATTTATTATATGCATTTTTTTTAAATTTCATTTGACAAAAAACAAGGGATCGTGGGAATGAAATTCAGGATCGTTGCAAAAAGGAATAAGAAATAAAAAAAAAAAAAAGTAATTTGTTATTTTTGCACGAGCACGTGATGATGGTATAAATTGCCCACGCGTTAAAAATTGAATGAAGATGAGTCGAAAGAACAAAAAAAACAAACAAGATAAAAAATAAATTTTGTGCGTTAATATATAGTCAGAAGCACCACCATCAAGGATGGTATGTATTGATGCAAAAATTTTGAGATCGAGTGACGATGATTCATACAAACAAGACTGTCGTTTTATTTTATTTTTGTTATTTTTTGATGGTTTCTCTTGAATGAAAGAGTCTTTCATTCATACGATATATACCTATATAAAAAAATCTGAGAAGTACAGAAGAGAGTCTTCTCATCTTTCTTCGAGGAAAATTGAAAAAAAAAAAATATATATATATAAGGACAGCAAATTGCAGCGGGGCTTGTGTTGACTTGGTGGGTAATATTGTCTGTTGCATCATAAAGAGGGGTGCAAAGACCCTTGGGTTTATTGTTGCAAGACGGCGCCCCGACCCTAAAAATATATATATATATTTATTCCTAGTATGGAAGTTAAGTAAAAGGAAGGAAGAAAAAAATTAAAAAGAAGAAGAAGAAACCGAGGGGTAAAAGACCGGAGGTAGATTTTGAAAATAAAAGTGGTGGATATATATATATAAAAATAAAAACATTAAAGGAAAAAAAAAAAAAAGAGCGGAACTACAAATGACTCGAAATATAATAAAGAAAAAGTTGATAGTAGTAGTAGCACCAAGTAGTATAAGTAAGTAAGTAAGTAAGTAGATGTGAAGAATTCAAGATAAAAGGGACTTTAGGGGCACGCACGTGGACTCAACATAGGGCGTCAAATATATATAAAAATAATACAAGAAGGGCCCAACTTTGATCGCAGATGGCTGTCCACCAATTCTTATATATATATTTTTTTTTATTTTTCATTTTATCATCAAGGGGTGGTGATAGTCTACTCAAATTTAACTATCCAACTAAAATTTAAATTGCATTATTTTATTTGCAGACATTTAAATTGAAAATATTTATTGGAATTTTTATTTGTCATGCATTTAATGCATTTTAAATCATCGTGCAATGGTCAAGAATATTTTTTTTTTTTTTTTTAAATCTTGACTTGAAAAAAGATGATGTTAAAAAAAAAACTCAGCTGACCATAGTTGTTCGTAGAATTTAAAGGGCTCAGGTATAAAAATTTGAAAATAGTCTTGGAAAAAATTTCTAATCACTTGGTGGACTATTTGTGTTGTTTTTTTCTTTCAATTTTTTTTTATCCATTTATCCATTTCCTTGATGCATTTTGATATTTACCACATGCAACCCCTATTTTTTTATTTATTTTTTTTTCTTAGGATAGATGTTTTACTGTGTCTTTTTTTTTATTTATGACTTGGCTATGCGGGCTATTCAAAAGTTACTTCATCGGTAGTATCAATAAAAAAAAANAAAAAAAAAAAAAAAATCACTTTGGCTCGCGCCAAGCTCTCCTATGCCCCTTTGTTCATGCGATCACATCAGCGTCTTGAGTCTTGACAAACGTCATATACACACCAGGTTATACCAGCTGCATAAATGTGAATATTTTTTTATTTTTTAATATACGTGAAAAGTCGTCTTGAAATAGAGTTTATGATTGCCGATCGTTCACCGCCTCCTACAGTAGTCATTGAGACAGCTGTCGACTCAACTTGGGCACCTGCCCCCTCAGTTTTTTTTATTTAATTTTTTTTATTCAGTGTCTTCACCTCTTGGCATGCTATATGCATAAATATATATATGTGAAATACCATCACGTGGTTTTAATAAATTTTATTTTACTGATACTTACTTTGTTACTCGTTATGCATAACCAAGTATATTTTTTTTTTTCTTTCCCATCATTATAATCATCATCAACAACATCATCATCATCATCATCAAAGAGAGTCTATGTTACCGAGCAGCCTCAGGCTATTTTTTTTTTTTTTTCTCTCTCTTACAATTACTCTTATAGAATAATCATTTTGTTTTATTTTCTCTTTTGCTCTTATTTTTTTTTCTAAATATTTTTCTAAACCAATCGATAAATCATTACGTGATATATTTTTTGTGTTGGATCAAAATTATCACTTGACTTGGATATATTGGTCATAATGGTCTCTTTGAAATATAATAATGATTAAATAAATGTAACAAGATGTATTTTTTAGACGCCAGAGTGAAATAATATAATATATTTTTTGAGTTAACCGTCACGAAATTCCAACCAAGTCAAAACTTATAAACATTATTTTATTCATTCACGAAACTATGAGAAGGTCAAGTGAAAAATAATTTAAATTTGAAAAAATAATATACAAGTAGGTATATAGATTATATAAATAAAAATCAAATACTCTATTTATTTATTATTTAAACAAACAATAATTAATATATTGTAATTTGTATTTTTTGATTTTTTAAAAATAATCTATTTTTAAAATTTAAATAAATAAATAATCAATATATAAAATTTTTATTATTAAATTTTCTTTCTTTATATAATCAATTATTAAAAATAACAAGTTTATTTATTATTTTATAATTTAAAAAAAATAAAAATAATACAAATTTATTTATTCATTATTTAGCTTGTCCTTCAAAGCAGAATTTTCTCGTGTGATTTTGTTTATGATCAATTGTATATCATACACGTGTCTCGAAATTCAAATCCAAGGATACCGTTGACCGTTGGAATTTTTTTATTTTTTTAAATCACTATAGTCATGTATATATTAGCAGGGTAAAAAAAAAAACAATTTTTTTTACATAATAATTTCTTCCTCGCTAAAATTGGCAAAGAAAAAAATTTAACATATACAATTATTGTATTAAATTAAAATATATAAATAATCATAGCTGCACATTATAATTAAATGCAAAAAGTATGTTATACATTAAAAACGAATTTTTTTTTCGGTCGAAATTTCGACACTTGTTTTTTACTTGTGTTCAACTTTAAAACGTGATATACTAAAACAAAAAAAAATTCATAAATTAATATGACAAGTTGTTAAAATAAATCTACATTAAATTATTATTATTTTTTGTTAAATATATATATTTTTTTTGTAGTATTTTGTTGTGTTTGTTAACCGCTCAATAAAATGCTCGTCTCGCCCCCTGCACAGACAGCTGTGTCTGCCAATCTCCCCCAATATAAAAACCTCCACCTATCCACCCCATTTTATTTTTGCTATTTTATTAAGTTTCTCTGTCACATATACACATTGTTTGTCTGTACCACACACATTTAAATATTTTTTTTATTTATAATATTTGAGGGAGGATAATAACAATGACTGTACACAACAAGAACACACATCAAGATTCTCATACAGCATATGCCATCTCTCTTCATCATACACACAGATGGCCAAAAGCCTATCTTTTATATAATATTAAAATAAAAATCCTTATCATCCCCCTTATGTCTACCCTCGAAAAAATATTTGAAAAAAAAAAAAGGGGGGGCCAAGAGACCAGTAGAACAAAGAACAAATTTTTAACTTAAACAAAGAAAAATAAAAAATTTGTCTTTAAATATTTTCACAATGACAAAAAAGAGCTACTTTGTTTAAATAAAAAAAATTTGCTAAATTAAATAAAAGGCTTTTTAAGGGTATAGTTAAAAATGACTTGTTTTAATTGCTTGAATTAATAATTTTTTAGATAATTTTTTTTTGTTATTAAATTTAATTTAAAAAATTAATTAAATGGAATGTGACGGTTTATTTTGCATCAGTGTGTATATATTTGTCTATCAGTGATGAAAGTATTCGTGGAAGTAAATGATAATCACACCAGACGACAGATGATATTATGCCAACTTGTCTCGCGCGCGCACCCAATGATGATCCAAGCATCACAAGACCTTAGCAACAACATGCTGAAGATATTTTTTTTTTTTTTTTTTTTCATTCGAACAAGTTAAAAAACATGAATGGAAAAGAAAAGAAACGAAAAAAAATAAGATAAAAATGATTATTGTGGGAACTTGGAAGAAGATGTCTTTGAATAAATACAGAGACACAGTAGGTAGATTTAAAAAATTAAAAACCTGTCTTGTTTTCGTCTGATGTTTAAACGGGTGAAAAAAATAGCAAACGAAAAAAATATATATATATAAATGAATATGATGATGATGAATAATGAAGTAAAAAAAAAATTTAAAAAATAACCAGTTTCAATATGGATGGAGAGAAAGTCTTATCGTTAGAAATAAATATAATGAAAGGAAGTGATTTTCGATTGAAACAATTTAACAACAACAACAAACACGAGGGGTGAAATAATAATAATAATAGTAAATAAATTAACAAGTAGAGTAAAATATTAAAGGTAAAATGTGTCGGTTGAACAGGAAATTAATTAAACCTTATATGACAGAAGAGGAGACACTTGTGGCTATGTCTTAGTGAATACAGGATGTGGTTCTTTATATCCGGAGGGTTTTAAAAGGGCGCAAATACTTGGACAGTTAAAAAAAAAAAAAAAATATATATTCATATCTAAAATAGCATCGTGACGAAAAAGATTATGTATATAAAAAAATAGTATAAGAAGAAATGAAGACGCGTTAAAGAAAGCAAATTCGATTAACAAAAGAATCGAATTTTTGGTTTTTAACAGGAAGGATGTACAACGATGCATGGATGTCAAGAAAGACAGTTAAAAAATTAGGGACAAACTCTCTTTTTTTTTTTATGACTTTAAATTGTCATTATTTTTATAATATATTTATCAGTTAATCAAAAAAAAAAATTATAAAAATTAATTAACATAATTCGAAATTTGAATAAAAAATATATTACATGTTATGTAATCTTATCAGAGTAATAAATTTATAAATATTTTAGATATTAATTAATAATGATGAAATGAGTAATTTTATTTGAATAATTAATTGAATTTTTTATTATTTATTTTAGATCAAGATCTGGCTATGATTCAAGCAGTGCTGAAGATTCTGAGGGAGACTACAATGTTCAATCTTATCAAGTCAATACACAAAATACAAATGTCACATCTTCGAGTAATACAATAACAGCACAACAAGGAAAACATATTAATAAAGGCCGATGGACAAAAGATGAGGTAATATTTGTAATTAAATAATTAAAAAATCATTTTGTAAAATTACGAACGTTTAAATTTACTATTGAAATCAAGATCAAAAAGATCAAAAAGTTAAATGAAAAAAATAACATTTTTATTATGATATTTTTATTTATAAAAAGTCCGGTTTTAATTTAACAATAATAATATAAAAATATATATATAATTTAAAGCAAAGGGGATTATTGCATATTTATATATGTACCCTAGTAAAATTTCAAGAGGGACAGATGGGGATGACCCCGCGATTATTACCTGTTATTTTTGTGTGTCCTACTGATGAATTGATGGTTTTCTACAATACGCAATAATCCCAAGGTATAGTTTCTCATGGGAAATGTTTGTACACCTCTGTCCCACGTAAATTTTTATATATACATGCTCGATAAACCAATTTAAAGAAGGGGAAGATAATAAAAATCAAAAAAAAAAATACTTTTCCCTTTCAATAAAACATTTATGATTTTGAGGGATTCTTTTTTTTTTTTTTTTCATCAAAAATCAGCGGAATTTTGTTAAAATTTTTATGGGGACAAATGATCATAAATGTGGAATTTTAATATGTTATATATTTTTTTATATTTTCCCACAGGATTCATTATTAAAGCAGCTGGTTGGTGGTGAAAAAATTGGTACTGGACCAAGATGGGATACTGTTGCTTCACATTTTCCTGATCGAAGTGATGTACAATGTCAACAACGTTGGGCTAAAGTTGTAAATCCTGAACTTGTAAAAGGTCCATGGACAAAGGAGGTAATAACACTTAATTTTTTTTGTTTTTTAAATAATTGTAATTCAAGTTTTTTTTTTTTTGTTTGGTATTTTATAACGTAGTTGCTGAGAATTTTATATATCCGGGATGGGGATTTAATCATTGCCATTTTTGTGTTCTCGTGCCCTTATGAGCTCTCCTTTTTTTTTTTTTTTTTNTTTTTTTGGTTTTCTTTATTTTACTCTTCGTTGAAGCAACAATAATGAGACGTGGGTATATAACCAAGATGAAACAGGTTTCGTTTGTAAATTTTCCGACCATGGATCTGTTAAGTGGTCCTTGAGAATAGGACCTGCTTCTAAATCATCTCTTTCTTCTCTTTCTAAAATCAAGCAAATTTATATTTTATTTTCCATTAAAAAAAAAAAATACAATCATCTATTTAAATTACTCAATTATTTTTTTATTAATTTGCTTAAACATAAAAAGAAATATATATTTTGTTAAATCAATATAAAATTCTTTAACACAATAAGTAAATGAAAAAAAATAATAAAATTTAAGTTCTTTGTTTGTTTAACAATGTTGAGTTTTACATTCTGTTGAGTAGTCTCGATGGTTTGCTACATGAGCCTCTGTAAACCTCAAAAAAATATATATAAAAATTCTTTAAACGAACATGTACATATACCTGATCGTTGGCACTATTTTTTTCTTCACATATAAACCATGCAAGTATGCAGTAAGAAAGTCTTGTCTCAGTTGTGTGCCATCATGATCATGGTCATGATGATGATGATGATGATGATGCTGCACCTACAGTGCCAATGCACTCAGCAACAGCAAATCCAAGGGCATTAAAATAAAAAAAAAAAACAGCAATATCTCATCTCTCTTGCTCCAGTTTATCTTTACATTTTTTTTTCTTTTTCATCTTTTATTATTTTTTTATTATTTATTTCTTTACTTGGTATTTATTTTTATTGTACGTGTTGAGACAACCAATACTTTGGTTTTCGTGGTTTGCGTGGGGCCTTAAAATTCTTTTTTTTTTTTTTTTTTTTTTTTTTNNTTATTTATTTTTATTAATCTTCTTATTCTTCTTATTCTTGTTCATCTCTTGGCTTTATATTTTGTTGGTTTTTTTTTTTAAATTTTTTTCTTCTATTTAATTCTCTTTTATTGTGTATTTTTTTTTTTTTTTATATTTTTTTCATTTGCAATTCTTCTGCCTTATAAGATGGAAAGACGCATCACGAATAATCAAATTCTGCGAATTTTTAACTCAAATACTAATGGTAATCCCTTTTGCACCGGTACATTGTTATAATTTTTTTTTTTTTTTCATTTTTTTCTCACGGTCAATAAAGATTATAAAGAATTTCCGTGTTGTCTTTTTTAAATAAATAAATAAAAAAAAAAATACATATGTAACAGATAAATAAATTCTTTGATAAAAATTTTAATTGATTGATTTTTAATATTTATTTTATTTTTTTGTTATTTAAAGGAGGATGAAAAAGTTGTTGAATTAGTTGAACGTTATGGACCAAAAAAATGGACCCTAATTGCAAGACATTTAAAAGGAAGAATTGGTAAACAATGTCGTGAAAGATGGCATAATCATTTAAATCCAGGAATTAAAAAAACAGCATGGACTGATGCTGAGGATAAAATTATTGTTGATGCACATAGACGTGTTGGTAATCAATGGGCTAAAATAGCAAAATTATTACCAGGTAGAACAGATAATGCTATTAAAAATCATTGGAATAGTACAATGCGTCGTAAATATGAAACAGAAGATGGAAGAAATACTGGTACACGTGGTCGTGGTAGAAGAAAAGCAACTGATTTATTGCTTGTTAAAAAAGAGCCATTATTTATTCAAGATGATTCTTCCTGTCAGGATAATAATATTAATAATAAAATAATCATTAAGACTGAAGATAGCCAATCAACAATTACTTCACAGAGTATAGATATGGATTCTTTGGAATGGAGCAGTGGTTGGACACAACAATCACATCATCATCCACATCATCCACATCATCCTCATCATCAACAACAACAACCACTCCAGCAACAACAACAACAACAACAACAACATCAACATTTAATTTCTCATCATCATCAACAGCAACAACACCAGCATCAACAACAACAACAACAACAACAGCATCAACAACAACAACACCACCAACACCAGCATCAACATCAACAACAGCAAGCCAATCATTATCAAAATTTGATGGGCATGAGTGAACGCTCAAATGATGATCGAGTTGATTCACCACTCAGGCAAGAAATTGAAACAAGACCTGAAATATCTCCATTCTCAAAGTATGTATTACAAAATTATAGGCTATATACCTTGAAATTGTTTTTTTTTTTCTTTAATATTAAATTTATTAAATTTCTTTTCAATACAGATATTTCAATTTGGAATTGAGCCATGAAGCAAATAGTTCAAATGCAACAGACATACGTTTATTACCAATGCCAGATATGGAAGATGATGATGATAAAAATAAAACAGGACCACCACCAATATTACGTAGACGTCGTGGTTTAATACAACAACAACTACAACATCAACATCATCAACAACAACAACAGCAACATCAACAACAACAACATCAACAACAACAACAAAATTCAATACGTAATGATAATAATAATGGAGATAATTATTTAATATGTCAAAATTCAAATGATTCAAATAATGATGATGATGAGGATGATGATGATATACCAGTGACACCAATAAAACAATTACCATTTAGTCCATCACAATTTTTAAATAGTCTTGCAAGTCCAGAACAATCATGGCCACGTGCTAGTACACCAAAAGGTAGTCCTGGTACATTAACAACACCACAACCATCTGGTTTACGTCGTAATAATTTTGATGGTAATACACCAAGAACACCAACACCATTTAAAGATGCATTAGCTGAATTTGAAAGACGTAGTGGTGCAACAACCCAATTTCCAGCAACACCAAGTCGTTTAGATGCACTTACTGAAATAATTAAACAAGAAACAGATCGTGAATGTAGTCTTGCTAGTAGTAGCAATAATAATACAACAACAACAACAACAACAACAACAAATAATAGTAATAATAGTAATAATAGTAGTAATTTATTACAAGATTCTGGTTATGGTACTGGTAGAAGACGTGGAAAAGAAAATAGTGCACCAGGTGGTAAACGTGCACGTAAAGCACTTTGTCAAGCTTGGGCAAGTACTCATGATAGTGGTACTGATATGAGTTTTGCTATTGAAACACCGGTAAATATATTTTTCTTTATTTATTGTTATTATCTATTGTTTTTATTATATTTAATTATTTTATATTTTAATTATTACAGAGTAAAAGTCTTGATACATCAGTATTGTTTTCACCAGCATCATTAGCACTTGAGGACAGTTTTTTGGGAGCAGGACCAAGTCCATTGAAGGTAGAACAATATATCCAAAATCAAAATAATATCCAAAGCCAACAACCTGCCTTATCCTGGTTTTATTNTTTTTTTTTTTTTTTCTTTTTTTTCATTTTCATTGCTTAATTTATATTAACATATTTATTTATTATTATTTTTTTTTTTTGTTTGCATAAAAAAGAAAAAGTATATCGATTAATTTCGAGTGGAAAAAAAAAAAGAAAAATTATCGTGAGATTATTATTTATATATTAACTCATTCTAACGATCTTGTTAATTAAGTAACACATTTCTGTTAATTATTTATAGATACGCGAGAATTAATTTATTTAAAAATTAAAAATTTAAAAAATAGCTAACAAGTTTTGGCTTATTATGTTTGGTTTGACTTGTCCGGTGCCAAAGACGCCGGAATTTAATATTAATTATAATTTATTTTTGCTTGTACTTAATTTATTGAGAGCTCGTTCATCCCCTACGGTAGTACAAAGAGTTTATTTTCAAAATATTCCATTATTAATAAGTTTAAAAAAAATAATAATAACTAGGCTAAAGTTGTTGTACATATATTTATTATTATTATTATTATTGCTATTTATTATAACTTTTTTTTTTTTGTACGAGTTATTGTCATATCTGTATATTGTTTATAAGTGTTTTTTTTTTTATATTATTTTTTTTTTTGGTAAATAATTTGTTTCGTTAAACATTGCCGCATGCACTAACTTCCAAATGTCCAAAACTAGTATACAGGCCTGGCCTAGCGTACCAAAGTACCTTTTGTTATCATTCCCAATCGATCACCTTATTTCGCCAAAGTCATTTTCCAATAAATTAAAAATTAATTTTAAAAAAATGAATCATGGTGATGAAAAAAAAAAAAAAAAAACACAAATCAATTGAATTATTAAAAAAGAGCAATCCAAAGATATTTGAGCATTTGACTCAACAGTCGAAGCGAATTGTCATTAAGAAAAAGAAAAAATCATTAAATAATTTCTAAACGCTACCAAATTACAAAGGCTCGCCTAGTCATTGAAATTTTTTTTTTCTTCACCAGTTGTCTTTTTAAAATTTATTATAAAAAATAATAAGATATATTAACTTGATTATTTTAATTGAAAAAAAAATATCGAGAATAACCTGATCCTATATCTTCCCAAAGACCTCGACCTTGACCTCCAATTCCCTGATCCTTTTAACATTAAAAAACAAAAAAAAAAACAACAACAAAACCAAGTAAGATTTGTTTAAAAAATAATCAACAGATAAATGAAAAAACAAATAATTAAGCAAAAATATAATTGGATTTTTTTTTTAAGAAAAAAAAAAACAAAAAATATATTTTCTTAGATTTAAATTATATTATTCTATGAAATTTTCCGGCTGTAGCTAGTGTGTGTCTATCCTTTCCAGAATTCCTACGATTTAACGTCCACATACCGGAAGCCCAATGCAAAGAGAGCAATATCATTCGAAGGTTTTGAGAGTCAAAATTACAGTCCTGATATCAAACCAGCTAAACGCTCAAAGGTGAGTTTAATTCAATCAACAACTATAAAGCAAATAATTATATTAAATTTATTTAAAATAACATGATTATTAATTTGATATTTTTTTTTGATTATTTTTAGACACATCTTGAAGATCAATGGACTATGGTTGCCTGTGGTGGAACACAAGATCAACTTGAAATGACACATGCTGCACGTAATTTTTTAAACAGTTTTGTAACCACATTGCGACCACGCTCTCTCAATTTTTAAAAAAACAAAAAAACAATATATAAAATTTAACAAATAAAATAAATAAAATTCAATTAAAAATCTTCGATTGTGTATATGTGTGATTGTGTGTATTGTATGTATGTGTGACTTGATCGTTCTGTTTTTTCAAACGAATTTTCAACTAGTCTAGGCACGTTCATTTGAACGTGTTTTTAATATACTCTTGCTTGATCCTCATTAATAACTTGAAGTTATATATTTTAAGTCAATTTTTAAATATAAAATTTAAATTTAATAATACAAAGCTTATTTGAGTCTTTAAAAATAAAAAATCAGCATTTTCACAAAAAAAAATAAAATAATATTTACAACAAATTACATAATTTTATTGAGGATCTAGTATTTTTGAGAAATAATTATTCATTTAAAATAAAAAACAAACAAATATATATTAGATAAACTAAGGTTTTTTTTTTCTTTTGTTTTTTTTTTTTTCTATTTAAGAAAATGAAATTGAAAATGAAAAAAAAAATGAATAGTAAATAGGTTGATAACTGTAGCCGGTTAATTTGATAGATAATATATAAATAAATATATATTATTAATAAATAATAATATAAAAACACTATTGCGGCCGATACGTACAAAGAGCCTTTGTAATTGGTATTTAACTTAAATTTTAATACAATAAAAAAAAATCGCACAAAGTAAATTGATTAATTGGTTTTTATTCTTTGAAGATACAAGATAAATTGTTAATTTTTATAAACAAAATCATAAGGAATTTTGTTTCAAGTTTAATTTTTAATTTGATATGAGTAATTAAAAAGTATTGTCTTATTTATAATTTACATTAAACTTCAACACCAACAACGTAATATTCAATGCCACATGCATTAATTCCTCTTGCAATTTTAAAATATCCATTTTCTCCCCAGCTGGTGCCCCAAGAATTAGCAGCAATCTAAAATTAATTAAACATAAAATTATTGATTGAAAAACTTGATGATTTATTTTAAATTATTTACCCAAAATTTTCCGTTTGATTCTTCTCTCCAGCCGTTGATTCTGACTGAAGTATAGCCCATAAATTGAGCATCTGGTGATGGTTTATAAATTCCATATTTATAATTTATAAAATCTGAATAAACTTGCATTGTTGCTGGAGAGAAAAAATAATTTAAAAAAATGAAATTATAATAAATTTATTTAAATGCTGATAGTCATTATAAATTGTTACCTTGAACTGAACCATGTCTTAAAATTTCTGTCATAATATTAGCTTCATTGTTCATTATATCACTTGAATTTACCACACGATATATTTCTCCAGCTTTGTACAATGTTGTTGAATTTTGGCATTGAACATTATTATCTTTATTGAAATTAATTTGGCATTTGTTGTTGTCACCAGTCAATGGATAACAACTTTCATTGACCATACTAAAAATTAAATAACAAATTTTAAGTATTTACATATATCATAATTTATATAAAATTAAAAAAATTAAAATTACTTGTTTTGTTGGACAAAAGTCCAAACATCTTTTAGCTCTTTTGATTTCGAGCAAGAAATAATTTGTTGAGAACTGATAGCAATTGGTTTATTTAATTTAATTGAAAAACGATTTGATAAAACTTCAGATGCTGTAATTGCCCATGATTCACCAGACCATGTATTTTTTGCTCGTGGTGAATACTTGATTGGTGTTACGTAATAACTTGGTAAATTTGGAATAATTTCATGGAGTTTACGCTTCATAAATAATAAATATGGTGGGCTATGTTTTAGACCACTTTTAATTAATTCATTCAATTTTTTTGGCTGATGAAAAACTGTCGTTTCTGGTTTATCTGTTAAAAATAATATTTATTAATTAGTAAAATTATTGTGTTGTTTTTATTTTTTAAATAAAAATATAAAAGAAGAAGAAAAAGGCTACTTACAATTTTGGCTACTAACTTTAGAAGCAGTTGCACTTTTTGTTACAATTATATGAGGTTCATCATCATCATCATCTTCAAAGTTAATGCTCATACTTGTTTTGTTTGTTTGATTTTTTTTAATATTTGCTGTATCGTTTTTTGATAATTCCATTTGGACTGACAATTTAGGTGTAAAAATTTCATGATGCACTAAAATGAAAATTTAATTACAAGTAAATGGTAATATATATAAAATATAAAATATTATTATCAAAATATTAATTACCAGGTGATTTACAATATTTTTCATAGTCAGAACAACAACTAGTTTTATTCAGATAATTTTTAGTTACACAATGTTCATCACAGTAACATTTACGACTTGAAGAATAAACAGCACAATCATTATCTCTTCCTGGACAACAAACTCCATTTCTACTAAATTTCTGACAAGAAAGATTAGGATCAAATTGTCGTTTACCTTGAATTGTTGTAACAATTAAAAACAATCCAAAGATTATTAGACTTCCGGAAAAATATTTCGCAGACATTATTTCCTAAAATATTAAAATTACATGTTTAAATTTATTCTTAATAATAATAATAATAATCAATCAAGATGATGTTTGTTTTAAAATTAATATTATAACGACTTTGATTACTCACCTTCAGGTAAAAAATGCTTACGAACTTGACGAGAATCAAACGATGACTGATAATAAAGCTCTATTTTACCTCAGTATTTATACAAATTTGTCAATCCAAATATGGAAATTTACCAACGACTATGATTGTTAAAAAATAATATATTTTTTTTATTTTTCTAATATTTAAAAACAATCTGTTATCGACATTGATAAGCATTATTATTTAAAGTTTTTTCTAGGTATTAACACAAAAATTTAAATAACAAAAAAACAATCTTTACGAAAAAAAAAAAAATATTATTTTTTTGTAGTTTAAAATAAATATAATAAATAAAATTTTAAAGATAAGCATATACTTATGTAGATAAAAAATAAATTTATTTTTATTTTTATTTTTGTGATTAGAAAAATAACTTTTTGGAAAAACCAGTGCGTCATATTCGTAGAAAACAGTTCTATCAAAACATTTTTAAAATAGAAAAAAATATGATAAGGTATTATCTTTTTTAAATAAAAAAAAAAAAAATGGAAATTCCCAGTTTAAAATTTTATTTTATTTTTTATAAATTATACAAGGTCAAATTAATAATGTCACGTGTATTTTTTTCATCATGATTATTTTTTAATTACCTAATAATAATGATAATCTATTTTAAAATTGTTTAAAGCAAAAATGTATTTTTTTTTTGAGCTATTAAGTTCACTTGAACCGTTAAATTTTAAAATTGATCTATATATTCTGCATCTTGATTATCATCTAAATAGCTTATTTCAGAACTTGAAATTTCATTTTCAACTTCATTGTCTTCTGGTAATTCCATTTTGTATGTTTGAATTTTCCATACATTTGCAACAAGAATATTTGCCTCAATGTCACACTCGTTTGTTCCTTTGGCAATTTTAAAATAACCATCCTCACCCCATGTGATTCCCCAAGAATTAGCAACAATCTAAAAAATATAATCATCATTAATAAATGATACATCTTGTAATAATTATTTAATTTTATATATATTTTTCTTACCCAATATTGCTCTTTGTCATCTGTCTCAGACCAACCAATTATTCTTACTGAATGATATCCAACTGGTTTTTGTCTTAAATTTTTTATCTCTGGACACTTGTATATTCCAGAGCCATAAAAAAAGAAATCTTCATAAACTCTCATTGTTGCTAAAAAATATAAAAAAACAAATATATAAAATCACAGTTATAATTAACAATAATTATTTAAATTAATTTACCTTGAACTGGCCCCATTCGATAAACTTCATTCATAATATCAATATAATTGTTGAAGAAATGAACAACAGCATTAACAGTATATAATTTATTCAAATGACATTTTTCATCTTCACATTTTATATCAAACTCTTGGCACTTGCCTTTAATACCAGTTGAGTGATAAAATTCTTCACTTATCAATTTATTTTCTTTTGAATAATTCCAAGCATCAGCTGGATTTCCTGGAGCACATTGTTTTTCTTGATCAATACAGTCTATAAATTGTTGAGCACTGACATTTTTTTTATCACCAATTTCAAGTGATAATCTATCTGAAATTACATCAACAACTGAAAGCATCCATGATGTTCCACATGCTCCTTGGTCTCTGATTGGTGATACATTTCTTGTCTTATCAGATCTTGGATCAAATTTGTTTGGTGGATGATCAATGTAATCTGCAATGTACTTTGGCCTTGGTACAGATGATAGCCATTCTTTAGGATTTTTTGTACCTAAATATTTAACTACATCATTTAAATTTTTATCTTCAAATGTTGAGTACAATCGTGGTGACCAGGATGATTGCTTTGTTTTTAAAATTTCACCATATGATATTCTTGATTCATCGTTCACATTACGACATTCACTAGAAATTAAAAAAAAAAAACAATTATTTTAATATTATAATTTTAATGAATTTTTGTTTATATATTTTTAAAATTGGATGAATCATTAATTACTATTTAATCCCAGATTGTGTAATTATTTTTCTATTTTTAGAAAAAGCTCCTGTAAATGTACACATTGCAAACTCATCTGAAATAAAAATTGTTAAACAATAGATATTATTATAATTTATAAATATTATATTCAAATGAAAATTTAGATTAACTCACTTATTTTACAAATTTCTTCATAGTCTGGACAACAATCATTTTTGTATGAATTACGAGCTGAGCTGACACAATGTTCATCACAATAACATTTTTGTTTTTCATTTATGTTGATGAAGCAAGTATCATTTTTGCCCTCACAACAAATCCCATAACCATGGACAAATTTTTGACAAGAAGCATGGGGATATATATTTTTTGCTTGAACTTGACTTGTAATTGTAAAACTTATAATTATAAACAATGCAGCAATTGTTGTTCCACCAGCAAAATTATTTCTAAACATTTTGCTGAAAAATGAGAAAATAAAAAAATTTATATTTTTGATTTAATTTGATTAATTATTTTAATTTACGTCGTATTTAAATAATAATAATTTATTTCACTAATTTATATTATAATAATCATAATAGTTTAATTATTTTAATTATAATAATAATTTTCCAATAAATAAAACTAAATATTAAATCTATTTATTTAAATACCTCTAGTTTTAATTAATTAATCATGTTAATTGTTATAATTTTTTATTAATTATCAGCTTCAATATTTATTGTTATAAAATAAGTATTTAATTTGGTACTTACCTCAAGTGAAGATGAAAAATAAAAACGTTGTTGACTAAACAAGAAAATGTCGATGAATGACGACGTGATTTTCTTGAAAGTTGGAATCAACCCAAAATTTTCTATTTCAAAATAGTTAATAATATAAAAATAATAATATTTAATAATTTAAATGGAATATTATTTTTAATTTTTCTATCAAAACAAGAAACATCATTCAAGGACAAAATAATTTGTAAATATTTTATGATTTTATTTATACTTAAAAATTAAAAATATAATTTTAAAAATAAATTATAAAACTTATATGAATAAAGTTATTTAATTAATCAATTGTCATTTTTAAAAATAAACATTTATATTTTTTTTTTTCAGTAAATCAATGAATATTTATAAGGTAAATAACAAAATAAACAAAATACAAATAATTTGATTATTTAAGTTTTAATTATATTGACTCAAAATCACTTATAGTTTTTTTAAATAAATTATAAACTATTCTTAATTATTAATTTATTTCATCAATATTCGTGCAAAAAAAATTAAAAGCACAATTGCATATTTTATTTATTTTTTTTTACATATTTAAAAAGAATGTTGACAACGCCAATGATTTTATGTAAATAATCTTCAATACTCTTTGGTGATTTTTCATCTCTTATTTCAGCACCGAGACTCTTGAAATAAATACATAATTTTTGTGCCTGTATTATTCAAAAAAAAATTAAAAACTCAATATTTTAATAACAATATAAATTTATATATTAATCAAGTTTTGTGTTGATTAATTTTAGATAACATGACCTCTTAATTCAAGATGACACAAGTGGGTGTGTTTTGTTGTATATTACAATTTATATATGTAAATTGCTAGTATTTATTACATTTTTGCCAGTATTTACAACAATGTACATGACTTAGCAAAGTAAATTTTTACAAAATATTATATCTCTTGTAAAAATTGACAAATTATTGACATCTTGCCAAAAAATTTAAAAAAAGAAAAAAAGTTAAAAAATACAAGAAAATTTAATAACTTTTTTATCAAGAGTTAAAAGCCAGTCAAAGTATTTTTTAATATTATAAGGCAAGAAATAACAACTAGATGAAAATAAATTGATTAAGTATAAACATATTGAAAGTATATAGTACATTATTATTTATTCAAGAAAAAAAAAAAAAAAAAAAATTATTTTTTTTACATTAAATAAAACAATCAAATTATGACAATAAAATTTTTCAATGTTTATTGTAAATAATTGATACAATGTATTATATAATTAATTTAATTCTTAATGAAATTAATTGAACTGTAAATTTTTAAGTTTTGAAAAAAGAAATGTGGTTCACAGTTTTTTAAAGTAATAATATTAAACTGAATATTTATATGCTGCATTGAAAAATAAAAGCAAAGACAATAATTAATATGAAGTATATTATTCTTCAAATGAACTCAAGAACGATATTGTTGGGTTCGTGAAAAATTCGGTAATATCATCATTAACTTTAAAAGAAACCCATACAGTTAACAACAGCTTAGAGTTTCTTTTCAATTCGATGACTTCTTTGACAACTTCAATAGTTGCTTTAGTATTTTCAATATGAAGAATTTTTAAATTTGGTAAACTTTGAACAAGTTTAATCACTGAGCTATTAGTGATTTGAGTGCAATTCGATATGTTCAAGTTTACTATTGTGTTGTTGGACAAACATTGAATTGACTGATCAGTGATGGATTTATTTTCCATATCTGTTGCCATTAAACCAAGATCAAAGTCTTTTAATTGATTCAACTTATTAAGTGCAATTAAACCTTTATCAGTTATATTTGAACCACATACATGTAAATATCTCAAATTTTTAGAATTATTGGCAAGATTTATGATCAATTCATCTGTAACACCATAATCCAATTGAATTGTTGCAGACTCGAGATTCTTCATATTGCCAATGACAGCCATTAGAGCTTCAGTTTCTGGAGATAATGTCTGAAAGATAAATAATTTGTTATGAATTATTGAGAATCAAAAAAAAGTTTTTATATTGTAATAATAGTTGTAAAATTTATATACGTACAGAAGAAACTGATCTAACAAAGTCTTCTGGATCACATGAAATGACTAAAGTTTTCAAGGTTTCACGAACTTGTTCCAATGACTTGACCAAAGTCATTGGTAAAGATGAGTTTTTACGTTGCCAACGAATTACTAATTTTTCAAGATGATTCATGTTAGAAAAAACATTATCAAAATCTTTACTTTCCACTTCTTTAAATCTTATTATAAGTGACGTCAGATTTAAACAATTTGATTTAATCAATGGCATTATTCGAGAAGAAGGATAATTATATAAATCAAGCTTCGTCAAATTACATCCACAGAGATTTATCATATATTTTAAATCATCTTCTTGACTTTCAAATGATTCAGTGGATTGTCGAAAAAAATTATATGTTGTAAAGCCGGAATCAACAAAATCATTTTTCCAATTTTGGCAAACTAAAAAAATAAAAATTATTATTATAAAATTATTTAAGAATTTTTCTTTTTTTTTTTATTTTTCAAAATTATACTGTTAATTTGTATTGATTTTTATTACTTACTTATTTCAAGTCTTGGTTGACTTGCAAATAGTGGCTGCATGCGTATCATACGCATTTTGCGCTGTTGTAAAAATTGTCTTGTCTTTTCACTTATCATTTTTTCACTTTCCGTAACATTATCATCACTTGTACCTTCATATTTTGGTGATACACGTGGATGCAAATCATTTTTAGTTATTTTGGTTGATAAGTTGTTCTATAAAATAACATTAATTATAATTATTTAATTGAATTAATAACAAAAAATTACAGCAACTAAAACACCATAATGAAAAAACATTATTAATATTAAGTACTTACTTCTTCTTTTGAAATCGTCTGGAACTCTTCAACCCATTGAGTCTCAATTTCAACAGTCTCCATATTTCAGGTTATTCTATATAAAAAAAAAAATCAATGGATTATTCAATCAATACCAAATTATTAGTTATTTATTATTTCATTCAATTAATAAAAGGTTCATTAAACTTTTAAAAACTTCAAATAAATATAGAAAATTGAATGAAAAATAATCGATAAAATGTTTGCACTGCATACCTTTTTTTTTGCACGTTGATAAAATCGTGTGTGATCGCTAGAAAAGCCACGTTGAAAATGAACAAGAAAAAACGTGTCCACGATGCCCACGATGCCCACTACCCAGCCGCAGCATTGGTAGCATTGGTAGCATTGGTAGCATTGGTAGCATTGGTAGCAGGGAAAACCATGGTATAAATTTTTAAAGGTAAATAACAAAATAAACCAAATACAAATAATTCGATTATTTAATTTTAATTATTGACTCAAAATCACTTATAAGTTTTTTCAAATATAAACTAATTATTCTTAATTATTAATTTATTTCATTAATTTTCGTGCTAAAAAAATTAAAAGCACAATTGCATATTTTTTTTATTTTTTTTTTTTTACATATTTAAAAATAATGTTGACAATAAAGTAGCAGAAAAATCTACAAACGGAAGTTTAATGAAAAATTTGATTTTTAAAATTATTGTACAGTGATAAAATATAAAAAAAAAACAACAAGTGTTTTATTAAATTGTCACACACATATGTTAAAGCCTTTAACATTTGTCTTTTTATATTTTAATTAATTTCCTTTATCAATAATTATTAGGAATGATGGTTACAAAAATATACCATTATCAAAAAAAAAAAAAAATGGCATTAGCTGCTTTGATAAATGCTGATTTGATTAAAAATAAAAAATTATCAAATTTATTTTTCATTCATCAGTATGCCACATTTGTCAATTATTTTTTCAAACTATGTAATAACAAAATGATAATCTCTTTCTCTTTTTAATTTTTTAAATAATAATTATAACAATATTTAATATCAACAAAAAAGAAAATAATATCAGCTTATTTACATTCGTCTTTTTAAAATCTACAAGATCATTTTATTTTTATTTTTCAATAATAATTAAAAGTAAATAAAGATTCTTAATATTATTGGAATAATGTTGATTAAAAAAAAACAATAATAATCACACAAATTGTGAATGATATTGTCAATATAGAAGAAAAAAAAAATTAATTAAAATTATTAATTTATAAATTTTCTAATACATACTTAATATTATCTTTGATAAACGAGTATTTGTCTTAAATTTCATGATTTTGTTTTAATGCGACAGTCTCGATATCATCAACTAAAAAATTGTTAATTAATCAGATTCTGTTTGTTGATTATCATCAGTAACTCCACTACATCCAGCAACTTCTTCATCAATTGCTTCAGCAGCTTCTTCAGGTTCTGTTGGTTCAATTGCTTCTGTTGGATCAGCTGTTTCAATTGATTCTGTTGCATCTGTTGATTCTGTTGAATCAGATGCTTCTTGTGCATCTAAATCAGCTAAAAATTAACAAAAAAAAACCAATCAATTATCAATTAAAAATTTAAAACACATATTTATTATTATTATTATTATTATTATTATTACCAGGACATGGTGATCCTTTGATTCTGCAAGTATTATAACTTCCACAGTGTAAACATTTTAAACCAACAACATGAAATTTAACAGTAGATTCCTAGATAACAAAACAAAATAATATAAATATCATTAATATTATCAATATTTTAATGATAATAATAATAATAATTTATTTATAAAAAATTACCTCATGACAATCTTTACATAAAATTTCAGCTTTATATAGTTTATATTCAAGTGGCATTGGTGTAAGTGATACTTCTTGATCAAGATATCTCCATCTATTTTATAAATAAAAAAATATTATCAATGAAATAATAAGAACAAGTTAATAATATTATTAAAAAATTAAATAATTACAGATCTGTCATGTCAAGTAATGAGACTTGACATGTTGGACAAGCATAATGGCCAGAATGTAAAAGATCCTCAAAACATATTCGATGTAACAAATGTCCACAATCAGGAATGTGACATGGTATACGACTTGTGTGTATATCATCAAGGCACACTGGACAATTTGAATGTGATACATTTTCAACACACTAAAAAAAAATTAAATATTAATTAGCTAATTGATTAAATATTATTTATCATCATGGGTCTTACTTTGTGTCCATTTTTAAGTTGTACTGGCAAGCACATGTTACATGTTGCACAATGAAAAAATCTATCACGTCCACCAACTCTACATATACCACATCCATCACAATGATATTGACTTTTATCATCATCATCAAATAAATTACATTCAAGACATGTGTAATTACCAAAACGTACATTACAATTTTGACATGTTGCTTGTACTGGTTGACGTGTATCACAAACAACACAAATTAATTCAGTAACTTCTTTACGATTTACACTGTGAGTTTCTTGTTCATCATGACAAAATCTACATGTATAAACTTTGTTACAGCATGGTGTCTAGAAAAAGGATTAAAAATTATATTATATACCTATTGATTTTTTGTTGATTTATTTAGTCAATATTTTAATTATTCTTACAACAAATTTTGATTTTCTTTTGTAATGATCGCAGCCATAATGTGGTACCTCGTTATCTTCATCATCAGATTTTATATTTTTATCAACACCATCAACACTGTCATTTGCCACTTTTTCTTCTTCTTTATCCATTTTTTTTTTTTACTCTTTTATTTTCCAAGTTAATTTATAATAATAATAAGATAAAAAATTTCACTTTTTGTTTGATGTTTGATTTGTTCGATCAATTAACATGGTCTCGATTACTTTTTTTTTTTTTTTTTTTTATTTATTTATTTATTTAGTGCATATTGCATATGAATACCAATTTATCACACACAAAATAGGTTCAATTTTTTATCTATCAAAATAACACTTGAAAAATAAATAATTGTAAATAAAAATAAATAAAATATATTTATTATTATTTTGATGTTAATAAAATATAGGAAAAAAAAAATATCAACTGAGTGAATTAAATGAAATGTTTATTTTCAATTAAACATTATTATTATTATTAAATGTTTTGAGATTAATTGAGTATAATAAAATTATTTATCGAGTGTATTTATGGTTAATTGGTTATTTTAATAATTCTTAAGGGTGGTGTCCACTAAAATTTAAAGCAAAGTTTTGTCTCTCTCTCTCTCTCTTGGCGCACTGTCCTTGGTAAATTAATTGAGGTAATTTCCTACAGGCAGCGTTGGAGTCATCAAAAAAAAAAATGAAAAAAAAAATTGATCAAAATAATAATCNTAACTTTTTTTATTATAACTAGAAGAAAAATAAAAAAGAATTTAAAAATATATGATTCATGACCTAATTTTGATACTATTTGTCAACGGTTTTTTTATTTTTTTGATGAAAAATATTAACAAAAAAAAAAAATACTTTTATAAATACTTAATCGTAAAAAATTGTTAACAAAATGATAATTAAATATAAACAATGTGTTTTTCTTATTTTTAATTTCTTTATCATAGAAATATTATTTTTCCAAGCGCAATAAATATTTTTTTATTTTTCGTGCTTTTGAACTATGAAAAATTAATTAATAAATAAAATAATAAATGAGTAACAATTATTTTTAAGCGACATTAATTATTTTATAATATAAATTTTGTAATTTGTTTTTTAAATTTAATTAATTTATTTAGAGAGACGTGTGCTCTTCACTAGCCAAGCTGTCTGTGTCATCAGTATCAGAATTAGTAGCAGCCTGAACTCTGGCATATTCATCAGTATCAATACTTTTACAAAAATGAATTGCATATTTTAATTTTTGTTGTAGCACTGATTTACATGAGTATCTTGGCATTTTCAGCAAGAAAAAACAAGTGTAACTCTCTGGCAAAAAATGATCTGGTGGATTGTACTTGTCCATGACCTAGAAAATTAATTAAATTACCATTAAAACATTATAGAAAATCTAGATAAATAAATATAAAATTAAAATAATAGAATAATAGAATAATATATTATAATATTAACCTGTAGAACAAAATCTCTTCCACGAAAATCATTAATTGTTCTTGGTAAACGTGTTCGTCCCCAGACAAATCGAAGAAACAATGATCTCTCTTGATTTGAAAATTCTTCCATGACTTCCCAAAACCACTGGGCAAGTGAAGAAGTTGCCTCAAGGCCCTTATAAGTGGCAACTGATTTTAAAAGACCCAAAGGAATATCAGGACTTCCACAAACCATTGTTTCCAATTCACTACCACTGAACAATGCCAAAAGTGGAACAGGTACTACTTTTGACATACCTTCACGTACTGATTTTATTTGTGTATCAAATTCAGACAAACGATAATTCAATGCAAGCTTAACATACTCATGTCTATTGTCTAATGTTATTTTACGATATCTATTTGACAATGGTACATCATGTCCAACAGCTGATGGTGTTGAAAATGGCATTTCAAGTGTTTGAAATACTTTTTCATCAGGATCCATGTCTCTTATACAAAGTAAACCAGGTACATAATCTCTATCAACTTCAGTTAAATCAGCTGGTGTCATTGGTATACCTGCAAGTTGTTTCCATACTGGTTCAGCTAAATTTAAACTCAATGGACTACCTGTTCTTATGGCAATACCCATTAAAATACCAAGAAATTGAAACATATTCAAGTGTAAAGTTGATTTAGCCATTGGATTTAATAAAAAGCAATCTCTATTTGTACCATTATCATCACGACCATTTGGTGTTGGTATAAATAATGGCAATGAACCATTTTGTAATTCATCACACATTTCAGCAATACTTTCACTGTAACCACCTCCACAATCATCAACACTTTCACCGACAAATTTCACTTTCCATACACGATGTGGTAAAAATAATACATCTTGTGTTAATAATGATAATTTACTAACCATTTGTCCAAAAACAGATTTAATACCATCAGGTCCAGCAAGACCACCTTTGCTTCTTGCACGTTTAACTTGTATTCTATTTAATTCAATAACTGGACCATGTTGTCTATCACGAATCATTGTTGCTTGTACAACTTTTCTAAATGTTGCTTCTTTGATACTGTAGACAAGCAAGGATGCTAATTTATTAAGGCCAATATTTCCAGATACTGGAAACATGACAAGTGAAGGACATAGTAATTCAGCAAAATGATGAAGTAAAACTAATCGATTATGTAATGCTGAAAATGGTAAATCTTTAACAATGTCATATTCCATTGGTGTTGTTGCTGGTAAACGACTTTGTGTTGCTTTTGTTGTACTCCATGCAAGTGTATGAGCACTACCACAAGCAACTCTAGTTATTTTTTTACCTTGAAGTGCATGAACAAGTCTTGGTCGTTGAAGGGCACTAGTTGTTCCATCACCAAGTTGACCCTCGTCATTATCACCCCAAGTAAATACTTCACCTTTATCTGAACAAGCAACACAATGCAATGAACCAGTTGCAATTGATATAATTTTTTTACCCTGTAATGCAGCAACTTTTCTTGGTCTTCGTACATGATCATCTGTACCATGACCTAATCGATGATAGTCACCTTTTCCCCATGTATAAACAGCACCTGATCTTGTTAATGCAACTGAAAATTGACTTCCACATTCAACTTTAAATACACCAAGTCCAGCAAGTGATTCAATTTTCATTGGTATTTTACAACCGTCACTTCCACCACGACCTAATTTTCCATAATCACCATCACCCCAACTCCAAACATTGTCATCATCAGTTACACAAAGTGTTTGTGCATCACCACTACCACAAGCAACATCTACAACTTTATAATCTTGTAATGCTTGTACTATTTTTGGTTTTGTTTGATCATCACTATCACCATGTCCAAGTCTACCATATCTACCTTTTCCCCAAATATATAATAAACCAGTACAACTTATTGCAGCACTATGATGTCCACCACAAGCAATATCAATAATATCAGTTCCTAATAATGTCTCAATGAGTTTTGGTCGATCATAAGATACTCTATTACCATGTCCAAGTTTACCATCATCACCCTCACCCCAAGAATAAACATGTCCCTCTGATGACAATGCTAGACAATGTTTACCACCAGAATTAACAGCTATTTTTTTAATAAATACATGTTGAATTGATTCAATGAGAGTTGGTACCATAACTGAATCAACTCCACCAATACCAAGTCTACCAACAGCACCATAACCAGTTGCATATATTTTACCATCAGCTGTTACAGCAAATAATGTTTGTTCACCACCAGCAAGTTGAATTGGTCTAAGTGCTGATAAACTTTCACATGGTGATGGTAATTTAACTTTTGCACCTTCAAGACCACCTAATTGACCACGATGATTATGTCCCCAGCCGTAAATTGCACCTGAACCATCCCAAGATAATGTCCAATCTTCTGGTCTACGATTTAACCACAATAACAATTGTTGATCATGTTCACGTTTAAAAAAATTATGATTTTCATGAACTTTTGCAATGTCAGTTATACTTGTACTATTTGAATTATTATTACTAGCAATTGTTGTTATAGTTGTTGTTATACTACAACTACTACTTGTATTACTGTTACAAATATTTTCCATTACTGTGTCATTTTCATTATTTTCTGTAATAACCATTTCATTTATTCTCTTGGCAACATCAGTACAAAATGATTTTGGTAATTGTGTTCTATTAATAAGTGTCTTTGCAACTCTAGCTGCTACACAATATCTTTTAAACCAAGACCATTTGTGAATTTCTGAACAACATGGCATTGAGTCAAGCTCAAGATCACAAGCAAGAGCAACAAGTACTTTAAAAAAATCACTATGCATTAGTTGTTTACCACCACGTACAGCTGGATCTTCATACTCATATTGTCGTAATAATGCCTGTGGCAATGAGCCAAGTAATGAAGCAAGTGCTTGACAATCATTTCGCATACCTTGTGCACCATTTGCATAAACAACTTGTAATTTTTGTAATGCCCAAATTCTTTGTTGTGCAGATAATACTGACAATTGACTACATTGTGCAAGTGTACAAGCAAGACGACTAATAATATTTTTATCTGTTGAATTAATAATGAGACTATTGTCAAGAAGACACTCAGCAAGAGCAATTGATGGCTGTGATAAAACAGCACGATCAGATCCAAGTTCATGTGGTGATAGTATTGCTAGTATTGGATGAACAGCAAAACGCCAACCCCAGCCATTAACAGAACCATCTGATGAAAATCTCCAAAATATTTCATCACCTTGAATACGAAGCTCAGTTGCCCATTCACTCCATTCACGACCAGATTTAATTGCAACAACTCTACTGGCACTATCCATTATTGTTAATAAATCATGACGTCTTTCAGTTGAACATTGACGATCAAATTCAATACGTAATGCTTCAGCACCTGGTATCTTAACGTGTCCTGTCAATGTTGTATCGTCAATATATGGATGTGGTGTTTCTTGAACAACTGATTGTGGTACATTATTTGTACAATTTGAATTTGTTGTTGTATCTTCAAGTTCCGTAACACATAATTCTAATAACATATTTTTAATTTTTGAATTATATTTTGCTAATAAAATTAAAGTTGATGATATTGTTTCTTTTCCACCTTCGTCAATTCTATTGGCAACAGCTAATTTTAATAAATCAGCAAGCATTCTTGCATCTTCTTCAGTTAATTGTGATGTAAATTCATCAAGACCAGATTCATTACCTGTTCCTTCACCAACAACTTGTGCATTTGATGTTAATGTTGCAGCAATAACACTCATTGCTGCACTTGCTGACATTTTAGATGTTTTTGATGATAAACTTGCTGAACTTGACATTGATGGAAATATTGTAACTGATGGATAATCTTCAAGTGCTGGTGTTGCTCTTGGGCTTGCTATTGGTTGAACTTCTGATGTACTTGCTGGTGCTTCACCACCACCTTGTGCAATTTCACCAACATTTTGATAAACCTCATTGACTGATGGTGTTGGAGTTTCTGATTGTGGTGTAATAATATCTTGTTTATCTTCAAGTGATGTATGACTTTTTAATGACATAACTATTGCTTTTCTTGCTTGTATTATATAAAGAGCATTTAATACATGTTGAAGAGCTTGTTGTTTAGCAACATTACTTTCCAATGATAATATAATACTTGATAATGATGGTCGTGATATTTTATCATTAACAGATGAACTATTTGATGAATCAGTTGTATCTTTAAATCCAAGAAATGCTTGACCAAGTGGATCTTTAGCTGTTGTAAATGTAACTGGTTCTTGATTATTTGTAATTGGTTGATCAATTAATAACCAAGCAACACTGTGACTCGAGCCACATGCAACTCTATTAACTTTAATATCTTCAAGTCCATGAACTAATGATGGTTTTCTATTGACAATTGTTGTTCCATTTCCTTGTTGGCCATGATCATTATCACCCCAGGCATATACTTGTCCAGTATCAGTTACAGCCAATGAATGTAATGCTCCAACAGCAACATCTGTTACTTTTTTACCTCTTAAACCTTCGATAATTGTTGGTTTTCTAACATGTTGATCATTACCATGACCAAGACGATAATAATCACCTTTTCCCCATGTCCAAACTTCACCATATTTAGTTAATGCCAATGAAAATTGTGCACCACATTCAATTCGTACAACACCAAGTCCATTTAATCGATCAACAAGAAGTGGTGTATAGCATCCTCCACTTCCACCTCTTCCAAGTTTACCAAAATCACCATCACCCCATGAATAAACTGAGCCATCTTCAGTTAATGCAAGTGTTTGTGCATCTTTACTACCACATGCAACTTGTATGACTCTCTGGCCAATCAATGCTTCAACTAGCTTTGGTTTTAATTGTGTTGCAGTATCACCATGACCAAGACGACCATATTCACCAAGGCCCCATGTATATAATTGTCCATTACTTGATATTGCAGCAGAGTGACTAGATCCACAAGCAATATCACGAATTCTTTTTGATTTAAATGCCTCAATTAAACGTGGTTTATCCAATGACAGCCTGTTGCCATGTCCAAGCTTGCCATCTTCACCCTCACCCCATGAAAATACTTTACTGTCTTGTGTCAATGCAAGTGCATATGTACCACCCGAATGAACAGCAACTTTTTTAATAACATATTGACTTAAAAATGGTATTAATTTTGGCTCATAAACATTATTATTATCACCAAGACCAAGACGTCCATTTGTTCCTTCACCACATGCATATAATTTACCTTCTTGTGTTACAATAAATAGTGTCTTGCTACCACCAGCAATATGAAGTGGTTTTAATCTTGTCAATACATCACTATATACTGGTAATTTAATTTTAGAACCTTTTAAACCACCAAGTTGATCTTTGTCATTTAGACCCCAAACATAAACAGCTGTATGTTGATATTGATTTGTTGTATTACCAGTAATATTTCCATTTCTTTGTGTTATCATTTGTTCTTGTACTGTTTCCCAATCAGATGCTAAAAATGACACTGACGTTGCTAATTGATTTTCAAATAATTTTTTTTTTCCAATAATATCTAAACTATGAATTTTACAATCAATACCACCATTACGACATTGTTTTATTGCAATTTCAATACATGGATAATATTCACGCATATTTTGTATTAGTGTTACATTTTCATCTGTATTTTTAACAGTTATTGTTGCTAGTTCAATTAAATTATTAAATGAATTACCAGCATTTACAGAAATGACTGATGGCATATAGCTACTGTCTTGTGGATTTACTACAATTTTTAATGATTCAATAAGAACACAAGGTAACATTTCTAATCTTATCCAATGTTTACCACGTGAACCACAACTTTGCCAGTATTTATCTGATTTATCAACGAGTCTTGTTGCCCAACTGTCTCTTGATGATACACTCAATGTTCTTATGCACTTTGACCAGTCATCAATTAATGATGATTCAGTAATATCTTGTCGATGATATCTACCTGGTTTACCAGCATATACAGCTGCTGAACCAGGCTCAGCAATACGATTAAAACCATGACGATGTCCACGTTTTGTGTAAAAACAATTTTCACAAAGATTATAATTATCACAAATTTTACATTTAAATCTTGAGCCAGATATTGGTGATAAATTACAAAAATTACATGATACAGCATGATGACAAGATGGTAATCTTTCCATTTCCATAATACAACCAGTCCAATTTGTTTGTTGTGGAAAATCAACCGAAACATCTTTATCATTATTTATTATTCCAGTTATAATACCAATACTTGCATGATTTACAGAGCCCCATTTATATTTTGGCATTGCAACAGATGCTTTAACTTTAACTTTATCACCAACTTTTAAAGCTGGTGGTCCTGGCAATGATGGTGGATGACCCAACAATTCAATATGAATAAATCTAACCCAATAAGTACCGTCTTTATGTTGCCATGCAACTTGAACATTTAAATCATGTAAACCTTCTGCATCAATTTTAACAACTTGACCAATATCACCATACTCAACTTCTTCATAACTTTTGCAACATCTAACAAGCATACCTGCAGTGACATTGTCTCTGACATAAATAGCATACTCGTCAAATGAAAGAAAATCTGATCGTTTCATATATACTGGTGGTGGTGGTGGTGGCAGTGGTGGTGGTAGTACTAGTGGTGCTAGTGGTGAAGATTGTAATGATGATGCAGCTGGTACAACTGCTGTTGTTGTTGTTGTTGTTGTTGTTGGAGGTGTTGTTGGTGCTTGAATTGATGTAACATCTTCAGGATCATCACTTATAAATTCTGAATCACTATCTGAATCATCTGTACTTGGTGGAACTTCATCAATTTCAGCAAATACAGCATCAGCTTTTTCAAGTAACCAAGCAACAACTGTTTCTGGTGTTATATCATCAGTACCTAAATTTTTAATAGCATATTCAACTGATTTTTTATTAAAACCCATTTCAATGAGTTGTGTAATTATTGGATTTATATTTTTATTAATATTATTTTGACGACAATGTCTTTTTTGACTTGATGTCATTGATGCCATTGAATAATCTGAATTTGGTGTAACTGGTCCAGAACCACCACTTTGATGAATTGGAATGTGACGTAATTCAGATGCTAAATATTGTGATATTGCAAGTGCAACTCTTTCAAGTTCTTCAGGTTTGTATATTGGCTTTAATGGTTGTGGTTTAATTGCTCGTGAAAGAAGTTCTTGAAATAGTGTTTTTGGATGATGATTTTCATCTGTATCATCAGCAGTATCATCACTTCTTTCAATTTGTCTAAGTAAAACTTGACGTAATCTCATTTGATAGTTTAATAATGTTTTACCGGCATTTAATGCTGCAAGTTGTATTTGTTGTGTACGTAAAATTGATGAATTAACAACACCAGCAATAACTGGTATACCACCTGGACGACGATAATTCATTCTACTGTGTCCTAATAATATATTTGTCCATGCTCCTAATAATTGATCAGTCATTGGTAATCTTTCTAAATGAAATTTATTATCAATACAATTAACATTTGCAAATGATACTTTAGTACGTGCACCAGATTGATTTTGCATTTGTAATATTAATTTTGAATTATTTGTAAATTTACAAACAACACCAATTTCATCATCTACTTTTACTGTTTTACCAATTCTTAATCGTTCATCAAGACCACCAACAACAACAAGTGTTGCAATAACATTTTGTTGAATATTGGTACTGTGTTCACCACCATTTTCATTCATTTGTATATGAAAAAGCGGACCATCACTGAGTAAATCTGAAGCAAGTGATAATTTTGATGATAAAAATGAATTTAATTCAATTTGCCATTCTGAACACATGTGTAAATCTCTTATAAGACCAATTAGTTCTTCAGCAAGTGTTGAACTGTGTGATGCTGTTATTGATACACGACATTTATTTGCATGTAATTCACCAGTTAAACCAGCACTACAACTCAATGCAATTTGACCAAGTAATTTAAATATTTTCAATAAAAATTGTCTCATTTTTTGTGAATCTTCAGACCATGAACAGACAACTGTTTTTAATAATCTAATAGCTATTATTTGTTTTGAAATATTAATTTCTTTTTCATCAGCAACAAGACTTAATAAAAAATCAATCCAAGCTGTTGTACTTAATGCTTGACAAATAATTGATGAGTTTGATATTGTTTTTAATAAACCAAGTGTTGCCCAAGTTTCATGATATTCTTTTGCTAATTGTGTTTGTATACTTGAATCATTATTTCTACATGATGTTGATATTATTCCACGTATTGTTGATGTTAAAATTGCAACTGCTGATTTTTGTATTCCACCAGCATTTGTATTACACGAAAGAAGTAAAATTTTTAATAAATTTGTCGATGCATTTTTAAGATAAGTTGTTGGATGTACATCACATGAAAATTGTTGATTTATTTTGTTTGAATTTATTGGTGTTTCAATGTCTGAATCATTTTCTGGTGGTGTTGGTGTATCAGCTAATTTTAAATCATATTTACCTTCTTTTCCCATTCTATAAGAATTTGTCGTACAATTATCCCACTGTACTCTGATCCATCCATCTTCACCAAGTTCACCAATAACTCTTCCTTTACCAGGTGGTGTACCATCTTGTTCACCCCATTTCCAATCATTTCCACGTACAACTTTTGTACCAATTTTCATAAGTGCAGCAAGTTCAGCACCACTCATTTGTACTGCTGGTGGTCTACTTTTTTCAATAACATCTTCATAAATTGCTGTAACATCTTGTTTAATATCTTCTGGTTCACCAGCAACTGGTGTTGTATTTGTTGTATTACTTGTTGTATTAACAAATGGTCCAATTTGTCGTAGCAATGTTAAAATACTTGATATCAATCCAGAATTTATTAAAAGACTCATTTCATTTGCATGATGATGATTTGTCAACATACCAAGTATTGCCAAGATAAATCTAGCTCTTGGTAATTTTCTTAGCCAAGTATAAGTACCCTGATTTAGACTACTTTTAACTTTACTCTCTTTATATGGTGATTCTGCTTGAATAATATATTTTCTCAATGATTTAATTGCCCATGATGTTATTTTTTCTTCTGCAATTATTATTTTAGCACGTTGATATGGTGTTACAAGTTGAATATTACTCAATGAATGAGTTGTTGTTATTTTGTTGTTTTGTAAATCATGATAGTCAAGTGTCAAACCAAGCCAACCATTTAATAATGAATATTTAACAGATGTTATTAAGCTTTCTTTGTTTAACAATTGACAAAGCATATTTATTCCATTTTCACGCATTTTAACTCGTTGAATTTGACAGTACATAGCACGTCTTAAATTCTCAACATTACCACCTTCTTCACTTACACAAAATTTAACAATTTCATTCATTAATTTCTTTTCATCTTGATGTAATATTTTTGTTTTTAATTTAATCATCATTGAATCAATTGTAATATTTTTTTTACTACTAATATTAACTTGTGATGATGATGATGATGATGATGATGTCGTTGCTGCTGATGATGATGATGTTGATAAATTCAATTGTTCCTTTGGAAGTACAGTATCTTGTATATTTTTATTGATTTTATTACGACTATTTTGTATTGATGTGTTGACAATATCATCAAGTTTTGCTGGTACAATTGTATCTTTATTTTTTTTACTCAATCTAATATTTTTTATAACACTCATAACAGCTCTCTTAAATCTTGGTACAGTATATAATAATTTTAATTTTTGAAAACCTTTTGTTTCATTACTCGTAGCTGGTCTAACTTCGTACAACAAAAAATGACATTTTTCTAAAACAGGAGCACAAATTTCTTTGTAACTTTTATTTTGTTGTTGACGTGTTCTAATTAAATTCCATTTTGTTTGATGAATTAATTTAATAATATCAACAAACCATTTAGCATCATCTTCTGGTAATCCATGATCAATTAATCCAATTATATGTTCACCAATATTAAGATGTTTTATAATAACAGCCATTAATAATCTACTGACTTCTCCAATTGGATGATCACCACTAAAATCAACATGTGACAATAGATTATTTAATTTACTATATTTATCAATAATTGATAAAAATGTTTGTACATGTGTATTTGTTTTATGATATTCAGCTAATGCTTGAATAAATGTTGTTGATTTATCAGCAATAAATTTTTTTGATTGTGAATCTTTTGTTGTTGGCATTAGTGGTGAATAAATATCTGAATCAGTTGGTGAATTTGCTGGTGTTGAATTATTACTTCTTGCTTCACATTTTTCTTCTTCATATGGATTTGGTGGTTGTAATATTTGTAGACCACCTTGAAGAAATTGACTATCAAGCCATTTACGTGCTTCTTCTTCTGCTGGTAATAATGGCATACTTTGACGCATTCTTCTTGCATGAAAACCAAGACTAAAACTTAATGCTCTTTCAGTATCAAGCAATGAAAGACATGTATCAATTATTGGTATTGTAAATTGTATTGAATTATCTGGTTCTGATTGACAATAATAACCAACAAAACATGATTCCATTGCAGCTGTATTTAACTGTGAATTTGTTGTTGATAAATTATTTTTACTTAAATTACAAGATATATCACGACCAAGTGTATAACGATGAAACATTTCAAGATTACAAGAACCTTCATGACAATAATCTTGTACATCATAAACACGATTATTAATAACAACCCATAAACCACCATCACGATTATGATTTTCTAAATCAGCCCAACGTATTAATATTGGCTCTTCATTTTGTACAATTTGTTTTGTACAACAACTATTGACTATTGTTGCTGAATTACATTGTCCTGATAAATTAATATTTGTTGATTGTTGTGGTGCAATTATACCAGGCCATGATAAATCATCAGCATCATTTTTTTCAATTGTCGGTGCAAAACGATTAAATTTATCCATAACATCTAGAACTGGTGCAAGTGTATCCATCCAATTAATATTGTCCAATAAAATTGGAATATCAATTTGCAATAATACCAGACATACAACAAGTTCAGGAAATAAATTATTAATTATATCATTTTTTAAAATTGTCGTTACCATGACAAAATGCTTGACACTTATACTAGATATATCACAAGCAATTCTAAGTGTTTCATTGACATGATCACATATTTGTGTTATATATTTTTTAAATAATGATTCAACACCAATTAATTCACTATCATTTTTGTCATTTGTTGATTTATACATTTGAGCTATTAATAATCGTTGCCATCGTAGCAACAAATTAATACTTGGTGAATTATATGTATCAGATTTATTATCATCATTTTTATCATCAATTAAATCATCATTGTCATGTCGTAATTGTTCAAGTTTTGATTGTGTTATACAAGAACCATTTTTAATTAATTGTTTGACTAGTTGTAATAATGATATTGTTATATTATGTTGTTGTTGTTTTTCTGAATTTAATTCTTTGACTTGTTTTGTTTTTGGTAAAACTGCTGTTTCTTTTTCATCTGATATATCAATAATTTCAATGTCAATTGCAGCTTTTAATGCATGCTCAAGACCACCATCAGCCATTAAACTTGATACCAATAAATCAGCCATAAATTGTTGACCTTTATTGTAATAAGATTGATGATTATTATTATCAGTTGTTTCATCAATTTTTTTTAATTTTGAATTTGGTAAAAATTCTGATAATGTTTTAGCTCTTTCATTTGCTGTTGGTAATAATACACTCCAGCCAGTTTGTAATACAGCTTGTGCGGCTTCTTGAATTGTTGCTAAAATACCAGCTCCACTTGCTAAACTAACACATTGATTTTTAAGTGAATCAAGTAGACTTGGTATACCACAAGTTGCTGATAATCCAACAGTTTTTGGATCAATTTTTTGTGAAATAATAGCATGTAATTGTAGTCGAAGAAGATTAAGTGTAGCAACAGCAAGACATTCACGATCTTGTGTTGGTGGTCGAGTACTTGGTAGACCTTCACATGATTTTGTAAGAAGTATATCAAGTAATTTAAAAGTTTCTTCACAAATATCAACAACAAATGGTACTCGAGATGCAACAGACCAAGTTGACAATGACCATGCAAAACTTTGTGTTGGTCCACAAACAAGACCAATTACATTTTTATTAGTTAATGCAACACAAAGTGATGGTTTTGGCACAGTAAAACCAAGTGCTGGATCAATTTGACCATAATCATTACGACCCCAACCATAAACTTGCTGATCTTCAGTTAAAGCAAGTACCAATACACTACCAACTGATAATTCTTTAATTTTTTTGTCTTTAAGTGTCTCAACTAGCTTTGGATATCTCGTGTGTTCTTCATCACCATGACCAAGACGATAAGTACTTCCTTTTCCCCAAGTATAAACTTCACCATCAGCAGTTAATGCAGCTGAAAATTGACCACCACAATAAACCTTAACGACATTAATATCCAGCAATTCTTCAATCATTTTAGGTACTTTAGAACCATCAGATCCACCTCTTCCTAATTTTCCATAATCACCATCACCCCATGAAAATACAATTCCACGTGCTGTTACACATAATGTTTGTGAATCACCAGATCCACAAGCAACATGAACAACAACATAACCCTTCAATTCAACAACAAGTGTTGGCACCAATGTGTCATCACAATTACCATGTCCAAGCCTACCATAAATACCTCTTCCCCATGTATACAATTCACCAGATGCAGTTAAACACGCTGAATATGTACTACCACATGCAATAAATACAACTGATTTTTTATTTAATGCTTCAATTATTTTTGGTTGATCATATGAAACAGTATCACCATGACCAAGTCTACCACCATCACCATTACCCCATGAAAATGTTATATCTTCTTCAGTTAATGCCATATAATGTTTACCATCTGCATGTGATGCAATCATTTTAACAGTATAATGCTCGAATGTATCAATTTTTTGTGGATATTGTGTCTCTGATCCATAATGCATCATATATACTTGACCACTTTGTGTTAGAATCATTAATGCACGTTCAGTACAACATAATTGTTTAACACCTAAATCACTTATTGCATCACAATAAAATGGTGATGTACCATTGCCAAATTTAACACCACCCCAGGCAAATACCTCTTGATATGTTTGACTTTGTTGTTGATTTTTAAAATAACTTGAATGAGTTTGTATTGGTGGTAAATATGGTGTTGATAAACGACTTAAATTACACATTATAATAATTGCTGCTTTACGTAAATCAACAGCAATAATATCATCGTCTGGTAAATTTAAATATTTAAGTAATACTTCACATGGACCAGGTATTATTTGTCTATCACATTTTTTAATTTTTAATGATGGTATTGAATTTAATCTTTTTAATAATGGTACTAATGGTGCTGATGAGCCAGATGGTATAACACGATTATCTTGATTTTTATTATTTCTTTCATTAATTTGAAATAATAGGATAACTGAATCAAGAAAACTTGATAATGTACCACGTTGAATAACAAGCTCAAGTAATAAACAAAGTGCAGTATGTTGATCAGATACTGGCACTTGACACCATGATATATTACTTGATAAATCACCAGTTACAATTTGACGTAAAAATTTTGTTGATTTATCAACAACTTCAAGCCATACTTGTGATACACTATTTTCTTCAAATAATGTTGCTTCTGGTAGTGATTGTAATGTTTCTAATGATTCAGTTAATATTTCACTGCAAAATTCAATATCTTCACCTGATCGCCAGGCACGACGTAAATAAGCAAATGAAAAATTTAGGGCAGCACGTGTACCAACTTTAGCAAGACCAACAGCTGCTTCATTATTTGTTTTAGTTATTTTAGATGTTTTATTTATTAATGATGATGATGCTGATGATGATGGGGGTGGTGGTGATGTTGAGGATGATGATGCTTGTGCTTTAGATGATGTTGAAATTGAATTAACAACAGTTGCTGATTTAGTTGTATTAATAGTTGTTTTTTTTTTATTGTTGTCATGTATTTTTTGTCTAGACAAGGCAGTGAAATATCTTCTAGCAATAACTAATCTTTGTCGTAGTCTTGTTGATGACAATGTACTATTAGCAACTTGATTTGATAATATTGCTTGTTCTTTTATTAATAAATCCATACAATCATTCCAATCTTTAATTGATGGTTTATCCTCCCAAAGCCAACGATCAATTATTGTTTGTGCTGGTATCAATTGTGATTTATCAGCAAGTGATATTCTCGTTGCTTCTTCTTCATCTAACTTTTGACATGGTAAACAATTACAACCACTTGATGGACCACATATTCCATCACAACAGAGACATGTTAGAGCTAAATGATGACAGTAGTAATGTCCATTTTGACTTTTTTTTGATATAATACCAGCTGAATTAAATAAACCATCAAAAAAACTACCAACAATTTCACCATCACGTACCATACCATTCCATAATTCAGCAAGACGATCACGTCTTAAAAAATTTTGTAAATCTGTTTTTAACCATTTTGCATCAAATCGTGCCTCTGGCCTAACAATAACTACATTTGATTGTCCACTCATTTTAATAATCTGTAAATTAATTAATTATCAATTACACAATTAATTATCAATGATGATGATGATGATTAAAATAATAACAAATAAAATATTTACCTTTTCATTTCATTCTATTCATATATAAATATTATTTTTTAATTCAATTGTCCATCAGCTGACTATTTTATTTGAATCTTGAATTCAATTTATTTGTCATTTAATAAATTAAATAATTAACTTTTTGGTCTTTTAATTAGTCTAAGTACATTGGAATATTTATTTTTGACATTTTATTATTGTCTGTGATGTTGTTATTACATATTATTAATTTTGCGACACGCGCAGATTGATGAAGACTTGAAGATAATAATATTGGCAGAGTTTAGTAGCTTTATAATTAATTAAGATATAATACTAATATTTTATCAACGACATGTAGTCAACAGTGTTCTGTTTAATAATGACATATAATTATTGATAATTTTTTTAATTTTATTTATTTTATTACACCTGGTTAACTTGACATTACACTTGATTCCCGGTAGTGTCAAATATCAATGGATCCACTCACTCACACACACACAACAACACAGCTGATATTTGTTTATTTTTTTCTAAATAAAAATTATAAAATAACTTGTACAAATTAATTAATTGATATTGACATTAACATTTATAAATAATCATTATTTATAAAAGTAATTATAATTAATTTAAATTGTATTTTAATTTTGTTTAATAATTATTTATTTATTTACACTTTTTTTTTTTGCCAAGTTGCACGGTGGACACACCGCTTTATTTTTTTCGTCGCCCTAAGGGTCGGTTTTCACTGACCGCAACTCACAAGTCACAACGTCATGACGCGCAGCTATTTTGGGCGCCATTATTGTTTACATTCTGTCAAATTTAAAACATGTGATTTTTTTTGACACTCCCGTGCATTGGCTAAGCACATGTAGGAGTTCAGCTTCCAGTTTTATCAGTTTTATCATATTTCAGTATCCAAATGCCCACAAATAAATAGATTCGTGGACATTGGTGGACGTTCTTTCTCGACGTAGCTTCTGTAGCGATCAGACGCGATTTTATCAACGTGCAAAAAAAAAAAAAAGGTACGCAGTGCAAACAATTTATCAATTATTTTTCATTAAAATTTTTATATTTCTTCGAGGTTTATGAAAACTTATTGAACCTGTTATTAATTGACTAAAATAATAAATAATCAATAACATATTACTAATTGAATAATTCCTTGATATTTTTTTTTTTTTTAAGAATAACCTAAAATATGGAGACTGTTGGCATCGAGGCTCAATGGTATGAAGAGTTAGAGACGATTTTGAAGGAAGAAGTAAGTATACTCAATGTATAATGTCGATAATGTTTTTTCATAGTGAGTTTTTAGTTTCTGTAGTTTTTGGTTATTATTAATAACTTATTAATTAAATAATTAATGTTATTTCATAGATCAACTCGCCAACCAGAACAAATACACATGATTCTCAACCACGCGTAACAACACCAGTAAAGAAATGTGAAGTTACAAGTGATAATGATGATGACGATGATGAAGATGAATTTCTTTATCTGATGGATGAAGAAATGTGGATAAAAAGAAATAAAAAGCTTTTACAGCTGGCTAAAAAGCGCATGCTGAGCCTGCAGTCACTATTTGTGAGCCAACCAAGATTTGAAAAAAGTAAGTAATTCAAATCAATACAAATTAACAGTAATTTTAAATAAAGAAAAAAAAGAAATTACTAAATAATTTATTGATAATAATTTTTTTTTTTTTTTAGTTTGCCAAGATTTGAACAACGATTTTGTCCATTCAGGCTTGACATCATTTATTTTTCGTCCTGAAATCGATGAATCCACTGAATCATTTAAAAATAGAGAAGATGATTTTAAATATCTGATTAATCTCTGTGGAAATCGTTTGCAGAGACTTGATTTATATGGTTATGATTCTTCTAAAATGATGCCATTGATTAAATCTAAATGTTCAAAACTAAAGTCACTTGTATTAAGATTTAAAGAAGTGGAAAGTAAAGATTTTGATAATACTTTTTCTAACATGAGTGATCTTGAAGCATTAGTAATTTATTGGCAATGTGAAAACTCAACTTTACCAATGACTTTGATCAAGTCATTAGAACACGTTCGTGAAACCTTGCCCATATTGACCATTTATTCTGGACCTGAAATATATAGTGGTCCACAAAAATCAGTTTTTTTTGTAAGTATATAAATATTACAACTATTACAACATAAAAAAAAAAAAAAATTATTCATTTTTTTGATTATCTCAATAAATAATAATATATAAATTTATTTATCTTTCAGGTATCATCTCCAGAAACCGAAGCTTTTATGACTGTCATTAGTAATATGAAAAATCTCAAGTCTGTAACGATTAAATTGGATTATGGTTTTACAGATGAATTTTTCATAAATCTTACCAATAATTCTAAAAACTTGAAAGAGTTGAATGTACGTGCTTCAAAGATAACTGATAAAGGTTTAATTACAATTAATAATTTACATCAATTGGAAGATTTTAAAGTTGGTTTAATGGGAACAAAAATAGAAAATAAATTCATCACTGATCAGTCAATTCAATGTTTGATTAACAAAAAAATAACAAAAATTGACATAGCCAATTGCAGTCAAGTCACTAATAGCTCAATTATTAAACTTATTAAAAATTTACCAAATTTAAAAACTCTCCATATTGAAAGAACAAAAGCAACTATTGAACTTGTCGAAGAAATTACTAAATTAACAAAAGACCGTGAAATAAGTTTAACCGTATGGGTTTCTTTTAAAATGGATAATATTTTCACATGTATTAACCCAGCACTCACTTTCATGTCTCACATGTCTTCTTCAAAATATGCTTTAGAATAATTATTGTTTTTTTCAATTAAGTTAATTTCTAATTATATAAAATAATATAAATTAATAATAAATTTAATAATTTAATAAACTTTGAAGCAATAATTAAATAAATAAATAAATAAATAATAAATAAATAATAAATAAATAATGTTCTAACTTTAGCAAATTTACTTGATTAATTTATTTTTATCCAGTTGTTATTTCTTGCTTCATAATCATAAAAAATATTTTAACTGGTTTTTTAACTTAATACTTTTGAAAAAAAGTTATTTAATCGTTACTTGTATTTATCAACTTTTTTCACCAGTAACATACTCTTGGCTTGCTATTATAAATATATTCGTACCCACCATCTGGTCTTGTGATATTTTTGTTTAAATAATTATAATACTTTTTTTTTAACATTTGGATGTAAGGAAATTTCATAAATTTTTATTTCTTTGGTAATTTTTTCATATTGTAAATTTAACTCTAAACTTAACTTCATCAACTGAACAGTATTTTGTAATCTAAAAAGTTGTTGATATTTTTCATAAACATTTTATTTAATTACTATAATATTTTTTTTTGGTTTATTATTGAAATTTTTAAATTTTACAATTTCTACTTGTCATCGTGTTAATCTATTTTTTTTTTAATTATTATTTTTATTATCCTCACTATAATTGTTAATATTTTTTTTTTTTTTTGAATATTAAGTTATTCACCTGCGATGGCGCCTCTTGTGATTATATTTAATAACAACAAAATTATCAGAGAGAAAATCGATTTTGTGTGTGATATTTTAATCTCAAAATAAAAGAGACACAGAATTATATCCAATTGTTTAATTATAAATTTACAATTATTTGTTTATTTTAAACAATATAATTTATATTGACAAATTAAACAACATGTCATCAGTGTTTATGTGTGCATTAATAAATCATTGTGTTGATGAATGAAAAAAAAAAAAGGAAAATATAAAAAATGTTTATTATGATTGTGTTCAATCAAACATGACAACATGACAAAATGGCGTCTATTGGTATTCATAAACGTCAAAATAAGTGATGATAATTAATAATATACAAAATCTATTGAAATTTCATATAAAAATTATACAAAAAAAATATATAACTTATTGATTATCTTTATTATTTTTCTCATGTTGGTATAATTTTATTTGTTTTTTTTTTTTTTTTATTTTCATTTGTGATTTATTGATGTTATGGTGGATTATCTTGTGTGATGACTGATGATAGTATTTAACTGATAATGAGTTTATCAATAAAACTATCAAGTGATTTATAAAAATAAATAAAAAAAAATAAACCTGGATAATGATACCAAGTCGCGTCATTTATGGCGCCTCAAGTAAACTACGCGGTAGAAAAACAACCTACACCCTGTATGAATATAAAAAAATTTATATTTTTATGATCAATGGCTTTATTTGAGAAAAAATATACAAATAAAGTATTGCTTGATGATACTATTAAATTAACAAGTGTCATTGAAAATGCTAGAAAAATTGACGGTCATACGGTATGAAAATTTATAATTTTTTTCATTTAAACAATTTGTTGATAAAATGTTGAGTAAAATTGTCATTTAAAATTTGATAAATAATTATTTTGTTATTATTTTTATAGGAATACGTGATTAGAGTACAAAGAGGTCCATTACCAAATAATTCTTGGCGTATTAGCCATCGTTACAATGACTTTGTTCAGCTCAATAATGCATTATCAATATCAGGCATTGATTTATCATTGCCACCTAAAAAAATCATTGGTAATATGGATGCTGAATTTGTAGCTCAACGACAAATTGCATTACAAAATTATTTAAACACAATACTAATGAATCCCATATTAGCATCATCGTTACCGATGAAACATTTCCTTGATCCCAATAATTATATAGCACCCTTACATGGTAAGTTGTTGTTGTTGTTATTTTTAATTAAAAAAAAATAAACAATTATCAATGTCATTTATTAAATTTTTCTATTTGCAGAAATAGCATTGCAACAAGTGTCACTGGCACTTCGTAGTGATGCAAATTTTGAAATTGGTAAACCAATTGTTGATATGGGTTGGCGTTTACGTAAACATTATTATACTGTTAAAAATCGTCAAAATCCAAAACAAGAATTAATTTTAGCATGGGTTGAATTTGGTCCAGATAAACATTTACAAGATAAAGATATGCAAAATGTATATAAAAGTTTGGGTAATTTAAAACATATTAATATTGAAAGTATGGTACATCAACATGTCACTGAAAATGGTGCATTAACTATTAGAAATTTTTATCCAAATGGTACATTAAGAGATATATTATGTATGACTAAACCAAAACAACCATTTATTAAAAAATATGGTAATCCAAAACAAACAAAATCATTAACAATAACTGAAATATCAATGTATGGTTATCAAATATTACAAGCACTATGTTATATTTATGATAAAGGTTTACGTTATGGTCATTTACATACTGGTAATATATTATTAACATCAACTGGTATTAAATTACTTGATATTGAAAATGGATTACTTGGTTTACCAGCATTTTATCGTCCATATGTTGTACAAAGACGTAGGCTACATGCAACAACACAAGTTGATGTTTATTCATTTGGTCATGTGTTGTATGAAATGACATTTGGTAGACCATTACTTGAAGCAACATGTAATGATTTATCACACTATGATGATAAATTAAAAAATTTACTTGAAATAATATTATCACCAGAAGCACTTAAACAAGATCTTCCTGTATTTACTAAATTAATTGAACATCCATTTTTTGATAATGCTAAAAAAATTACATTAGCTGGTAGTTCAATTGAAAAACCATATTTTAAATTAAGTAATCATCTTAAAGATGTATTACTAGAAGCTGCTTCAAAAGCAGAACAACGTTTAAAAGATGAACAAAAAGTTGCTAGACATCAAAAAAAACTTGTTAAAGTACAAGAAATGATGAGCTCTGAAGAAGAAATGAAAAAAAGAAAACAAAAATTGGTTATTATTTATTAATTTATCTCTTAAATAATATTTATTTATTTATTTATATATATTGTTAATTTTATTATTTTATTTTTCATCATATAGAAAAAAGAACAAAAACTTGCACAAGAAAAAAATTCTACAAGTAATAAAATTGGAACAAATGAAATTAAAAAAATTAATGGAAAAAATTCTGAACGTTCAGATAGTCCAACAAGTACATCAACAACAACAAGTATTGGCATACCAACACCACCATCTGGTAAGTTTATTAAATAATTAAATAATTAATTTATTATTAATATTTATAAATAATATGAAATTTCGAATGTTATTTCGAAGCTGGACACAAAAGTTGATGACGCATTATGCGTAAAATTGTAACACGTAGGTCATCCTCAAAGGTGTTTTATTTATTTTTTTATATCAAGGATGATTTAATGACTAAATATGATGATTAAAAAATTATATTACATATATTAATTCCTGGAATTTTTTGATCATCATATTTAGCTGTGATGTCATTACGAATATAAATATAATTTATTGTTAAATTTTTGTCAGTGAATTATTTATCTAATGTTGTTTGTTGGTTTTAAATTTTTTCCTTGAAGGATCTACAGACCATGGGATCAGATATAAAAAACATAAAAATAATAATAGGAATAGTAAAATTATTAAAAATATATGTCCACCAGCTCCACCCTTACCACCACCAGCAGCACAACAATCATCATCATCATCATCAGTGTCATCAAATGTCCCATCCAACAGTACGAAAGATCGCTCCGCCTTACTTGGTAGTATATGTGATTTTAATAAATCTAAACTTCGTAAAATAAAAAATTGATAATTATATTTCGAAATTTAGTCAATGTAATTTTCAAAAAAAAAAAAATTAATATTCATTTATATTTTAAAATAGCCAAAAAAAAATAACAGATTACAAATGAAAATATCTAGAAATTCAAAGATTAATTTTTGATCATTTAATTTTATAGATAAATAATAAATAAAAAAATACCTGAGATTAACAAAATAAATAAATAAAATAATTGTTTATCTGTAAAAAAAAAAAAATATATATATGAGATTAATATGGAGTGTAATTTGTGTAAAAGAAAAATCTTTTGGCGTTGTAATTTATTCAACTATTTTTATTCAATTAAAATAAATTATCCTCTCTCTCTCTCTCTGTGTCTCTCGGTGGTTTAAAAATATCGTGGCCAATATTGTAAATATTAAGATGAAAGCTTGTTCTTTTGTAAATGTATTATAGAAGATATAATTTATTATGTTGTTATATTTTCATCTTCCAATCAAACGACTGGAATGTATGTAAAGTTATTAATAATTTTATTAAGTTTATTATTATTTTCTTAATATTATAATTAAACCTTCCTTAAATATTTATATTGCCTCTTGATAATTGTGTACAATTAAATAGCCAAACTAAAAACAAAAAAAAAAAGATATAATATATATTAATTAAATAAAAATATTAATCACGAGATTAAACAAATACTGTAATTAATTGTAATATTTACAAAATTACATTTCGTGTTTTATGTATAAATAAGAGCAAAATATTGTAATTCCAAATAAAACAAAAATTGAAATACATGTGTTATTTATATGGCATTATTATTTTTTTTAAATTAAACATTTATAAATTTATTTTAAAAAAATATTAATTTTCGTTTTTTGTAATCGATTACATTATAAAATTATTTACGAATAAATAAATTAAACAAATTTTCACCTTCATTTAATTATAAATTAAATTTAAATCCAAAATTTTTTATTTGTTGCGTTGAAAAAAAATAATAATAATATCAAACTTGGATTATTATTTTTTTTTTAAATTAAATTTAATTGTTTTCTTTTTTTTAAATCACCTAGCGTATTTAGTGCTCATACATTTATTTTAATTACAACTAATATGTAAAACACAATACGTTTTTATTTACAATTTTCAAATTCGTATTTCTCTTTTTGTTTTTTTTTTTGTTTTTTTTGGTCAATAATTTACCAAATAATCTACCTCGTTGATAATTATTTTTTTTTTTATACAATATTTGCAGTCTAATTACTTTTCACATATTATAAATAATTAATACAATTAATTTATGTTATTATGATTGTTTCATTTTTTTTTCTCACATTTTTTCATTAAAAATCTAACAAATAATTTATAGTATTAAAAAGCTGATTTAATTATTTTATTAAACTTAGTGATATTATTAATTAACAGCGATAAAAAAGGCCAATATTTTTTATTTCATTATATACTGATTGTTGGTTTATTTATTTTATATTTTGTCAATGATGTTGCATTTTGATTAGTCAATTGTATGCTAAATCGAGTGACGGTTATAACCGTCACTTTTAGGTCAAAGTTCATGCAATGCTGCAGTTTGAGTTTTCAACCTGTAATTAAAAAAAAGAAATATTATAATTTGTATTGATTCAACATCTTGAATATTAAAGTGTTAAAATAATTTTTTAATAATAATTTACCTTTGTAGTTCATCATCAATTTTATCAGTTATAGTTTTTCTTATTTCAATTTCCGTGGCATTTGATTTTTTTAAATTAGCAATAATATCAGTAAAGTCTATTGGCTCTCCATAATTTAATGTAATTTTTTTACCAGTTCTAACATAATAAGGTGGAAAATTTGGTAATACTTCATCAAAACCATAATGATAAATTGGTATAACAATTGGTGTAATTGGTGATTCCATAATCAAACGACCAATGCCCCATTTTAATCTAAACAAAAAAATTCAACTTTTATTAATTAACATATTTATAATTAATAATTTAAATGATATAACGACATACCTTATTTGATCTTTGTACATGTTGACTTTACCTTCTGGAAATACATGTACCCAATCACCACATCCAAGTTTTTCAATACAAAAATTAATGGCTTCTTGATAAATACCATTACCACGTACAATTGGTATACATTTACCAAACATAAAAAAATATGAATGCCATTTATTTGTAAAACAAATATCATGTGCAGCAAGTGACCAACGCATTTTTTGTTTTCTAAACAAATGTCGTATATTCAAGGTTGCTGAAAAATCGTATCTAAATTATAAAAAATTTCTTACATTTAAAATTATTCAATTATGAAAAAAAAAATAAAATAAAATAAATAAAAAATAAATCAAAACAATCAATATTCTTGTGTAAAAAAATATATATAAAATATTCTACAAGTCATAATTAATTCAAAAATGAATAATCATTGAATATAATTTTTTTTCTATTTTTTTTTTTTTTTTTTAAATAAATAATTGAATAATAAATTAAATATTTTAATTTTAATTTATCAACCTACTCACAATTTATATCAATAATAATAAATAATAATTAAAAAAAAAAAATGTAATAAATTGTTGTTAATTACAGTAATTTAAAAATGTTTATTATTAATATTTAGTTGAATAAAATTATGACATAACTTACCCCAAATACCTGGGTCATCAAAGCAACTGTGATGATTTGAGACAGTAATAAGTGGTTTATTTTTTGGTCTCGTATCCAAATTGTTGGCAAGTATGTGCTTGTTATAGACAGTTGTTTTATTCAACCATTCTAAAATATAAATATAATCATTGTTTATGATAGATAGTAATTAACATAGATAAAAAAAAAATAATAAAACAAGGATTTTGTCACAATGACAACAACTCTACAAAATGACCATACAAAAATAATTGTTAAAAATAAAAAAATATAAATGTCACAATAATGATATAATTGCATATAGGTATATCTATATATGTGAATATAATAATACACTTACGTATAATAATTTTAGAGAATATACCAACAGCAAAAAATGTGAGTGTGCTTGCAAACCTCCATAGCCTTGTTGGTGGTTGTCGTAATTTTGGTATTATCCAGGTTATATCGTACACCATTGTTCTTTTATTATTTGAGTATGCACTTGACAATATCAATTGAACAATTGAACGATGTTTACCGATGAGCTTAATACCATTAAACGGGTTATTACCCCGGGTAGTTAAATATTCTCGTCTTTCGTAATCCAACAGTGCCATGATCATGTCACGCCATGTTTTTGGCGGACACTGCGCGCGCGACTAAGATCACGTGGCTTCCTGACACTGGTATCCCTTCTTTTTTAATATTATTATTATTATTATTATTTTGCAACAATTTATTATTATTTTATTGTTATTATTGTTGTTATTAAAAAAAATAAATTTATTTTGCCAACTATATTATCAACTGAGGAAAAATTAAGTTTCTATTATTTCTGCAAAAAAATGTTTTTTTTTTTAAAAAAGTGTGTCAATAAAATTTAATTATTTTTTAATTTTATTGTTGATTGTTTTGACGGTAAATTATCCAAGATTTATTGATAAATTGATTAGACATTTTAATTGATTTAAAAAAAAAATTTATTTACAAATGTTAAAGTTAATTTATTGTTAATAATTGTTTGTTATATTTTTTCAAGATCATGTAATATGGTTTTTTTTTTTTTTTTAAATTCAAGTATTGATAATTATGAAATAAAATAA
>MKYW01000025.1:1487176-1498144 GCA_015776835.1 Aphidius ervi | reverse complement strand
GTACAGTAGTTGAAATTTTTTCCAAGTACTGTGCAGTAAAATCCAAGCATCTTACTTGAAAATTACAGGACAGTACATGATTCACAATTAAAGTACAAAATCTTGAAATTTAAGGGTCAGTACTGGAATTTTAGTGCATGTGTACTTGAAATGTGCTTGAAATTTCATGTTATTTCAAAAAATGTACATTAAATTTCAAGTATTACGCATACTACCTTAAAATTTCCAGTACGGTGCTTGATTTTTAATGTAAATTTACATGAAAATTCAAGTTTTTTTGCTGTAAATTTAAAGAACGGTGCATGAATTTCAGTTTACAGCACAAAAAATTGAATTTTACATCAAAAAAACTTGAAATTTAATGCAAATGTACTTGAAACATACTTGAAATTTCAACTTATTTTTAACAGTGTAGTTTAGAAAAAAAAAAAGGAATTTTTGAAATGGTCAAAGAGGGGTAGGGGGTGAATTTTAGATAGTCAAAAAAATCCACCCCCTAACTCTTTTTGACCATTTCAAAAATTCCCATTTTTTTTTCTAAACTAGCTTAGGTCTTAGACAATTCAATAAAAAAAAAATTACGAGGATAGCTCAACTACATCATATTCAGAAAAATTAAAAACAATTAAAATCCGCCCCCTACCCTCTTTTGATCAATATTAAATTAATAGAATAAAATAAAATCAGAAAAACATAATTGTCGATAAATCAAATGAAAAATTGTATTTAAAAAAATAATTTATTGAATTTTTTATTAATTTTTTTTCACTTTGACTCTCATATAATTCTTCTAAAAATTAAAATTAATTTTTCTTTTAATTTTGAAAATCAATGATAAAACATTATAATACTCCAATATAACGACAATAACAACAATAATAATATATAACAACAATAATACTCCATAAATTTAAATCGTTAATAAAAAAATATATACCTATAACAATCTTGAAATAAAATTGAAACAATATTAACTTCAAATAAAAAAAAATAAATATATATCTNAATACTTATATATGTATAAAGAGGAAAAAAAAAAAAAAAAAAAAACCCAGTAAGTAAAAACATAATCAAAATTGATGGGGATAAAAGAGGAAATAAAATAATGAAATAAAAAAAAAATTATATTGAATGGTATCACGCAGTCGATGTCAGTGAATAGCGTGGAGATGAGATAACGATCGAACAACTTGGTTAGACATTTTCCATTGGTATATGAAAAAAAATAAGATTAAATTCAAGTAAAAATAATAATAATAATAATAAATAGTTGATTTGAGTATCTGAATTGAAAATAATAAAAAAAATAGATAATTGCAATTATATTTTTTATTATTTTGTTTATAATAATAGTGTAATACCTCAAGTTTTCTCGCAGCTAATCGAGCACGAAGGTCGAGTTAAAAGACTTTGTGAATTTCGCTTCTGCTGTTGAGATAATTTATCCTATAAACATTATAAATAAAATTTTAAATTTATCATCATGAATTTTACTATTACCAGTTTATTCTCTCATACACATTTATATATATTATATAGTGTTGGTGTGCAAATGTGTAAACTTTAATTATACCCTTTTGATTATTATTAATTTAAAAGGCCACGCAAAACTACCACTTGCCTTTCCATTAGCACCAGCATCTTTATTAATTGTCCATTGAAAATTTTATATATATATTCTAATAAATTTTTTTTATTTTTTAAATTGAATTATCGTTATTTATATTTATTTTTTTATATAATCAATTTTGCTTGCATCATTTACTTTTTTTGGTTTTTTTAACGAATAAATTATATCGGTTAATTGAAAGTCAAATAATTGATGAGAATTTATGGATAAATATATTTTTTCTTTTTTTATATATTCAAATAATAGCTTTAATAATTTTTATTTATCAATTAAAAAAAAAAATTATAGGCAGGTGGATGCTACGCGTCACTGTATAGTGTTGTATTTGTCTACGAAAAAAAAATATCTTCCAATAGACCTAGACATTCGATAATAGAACAAAAAAAAAACGTATTAAAATTACCTACAATTTGCATATTAAATTTTTTTTTTTTCAGACAATTATTCATGCTTGAAATCTAAAAATAAAAAAACGTTGAAATTTTTAATTTTTAATATGTTGTGGCTAATTCAGAGTATTATTTTTATTTAATATTTTTTTTTTTTTACAGAATGCTGTCAACCGGACACAACATCAGTACCTCCACAGTTTTTGTTCAAGCTATGGTGCAAAATGGTGCACCATGCACTCAATGCCGAGAGCTTTGTTCAACCGGCTATGTGCCTCACTTTTGGCGGTCAGTTTAAATATTATTTAAAAATTCTTTTTTTTCATTTTTTAGTTACGTCTTTTTGAATATCCTTTCTCATTTATTATTAACATGACATTTAAGCCACGTGTTGGCATACCTTAATGCGGTTTATCTTGTGCTAAATGATTTTACCATCAAAAGTATTTCAGCATGACGCATATATTGATATTATTATAAATACATGTACAAAATAAAATCCACGGTTTACCATATCGAATAAGCAAACTATATAAAACATCTTGAGATGTATAGCCAAGAAAAAAATGAAAAAAAAATAATAAAAAATTATCAAGTATTTTCTGAACGACAGCTTTGGTAACTTGATGTTTTTTATGTGGTCGATTATTTTTTTTATCTTTTATTATTATTATTAAAAATATATATATTATTTTTAAAAAAATAAAATGATCACGTTTAAATGATCGGTATGAAGGATGATAACGTATATATCTTGTATTATTTTTCAATAAATTTTTTAAGACTTGGGCGTGTACAAAGTAGCTCAGTCACATTGCCAATAATTTTTAACATTTTCTTCATGATGGTATATCATGTTACAGATTCACTCGTGTGTGGTAAATACTTAACGATATATGACGTGTAAATTCAACTATTCATTTAATTATATTATGTATATTATATATACACTATGGAAATAATTAAAACAGGCTGAAAATTATTTTATATAAATTAAAATTCAAGGGATACTTATATAAATTTTACAACAGAAATTTTTTAATCTTTTATTTTTTATAAAAATTATAAATCATTATTTAAAATATATATTTTAAATAATATATCATTAACAAATCTCCAACTATTCAAAATAATAAAACTTAATTTAAAAATATTTTTCTTCACAGATATATAATTATATCCAATATTTTGCAATAATGTCTAGACAAAAGATTTCGAAAGAAAAAAAAATTCTCAAATAATAAAACAGTCAAAAAAATAATCTAAAAATCTTTTATAACAGATTAACTGATAAACTACTTATATAAATTGAATTATTTAAAAAAAGTATTATTAATAAAAATATATAAATTATTATTTTTATATAAAAAATAATTTCCAATTTCCAATTTCCATTGGAATTTATCAAGGTGTTTTACAATAATATTTATTATATATATATATATTTTTTTTTTTTTTCATTTATATTTAAAAGAATATATAACGATATAAAATATAATATAAAAAAATGATAAAAAGATTCATAGAGAGGCACTCGAGGGAATCGATCAGGCGTATCTCAACTTGGTATCTCTTTTCTGGTACACATATCCCTTCACCTTTCTTCTTCATGAACCAGCGAGGCCGTGTGTTCTTGCTGCAACCTGCAACTATCTTGTCTTTTTATTTATTTTATTTTTCCCTTTCAAAGAATCAAGACTTAACAAAAAAAAAAAACAGCAAACGATACATACATACATATATCTTTGTGTGTGCAAAAATATATACCAAGACTGAAGACATTGATCAAGAAACAGAGATGCCAAGTTTGAAGCACGATGAAAATAAAAATGATGATGATAAAAAAAAAAAATAAAAAATAATACAGGTATATATGTGAAAAAAAATTAAAAAATTTACAAACGAAAATTAAAGAGGAGTAGGACGATCGTTTCCCATAGGTTCATGAGGTCAAATTTGTATACGATGTGAGTATCACGCGAGTATCACAAACAATGTGCGTGTGTGACGAGGAAAATAAATGCACACAAAAAAAATTGGTAAATTAACAAATAAAATAAAAAAAATAAAAATTAAATAATAATGTTAAATAACAAAAAAGAGAGATGCGAGAATATTGTGAGGTACAATTTCTTGCAGCATCCACGACGAATTGACCATGGATTTTTGCTTATATTTTTAAATAAAAAAAAAAAATAAATAAAAGTGAGAGAAAAATATAAGATAGCTATCCAGACAGTACTGAACTCTGTAATTAACATACCAAACCTCCCTGGTGCTGATACTCACACACTGAATTTAAACTCTTTGGCGCCCGCAATTCATGTAGAGAAGGTTATAGCAAAAAAAAAAAATTATTAAAATTATATTATATTTTATAAATAAATTTAATTTTTCTTTAATTTGTTATATATTTTTAATATCAATAATAATTGAAATTTTTCATGAATTTTAATTTATAATTTGAAAAATAAATTTTTGAATTTAAAAAATTTTTTTTTATTCTGATTCTATTTATTTTTTTAAAAATATAAATCATATTTATTATATTTTTGAAATATTAATAATAATAATAATAATTGATGATTGTTGTTTTTAAATATTTAAAAATTTATAAATAATATGGTTTTTTTTTTCATTCAATTTTTTTTTGTCAGGTACATTTCATTTTTTTTTTTTTTTTCGATTGATTTAAGCGTCATTTAATTCACTGATAATACCTCAAGAATATCATCAAATACAGTGACACATATTGCCATTGTATTTCGATTTAAATCCTTTCAAAAAGTTTATACATATATGCAAAAATTTAAATTCTAAATAACCATTGTTCTGAATCAAAGACCATAAATTTATATGTAGGTACTTTCAACCTACAGACTTTCATCTTCATCTATATATGTATATTATATATATATTTTTTTATTTTTCTGTTCAATTCATCTTTTTTCTATTCTTCTTTTCATCATCTGGAGTATTTTAATCACCGATATATATTTTTTTTCAAGTGGTTAAGTAGAGTGCACTGTCTATACACTTGACTTATTTTTGAGTATCTTGATAATTTTTGCTGAATCTGGTGATTATCAAATACAGATATGCTCATATAATAATTTTTATATTATTATTATTATATTTTTGATTAACAATATGTCTGCTTAAATAAAAATCATCTATCGTAGTTTTAAAAAATAAATATATGCTTAAAAAAAATGATTACAAATTATCAGCTTTCTCAACAAATAAATATTATTTAATTAAAAAAAAAAATATATTTGAAAATCAAAACAAAATATAATCAACAGATAAAATATTTATGAAAAATATTTAATACCATACTGGTTATCTTGATGGACTTCATCTTGATAATCATTGCTAAATTTGGTGATTATATTTTAATTTTTTTTTGATTATAAATTTGATTTTTTATAGTTGAAAAATTTATATATATAATAATTTCGATTTTTGATATGTGTGTCTGTGTGTATTTATATTAACTCAAAGATTAAGAGAATAAAATATAAATTGACTGAGCACATCATCATCTAGCTTGGTCATTGGTCGCAGAATACTTACGACAGGTTGTTTGTATAATGGTAGGGGGGTTTTAATGGGGAGTTGAATACGAGCTTTGAGGGAAAGAAAGAATGTCGTTTGTATATTTCGGCATCGACAAAAACCAGAACCCCCTTTTCGCTTGAACTTCTCAGATATATATATTTTTTGATCAAAGAAAGGACGAAAAAAAAAATTGTCTGTGTACACAGAATTAAAAAAAAAAAAAAAACCCAAGTGATTGTCGAAAATCAACGAAATGAAGAAAATAATTTCATGGATAAATTTTTTTTTTAATTATTAAAATTAATTCTAGATAAATTTCGTTTCTTTTTTTTTTTTTTTTTCTCTTTCAACATATTTGAATATTAAATAAAAAAGAAACTATTATATATAGTAAATTTTTTATTTTATTTTGCATAAATTTTATTGGCATTTGAAATTTTTTAAACCAGTTGATTTAACCTTGTGTTTGTTATTTTATTTTTTATATTAATTATAATTATTAAGAGTAAATTTTTATTCTCGATGGTTGTATATATTTTTGGCTGACAATTTATGCCTCAGTTGTAAATATTAAAATATATAAATATATTTGTGTGTGTGGTTGTTGAGTCAAAGAACATTCACAAGTATATATCGACAAAATTTTTTTAAAGGGCCTTTCTACGTTCCTCACATCTCTTTATGAGACAGTATACCGCCTCCAGGTCTGTTAATTAGCACAGAGATTTTATTTTATTTTTTAAATAGTATATATTTTATATATTTTTTTTAATTTTATTATTTTTAGCCATCATAATACACGTCAATATTCGCGCAAGTTAATAAATAAAACAAAAAATTATTTTAAATAACAGTCTGTTATTAAATTGACTCGTGATTTACTTGTGAAAATTTTAATTTATAATTTTTAGAAAGCTCTGAATTTGTTGTAAATTATAAACCAATTTTCCTAATTTTTTAAAATAAATGTTGATTATTAAAAAAATATTAATCGAGTTGAAATGAGCTGATTAAATAATTACGTTTAAATTTTATTTTTTTGTTTTTCATTTTTGTCGGTATAAGTTAGATACTGGGCTTTAATGCACTAATTAATAATTAATTAATTTACTTAAATAATCAATGATTTATTGATTTACTCGAAAATTATTATTTTTTTTTTGGTTTGTTAAATTTATTAAGTACGTATTTTAGAATAGACAAATCATGGAAAATATAAAGCTAAATAAAGCTTTATAATAAAGCTCGTTTCATGACAAAATATATATAGAAAAATATTTAGTGTTTGGACAGTGTGAATAAAGAAAATAAGGTCTGTGGGAATCGTAAATTTTATTGATGCCAAGTGTTCTCCAGAGAGACATTCCAGGACGAGAAAGTGGCCCTATCGGGATCCAGCAACAAGTGTAACATTGTCACTAATAAAATCTTGTAAAAAATATATATAATATTAATTTTATAAATAAAAATCAAAAGCTCCTACAATTAGTTAACAAAAAAAATAAATATACCATTAAATATTTCCATATGAAAAAATAGTTATACAATTTTAATCCATCAGACTTTTTGAGGCTATCAAATAAAATGAAAATAATAAAAATATATTAATTTATATAAGTTGCCAAATAGATTCTATAAATTGTGCAAACATTTAACAATTTTCTTAGACGTATACGTGGTGCTTCTTTGACATAAATGTTTGATGGTTTAACTTGTTGTACGTGACGATGGACGAGTACACGTCAACAGCATCCAATCAAAATGAAAAAAAATAAATAAAATTTATACGAGACACACACAAATACATTGTACAAACTATAATAGTTAATTCAAATATAAAAAAAAAAAAAACGATATAAAAATAAACAACACGTGATGATGAGTCTTGAATGTTTATATAATTTTTTTTTATTTTATTTATTCAATAAATTTTATGTTTATTTTATATCTATTTATCTTTGGTCTTATTGAACTGTGAGATTGAAAAAAAAAAAAAAAAAAACAAAATCATCTCTTTTGATCGTATATCTATCAAAATTAAATATCATGATTTATCTTGTTTTTTTTTTTGGTAAATATATATAAATTTTTTTGTAGCTTTGGTTGATTTTTATTTATACTTTTTATTAGTGTCTACATTTTTTTGTCACATGTGCGGGAACATGCTGTTTACGCATATAGTACCTTGCTCGTTTGTCAAGCGTTAAACACTCTGTGTGTGTGTGGGGGGGGAGGGGGCCCTCACCGGTCCTCACTGACTCTCTTCCCTTTAACTAAAATACGCGTATATCTTTCACCCTATCACAACCCCCCAGTGGCGATGCCCGTGCCTCTTGATTAACGAGACATCACCCTCTCAAACCTGCAACAAACTCGCATAGCTCTATATATGTACATAATTTTATTCGTCATATATATTTTGTATGTATATATGTTTACCTCTTGTCGACAACTGGACCCTCTTTCTCACACAGTTGTATTGTTGCTGCATTGTTTGATGTACTTTACTGCATATTGCACCAATCAATTTTCTAATATTATATATATTACTCCAAAAATTATATAACTCTTTATTTTATAAACAAATTTTTGTTCATCTTTTATCTTATCAATATTTATGCAAGCCCATACGAGCATCGAAAAATCTATTTTTCATATTATCACATTGGTAAAAAAAAAGTGTAAATACTATTTTCAAAATTTTACATTTTAAATAGACTTTTTATTATTCAAATAAATTACCAAAAAAATTTCACTGTAGATAACTAATTTTTGAATGAAAAAAAAATAAAAAAAAACAAAAAAAAAAAAACGGTAATTCTATTAATATATATATTGAAAAGAGAAAAAAAATAATAATCAATTTTATATTTAATTTTTATTTTATCTTGGTGATAATTTAAAATGAAAAATAAAAAAAAAACAAAATATTTATAATACACTGTAGGCGCAACAGAAGTTTTAAAATTATCTATAAAATAATACTTTTCAATCAATTAATAATTTCAAGTATTATTTAAATAAACATACCTTTTTTTTTTATTTATATATAAATTTTTTAAAAATATATATACTTAAATATTTATTGTATTTTAATGTTAAAAGTATTTAAATATATTTGTGATTATATTGAAAGTCCAAATAGCCCGACAATCCATATCACAAGGTGGTCGAATAAATTTGCATAAAATTATCTTAACGTATGTCTTTTCATACATATCTTGATTTTCCTCTCGGTGAATATTTATTTTTCTTAATGAAAAATATATAAACTTACTCTGTATATAATACACTATTTTTGCTGTATCAAGTTTCACTTAATCTGCAGAGAATAAGAGAGAAAAAGGAGAGATTTAAAAATAAAAACCTTCAAGTGGATCAATTGAGATTGTATATATATTTTGACACAATTGGAGGAGATAGATAAACCTCGAGGATGAATTTTCACGTAAATCCAAAGCAATGCATCGCGACAAAATAGACAGGACACATAAATGCGGCCATTGAAGTAATCGATTGGTGTAAATATATATCTAGATGGCACATGGCCCTATGGTCAAATTCATCGGTTTAATGCTCCATACCAGAGAGAGGATCAAACAAGAGAGAGAGAGGCTTTTGTCCACATTCATTTATCTGTATATATCACTATTAATCGATCCTCCCCAATATATATATTTATTTATTTATTTATTTACTGATAAGAACGATAAACAATTCCAACTCGTAGCTTTTAGTTTTTATTATTTTTTTTTTTGTTCTATACAATAATTTTATTTTATATATAAATAAATATATAGAGTAATGATTTTATTTTTTCTTTTTAAAAATAGAAACAAATTGACGGGAAATTTATTTTTTGAATGACTTAATCAGTACGCTTCGATGAATCTTGTAAAATGACAAAAGTATGAAGCCCAAAAAAAGAAAAAAAAAAATCCTATATAAAAGAAGGGTCGAATAAGTCACAGGCATAGTGTCATTATTCGCTACGTTAATCTTGACACTCGGTGTATTATTTTTTATTTTTTATTTACGTACGTATATATATATACTGACAAAAATTGTGTCAATTTTTTTTTTTTTTACTTGGTGTAATGATAATGACGTCCTAGATATCAACCATGACGTGGCTGCTTCATGTATCATTTTTTTTATCTTTTTTTTTGTCATCATCATCATCATCAGTGTTGTTCTAAAAAGTTGGTTTAAATTTTTAATAAAAAATTCAACATTATATTGCACAATATAAATAAAATACAATTAAAGTTTTAAAACAATTTTAGATATATAAATAAAAAAAAAGAGGTTGATTATTGTTATTATTATTTAATTTTCATGAGAAAATAAAGAAAAAAAAAAAATAAAAAATTAGATGAATATATAAAGGTGAAGATAAAGTTGAAGAAGCAGAATAAAGGAATGATAATAACCAAGTACCCCTCGACGCAACAGTGGAAAATTAAATGGGGCTGACTCTTGATTAGTTTGGTGATCCAATTCAGCTCCACCTTTCTTCTTTATTCTTATGCTCTCATGCTTAATCCAGTATTATGAATATCATGATCATTTTTATTTTCCAAGGTAAAAAAAATAATATCCCCCTTTAAACTTTATTTTCTTTCATTATATCCTTTTAACCCTTTACTATTTTTTCAACTGTCGATATATACTATTGTCTTGGATAAAAAATAATCAATCCAGAGTTTCAGACAAAAAAAGAAAATGAATATATAAAAACCACAGAGAAAGAGAGTGCAAAATGTAGTAACAATTTTACTTTTATTTTTTTTTTTATTTTAACTTTTCTATTGGTTTATAGGTATTTCGAATCATCTCACGAATTGTATTTTGGTACTTTCAAAGAATTATATAAGACTGAAGAAAAGAGGGTGGATGAGAATAAAATGGATATAGTTAGAAAAGAAAAAAAAAAAAAAAAAAAAANAAAAAAAAAAAAAAAAAAAAAAGCCTTGGGGACATTTATGACTGAGGACTGTGTCTAAGTTACGATCTCAATACTGTAATAAGTGCTTTCAATGAAACCTGGACCTTGTTATTCTTCATATATATTTTTTATTATTATTTATCTTTCATTTTTTTTTTATTATGGGCCACACATTTTGATGCGTTAAAACGTTATCATGAATTAACGTGTATAGACTAGCTGTGTTTATATTTATATATGTGTGTGGTAAAAGTCCAGAGAAATATTATTTAATTAACGATATAGTCTCTCTACTTCTGGCTCCTGGAACTTTGGACCTTGGCATCTTCTCTTCTTTAGTCCCATGAAAGTCGTAAATAAAAAGTGGTATTTCCTCTTTAACCTTCCAAGTCGCGTTCTATATACACAAGTAACATTTTTTTTTTTTTTTTTTTTGTTTT
>MKYW01000025.1:1426755-1486288 GCA_015776835.1 Aphidius ervi | reverse complement strand
CATTCAAACATTGATTATCTACAGTGAAATTTTTTTGGTAATTTATTTGAATAATAAAAAGTCTATTTAAAATGTAAAATTTTGAAAATAGTATTTATACTTTTTTTTTACCAATGTGATAATATGAAAAATTGATTTTTCAATGCTCGTATATGAGCTTGCATAAATATCGATAAGATAAAAGATGAACGAAAATTTATTTATAAAATAAAGAGTTATATAATTTTTGGAGTAATATATTTGTATATATATATGTAATTTTTCTTTGTATATAATACGAGTTGTTAAAAATCTTTGGTTGGTTTGAGCTTGGTTTAATGTTAAAACCACAAAATTTCATGCTGTCACATTCGAAATTATTCAAAGATATTTTACTGAAATAATGGTAGTGGTTTTGGCTCAACATTCAGGTGGTAAACGCGTTGATGATGGGAATGATATGTATAAAAGGGAGAAAGGACTTTAATAATCAAAATCATCTGGCGTGATATTGGCTTGTCACTAAATTGCTACATTTCATCACCCTTCTGTATACACCATGAAATATTATTTATACAATCTTTCTCTTTACCATATCAATAATACTAAATAATAACATTTGAATTATTCAATTTTAAAATTATTTTAAAAATTATATCTCTCTTTTTTTATTTACATAAAATTTTAATTTTCGTTAGTCAACATTTGTTATACATAGACAGTAAAAAATAAAAAACAATAGACAATAAAAAATAAAAAACAAAAAAATCAAAGTATGTCATTTATTTTATCTTCATGCTGTTTTTCTATATATATTTTTTGTTTTTTTCTAATTTATTTATTTTTTACCATTTTTTTATCTTTGCAGCATAGGTTACTCTCGGGGCATTGTCCCGGGGGCAAATACGGTCTAGGCACCTCGGCGCCCTGGCGTCCCGACGCCTTGTCTTTTTCACTACCACCTAGTGATATTGTACTTTCAACTTTTTCAAGCATTTTATCACAATGTCCTGCATCCATATTTTCAGCCAAATGAAAATTCGTCGACCGAATAAATTTTCTTTTTATTTTGCTTCCCAAAAAAAAAAAATAATATAAACTCGAGAAAATTAAATTAATTTCATCAGTTTCATCTAAATTTTCTTTATTTTTTTTACTCCAAAAAAAAAAAATAGATAAAGCCAATTACTCAATAAAAAAATAATTCAAATAACAACACAGTTTTAATATTAAAAAAAAATTATTTTTCAAATCAACAGTGTAATTATATACTTGTCTAAAATTCAATCATTCCTTTATAAAAAAAATCATATATATTTATCGAAGCAGGTGTTTTAATTATGATAAAAATTTTTCAACAAAAAAAACAATAAATCAATTTATTATTTTAAAAAAAAAAAGTTATTTTTTGTTTTTTTTTTTAAAAAAAAATAACTATTGTATTGTGGTAACTAATATGAGCAAGGATTTTAAGGGTAAAGGTTGCTTGAGAGGGATTCATATCAGTAAATTAATTACAGCTTAAAACATCGTTAGGTTTTAAGGGTGGAGAGGGGTGTCAGTGGTACGGATTCGGTTATTAACGCAGTACATCATACTTGTGCGGACTCTCCCTCTCCCTCTCTCCTTCTCTTACTCTCATTTAACTCATTTTATTATTATTATTTTTTTTCATATCGTTATCAAATTCTTTGTCCAACTTTCTGGCCATTCCGGCTGTTACTGTTAAACACAGATTATCCCTCACACTCATGTCTCATACACACGAGGCTCAATATAATATGGATAATGGATATGAAAAATTATATGTAATATATTGATGTTGTAAATGGCCATTTTGGCAATTACAGATATTGGAAAAACTTGGCTTTTATTATAACATTTTAACTATACAATAATGGATAATTGTTGTTATGGGAATTATTTATTTTCATTTTTATTTTTCGTTGTAATAAAAATGTTATAAAATGTCATAAAAAATTTAACTTTCACTTTAAATTTTTTTATACTATTTTATTTTTATATATGAACAATTGTTTTACGATTAAGGCGTTTTTTTTTTTTTATGATAAATTTTATTGTTCACTTGTTATTTAACTTTGTTTTTTTTTTGTGTATTGAGAATGTAATTTAACGAGACATACTTGACTATAGACATGAAGTCACTTTGTTTAAAAAAAAAATTTATTTAATTTCTGGTTGAACTTGTTTTCTTGTTGTTTGAATTATTATCATGGTAAAATCGGTATTTACTAAGTTGCTTGGTAAATATATACTTGAATAAGTACGAAACTTTTAAGTTGTATTTACTTGGCTGGAAATTAGAGAGATGGTGTTGGCTAGTTGTATCGATCCAAAGTTATTGCCTCTGTTGAATCCATCAGATGTAATATCATCTTGAAATGCCGAGCCAACAAAGTAACTTAATTGAAATAAAAAAAAAAATAATAATGTACAAATAAATAACTCATCTTAAATTATAATTAAACAAAAATAAATTTGTATTTCTATATATTACATTTATTATTTAAAATTAAAAAAATATTAGAGAAATTATTTTTGTAAAATAAAACAATTCAAGCATAAATAGATGGAATTTAAAATATGATTTACACAATGTCATTTTGTTAAAATATTTTTCTACTTGATAGTTTATATCCCCATCAAAAATACCTTATCAATTTTATATTTTTTAATCGTCAAAAGAATCTCTTGTCTTGCGTGTTTCACCAAAAATTCAGCTAAATTTCCTTGTCATAATTTTCGTTCTCAATTCATCAAAAATTCCACACTTGTTTCATTAAAATGCTATTAAATAATGACAAATATTTTCAGTCAATAAATTATTATCTTTCTCAATTAATTCCCCAAACATAATTCAAAATTTTCAAATGACCAAAAAAAAAAAAAAAAGAAAACAAAAATTCTCGGCTAAAAAAAAACCTATAGACGGAATAATTAGCCATAAATGAAGTGGCAATTTGAAATATCCATTTAAAAAAAAAAAAAAGTAACTATATATATAAATAGAAAAAAAAAAGTCAAAAAAACAGGTCTTGAATCCTTTCCGGTCTTTCAAGACCAGAGAGTGAAGATATGCTGAGCGATAATGGAACTCGGCAAGTTGCATTTGTCGAGACTATATATATTTTTATAGTACAATCATGAATGTACTGTATTTATAATGTATAAATTCAAGTAGAAGGGATGCCAAGACACTGAAAATACAAACGTGTAAATAAGAAAGTTTAACTTGTACATTAAGCCTCAAGCATTTTTCATTTAAATATGTTTAGATTTATTATTTTAATACACTTATTTTATTTGTTATAAATAAAAATATGTCTTTTCTTTTCTCCTGTCTATAACTTGAAAAAAAAAAATATACTTAGCCCTAGGTAAATTATCCCCGGATGTTATTTAAACACGTGACTCCAAGCCTTATTTAAAATTGCAGGAAAATTTTGATGCATCATCAGCTTCATCGACATCATAAGCTTGATATCCGGCTTGAAAAAGTAACATGTTTACTATCATTGATCTCACTGACTATATTTATTTATATTTTTTTCTTCTCTCTTATTCATCTTGATATTTTTTTTATCTCTTTCAATGTATTCGTTTTTCTTGTTTCATTTATTTTTGCGTAGGTGAATTCCTGTGGGTTTATTTTCAAGACATTGGAAGATCTTTTTTCATTTTTTTCCAACAGACTTTTCGTCGACATCCAAGACGATAGTGACAAGCTCAAGGAGTAGGATGAGGAGGAAAAGAAAAAGGCTATACTTGAGAATAAGTTTGTTAGGTGTTCGTGCCTATACTGAGGAGGTTACTCCCGGAGGACTGAGAATTCATCCAAGGATTCTTTAGCGCGCGCGTATATATACATCTGACTTCATTTTATTTTCTTCAACCTTTTTATCATGTTAGTTATTTTTTTTTTTTTTATTTATTTTGTTGAGCGTCTGTTGGATATATTTTCTAGACGTTAGAAATATATATATATACACTTTGTGAATAGAAGTAAAAAAAAAAAAAAAAAAATTTATATCAAAGTCTCAATGGACATTTCTAACCTGATGATGGAAATGTACTCAGTTTGACCATGAAGTAGAAAATTAAATGAACTTTTGTGCCCTTGGTCTTGAAATTATATTCAACCTTTTTTTATTATTTTTATTTTCATCAGTCTATGTTCTTGTCTTGAAGTGTGTTCATCTAAAAAAATTTAAAAAACTTGACATTAATTATTTAAATAAATAAATGTATATTATTTATTTATAAATTGAGGAACAATTGGAATATTTAATGATAATATTTAACAATAAAATAATTACTATTATTATCATATTGCTTGTGCAAATTTTTAATCAAGCATAACTGCATCATCACTACCAATTCATTTGATGTCAAGTTCTGTTATACTGCAATTTTATATTTTTAATATACAAAATTATATTACTATTATTGTTATTTTTTTTTTTAGTAATATTGTGAAGAAACGTGTCGAATTGATGATTGAGTATTTTTATCCAAGTAGATAAAATTTTTACCAAGGATTTTTTTGTATATCTCTCTGTGTGTGTGTGTCATAAATGCATGAAAAAAAATTTCACAAAGAGTATATTTATTGTAGAAATTTTTTAGCTGTAATATTGTAAATGTATGAGAGATTATTAAGAATTAAGAACCAGCAGGTATCCCGGTCATCTTCTACACGCTTATAATATAAAACTGATGAAAAAAAAAAAATATATAAAATTGCTCTAATTTCATTTAGAAGATTTATGAATTAATTATACAATTATTTTTTTTTTATTTTTTGTATTTCTAAATATATTCTAAACAAAAAAAATCTCCCAGAAAATATTCCACTGTAAAATAAATTATGTACAAAGAAATTATAGAAAAAAAATCTGCAGAAATATTTTCACCAGGTGGTTATAATTTAATAATTATTGCCAGGATATTTTGACTAGAATAATTTTAGCATATACAGCTGCACTATCAATACCTGGTCATTAAAAATAAATAACATTAAAAAGAGAGATGAAAAAATTAAAAATGGATGAGTTTGCATAAAATGTATTAGCTATACAATTTCTTGAATGACTGGATCACGTGTATTTATAAAACCGATCGAGTTAAAATTATTTTACTATATATACACACAAGATAATATTGAATGAAGAGCCAGTTGGTGATTTGCATCATGATCAAATATTCCATGTCCTCAAGGCTTTCTTAGTGTGTAACATAGTCAATATTATTTTTTAATAAAATATATAGCTTATCGTCAAACATCGGCTTACACCTCATAACTGCCATGCGATGTTTGCAATCCCGTTATACATATAAATAAAGTTACATAAAACAGAAAGGACCAAACGATATATATATTTAATATATTTTATTAACAATATTTTAAGATTATATTCTCTCTTTCTCTGCAGTTTATTTTTTATTTGTTTGAATATTGCCCTGAGGTAAATAAAAGCCAGAGAGTTAATATCATTTCTTGAAAATCAAGCTCAGTGTTAACTTATCGATTTTATATATATTTTTTTTTTTTTATATATACAAGGGTAGAAATGAAAAATAAAAAAATAAAAAAATAATGTTATAAATCATATAAAATGTAGAGTTCAAATAGAATGGCTTATTCTTCGTTTGGTTTTCAGAAACTTTTGGCAAGTGTTGCCTGAAAAATTGAGGGTAATTTGACAATAACGTTAAAATGAAAAATAAAGTTTGATGTTTTTTTCCAAGTCAATTTATCAAACTAGCTAACTTTAGTTGTAACTCAAGTATTTAATAAGTTAAATGCTATTTTTCATTATTTTTTTTTCTTTCAATGGGATATTGACTTTTTGAAAATGAATAAAGAGGGTGTAACGAGGGTTATGGCTTTCCTCATTCGGACACAAAATGACATTAAACATTTTAAAAAAAAATTTATTATTATTATATTCCTTTTTTGGATGATGCATGGATGACAGGTGTATTGATCCTCTATATTGGTATAAATGTTGAAAAAATAAAAAAACATTTATTACTGAATTTAAAATATCCAGTTTATACTTTTTATGGCATTCTGGTTTGTAAATTGTATTTCGTTTTGTCAATTAACTTTTAATATTTCTGTGGATTTTTATTGTTTATTAAAAATTGTTTTTAATGTTGTAAATTATTTTTTAAATATTGTAAAGAAGATGTCAAATCAAGAAGCTTGAATATATAGATAGAAAATATTTTTGTGAACAAAGGAATATGTGATCGGAAAATTGAGTAGAGAGGATACACTCCCAGAGGAAGACAAAATTCCAGTTTATATTTTGAGGGATGAGGAATACTGCGGATAGAAATGGAAAGCGAAATTCGTGGTGAATTTCAATGTGCTCTGTGTTCGTGCTTGGAAAACTTCAATCCTCTCGCTTTCGATGATCCTTTTTTTTTTTTTTCTTTTTTTTTTCCTCAAAACTCTTTTAGTACAGCGAAAAATCCATTGGATCATATTAAAGTTTTTTTGTATTTTCTTTTGTGTCTTACTTTTCACTTTAATTTTACAAAAAAAAAAAAAATAAAATAAATAAAAGCAAACGAGATGAATATTAAAATATGTTTAAATTCTATTTTTTTTTTTTTTAAATAATGATTGAGATGTTTGTTGAATTTACAGCTTATATAACCATTCAAGAAAGATCACTTGCCTCAGGCAAAGAAAATGCGTTTGCGTGTTTCTAATATATATATTTTTATAAATAAATTATCGTTCAAGTCGTTGACACTTTTAATCAACATATTTTCAATTGAGACTGGTGGCATTTCGTCAATGACACGAAGAAATAAAATTAATAAATAAAAGAATATATTTTAAAATGCAAAAATAAACAAGATATTTATAGCTGATTAGTTTGATAATATATTTTCGATGAATATATTTAAAATACATATCGATAAATCTATATCCCTAAAATATATATCTCAAAAAAAAAAAAAATAACATTTGATTTTAAAAATACAGCGAGCACAAGTGTTTGTGTAAAATGGAGCTTTACACAAATATATATATACATGTACAAAATAAAAATATACCTCCTTGATTTTGAAGTTGGATATTTTACCATAAGAATGGTTAAAGCATTATTCTATAGATCCAAGGTAGATGATAGCCCAAGTCGAAAATGGCCAAAGCTAAGGGGCTGGTGACAGATGCTCTGTATGTAAATTTCAAAAACGAGAAAACCCACAGTGAAAAGCTCCATTTCTAGTTACACCTACATCTCACATTTATTTAATGTAAATATTTTCAAACACAAACATCTATACTATATATATAAACACACACTACATCAGACAATACTTCAAGACGGTGATAAAGACCTATCTCTTGCTTTTCTTCCCTCTTTGTATTTACACCGAGAATAAGGATGAGGAGGAGCTTCATCGTACCACTCAAACAAAGGTTCACATATATATATTTTACAGAAAGAGGGCGTTAATTGAAACGAAACTCTATATATATACTCAAACTCTTACTTACTCTTACTCTTCTATGTATAATAATAGTGAAAAAGTTTTTTTTATTTTTTTCACATTTAGTTTTTTTATTAATTTTTACAAATTTTTACATTTTTTTATTTCTACTTGTTGATGGATTTTATATTTTTAATTATTTATATCTGTTGAGAAATTTTAATAGATGGTATTTTTTTTTTATGTCAAGTTGTTCAAACACACAAAAGAGGTAATTTAATTTTTGAAAATTAATTTAATTAGTGGTTGGTTTGTCTTTTATTGTATAACTAATTAGTAAAACTGGTTGAAATAATTTTACAAGCATCTGTTGTTTAATGAATAATTAAAAAAATTTGATAATCATATTGAATATTATATTTTTTTTTTATTTAAATGTTTATATGAGATTTCATGTATTATATTATTGAGGAAAAAATATTTTTATTTTGCTTTTTTTTAGGGTGTGTGTTGGGGGATGTTATTATGAAATGTGATTTTATTTTATCTGTCATTGTCAAACCCCATGTGATTTTTATTTTATTTTATTTTTTCTCTTGGGGTTTTTGTTATACACCTTTGGTGAACGACAATATCATACATGGTGTTTTTATATTTTGTTAGAATATGCACTTCAAAGAGGGGTAGCACATGCGGATTACCATTTATTTTTATTTTTTTTTATATTTTTTATTCGAATTTTACCCCCTTTTGTCAATTTATCTACTTGATCATTTCTATTTATTTTTTTTCTGTTAAAAAAAAAGAAGGAGAAAGAGGAAGAAAATTGTCTTTAAAAATCTTGTTCTCTTTTTATTATAGGGAAAAAAAAATTATTAAAAATAATATTTTTATATGAAGGGATGGAAAATTGGCTGTGAATAAAAATATTAAAATATAATGAATGTTTTTGATGAAAAAATCTTTTAAAAAAAAAAGTTTCAATTAAAAATAATTCTTGAGGCTTAAAAAAGTGATCTGGACTTATTGAAGCTCTTTAGACTTAAGAGAACACATTAAGGACATTAAAAAAGGAAAAAAAAAAAAAATCATTAAATACATTTTTCTGAAGATTGTAATTAAAGAAACTTTTATATGACTTGAGATATTTTTATTCGTTGAATAAAGATGAATATAAAAATGAAAAAAAAAAAAACAATTTAATCTTATTTTTATTAAGTAAATAAATTAATATATTTTGTTATTAATTAAATCATAAAATAATATGCTTCATTTAAAGAGAAGAATTTAAACGAAAAAAAATTAATAAATACTCGAATTAAATTGAAAAGCAAAATAAATTTAATCCCAGTAAATTAAATCTTAAAAATAGATCAAATTTTCTGTATCGAAAAATAATACTTGTGACGAGAATTTTTTTGAGTATAGTCTGTACTCTTCTCCATTTACTGTGCAAACTTGAAAAATTTCTACTGATTCGTTTTCCCATGAGAATTTTTATAAACCCAAAATATCAAAAATAGTATTTATATTTTTTTTTGCAACAACCAATGATGATAATTTTTCCTGACAGTACTTGAAGATTGTCATAATTTAAAATTAAAATTAAAATAGTGTAAAATAAACCCCTCTATCTATAAATTGATAAATCGATTTGAAAAATAAAAAAAAACTTTACAGACATTGGGGAAAACAAATTTAAACAATTCTTATTATATTATATATATTTTTTTCATTTTCCCTTGAGGGATTTTGAGTGAGTACTGAGTATACCATGCATTTTTTTTTGACCTCGTAAATTAAACATCTAAAAAAACAACATGTTCACAATAAATTCGATCAGAATTGTTTGAATTCTTGTACCTTATTTTTTTTTTTTTGTTTTATTTTATTTCTACGACAAAGAAAAAGAAAAATAGTCAGTACGATTTTGGAATGCTAATGTGAACGTATATATACAAAAGTCGTTCATACTTTCATGGAGGGTGGTTTCCTGTTATGGTATCTTTTATTTTTTTATTTTTTTATTTTTTTGAAGTGAGTTCATACCAAACCAACCATAGGGACATTTTAAAACGTTCTGCGGAATTTACGAGGCGTCGCGATCAGCCAAAAGTACTCATGGGAATTGAGATATATATATATTTTTTTTTTTTATTTATTTATTTTTATCCACTTTTAATTTTTTATGTGGCCTGATTTTTAAAAATCTATTGATATCCTTTATTTATTATTTTATTATTTTATTTGCAAAAGAAAAAATAATATAAATCAACCTTTTTTTCTATTTTTAAAATAATAATAAAAGTCATTTTCATTTTTTTACTTTCAAAAAAAAAATTCAACTATTTTTTTTTTAATTTTCTTTATTTTTTAACCATCATCGTGTACTGAAAAACCTACATTTACATGAATCTTTTATTCGCAAACGAGCATCGAGAGTGAAAGTCACCTTTTTATTATAAAAAAAAAATTATTCTATGCATTTTTCTTTCTGGGTTTTCATTTCTCACCGTCATTCATTACGTGCAAGCAAACAAAGCATAAAAATAATAAAAAAAATAATAATTATTATTATTATAAATAAAAAAGGGGTCGTATATAAATAAAATAAAACAAAAAACATGAGTTTTATATAAAATTCTGTAAAAGCTAGCATTCAATTATCTTGAAACTTTTTTATTTTATATACTTATTTGTGGTTCATTCAGAAAATAGAGTAGAAATAAATTGAAAGCCGATAGATTAGGTCAATTACGAGCTGGAAAAAGGGTTGATGTTAAAAATAAAATTTTGACAAGAAAAAATATATTTCTTTTCATGAAAATAATTTATAGACAATCACGTAGAGATGTTATTTTTTTTGACTCTTCAGCATCCATTTTAAATTGTCGAAATAAGGGATGAGATATTCGTCGGGTCGATTTACTGAATTTTCCATACACACACGACAAAAAATTCAAATAGAATTTTTAGTGTAAAAAAAAAAACCTGATCCATGTCTTGCTTTCAACTACTTTCAACCCCAACTTGTATAAAAAAATATTTTACATTCACATCCCAACGTACACAACCCAAAAAAAAAAAAAATAAAAAATCATAAAATAAACTATATAAACGCAAATTCAGCTAAAAAAAATATAAACAATAAAATTTTATTTAACAACATAAACAAAAAGAAAAAAAAAATGAATTCATTTATTTAATTTTTTTTTTTAGTAACAAATTCAAGTTCAGCCAGGTGTTGGGTTTATAGATTTGGGATAGCCAAAGGCTAGTCACCAAATTGTCTCGTTTACATTTAAATCACTCATCATTATCGTTTAAAATCAGACGAGACCCTAACGTCCCTAACAAACAAAATAAAACTTTTTCAATTGCTCGAGGTCCAAAATAAACAAACATAAAAATAAATCAAGTAAATATATATTTTAAATTTTATGCAAACAGTTAAATTTCTTGTTAAATTACTCAAATTCAACAACATTTTATTGAAAGACTTGATAGTGGACCTTTTGACCTAATTTAATTATCGCATAAATAATTTATTATTATTATTGTTATTATTATTTGAACAAGGGTATGTTGTTTTTGGAAAATAATAGAATTTCTCTTTTGCCTTTTTATATTTTTTTGTTTTATTTATTTTTTTTTTTTTGTATCTACCCTCAAGACAATTGAAACGATAGATCAATGCCTGACACGATGTAGGGTATTTTGTTGGTATATATATGTGTTGAAGCATATCTGGACCGTCCAAGGTGTGTGGTGCCTTGTATCATTCACATGACCCCTCGATTGTGTGTGCAATATTGTCTTTTGGGACACAAATCAAGGTGGTGTCACCAGGGACAGCCCTATAAGACGAAATAAGGACAATGGTATATTTATTTTATAAATATATATATTGTCTAATATAATATAAAAATTTTACAAGAAAAAAATTAATTTTTAAATTTTTAACTTTGTTGTTAATTAAATAAATTAAAAACTAAGAAAATATATGGGTCCGTTCTATCGGCTGTACCTCGGGAAAATTATTAACGCTTCGTTTAACATTTTTATTCTTCTTGTAAATTGTAATCCACAAAATCCAATGAGCTTAAGTCAAGTCCAGACATTTTGAATCCTTTGATACCACATCATTCTGACTATCCAACAAATTCAACTAACTCTTATTTATTTATTTATTTATTTATTTATTTTTTCTCTTTTTTATTATTGCTATATACAGTACACTGCAATATATTTTTTTTTATTATCCATTACACAAATTTTTTTTTGTCTTATACCTGGAAATAAAATTTTTATTTATTTTTTTTATTCTCAGGGAGATCAGATGAATCATGATAGTTGATTGTATGAAAAATAAAAATAATGTTGATTGTCTTCTTGAATCAAAAATTACAATCAAGATTCTCTGTAGAGTTTAATTTTTTTTTTTTTTATATTTTACAATTTATATTTATTATTATCAAAAAAAGTAATCAAAAGAATTTTTTTTTCTTTTTTAATATCTTAGAAATTTTAATTACAATTAATTGGTGTAACAGCTTGATGAGAGTCATAACCTTTTCAAACTAAATATATTCCTCAAGTAATAATAACTTTTAATGTTATTCATTACAAATTGTAATTATTATATTTTTGAATTTTGAATAATAATTATTCTAAAAATATATATAGTGTATAAAATTAACTCAATTTATTTACAAAAAAAAAAAAAACAAAAATATAATAAACCTGAACAAATTTAAAGTGAAGTTACATTAAAGATGAAGAATCGCATTTGCCAAAATAAAATAAAAATAAGTAATCCAACTATCAGTGGTTTAAATAAAAATATAATTTATTTCATATAAATATTTATAATAATGATATTATACTATTAGTATTTGATAAATCCATGATTGAGAATACAGGACAATCACGAATGCTAAAATAATTATATATTCCAGAACACGCTTGATGGCAGTTTATTTTTATATTATGGTATATATATACGTGGTGGACATATCTTGCATTATACTGGATTCCAGAATCTATCCAGAGGGTGCGTTGAATCGTTCGATTATCGACGCGTTATCTCAAAATTTAAGGGTGGTAATATTGTCGGTGGTGGTGGTGGTGATACCTGTATATAGATATACAACCATTTGTTAAAATTCATTGTTCAATAAATAAACTCAAATCATGTTTACATCATAAAAATATCAGAAATTATATTCATGATAATATTATTATTATTATTATTATTATATCATACACTCGAGGATTCTCGTGATAATAATATTTAATATGATTATATGTTTTATTATAATTTAAAAAATTTGATATATATATTTTTATTTTTTTTTTGATCACGTAGACATTAAAAGTTGTAGGGAATGAGAGAATAAACGTCAGGGTGGTGCTGGCTCATCAGCACAGAGTTAACAGTCTGAATACCAATTGTCTCGACGTAGTCTCGACATGGCTCAACTAAATTTTCTATCCTTTATCTACCATTCTTTATCAAAAAAAAAAAAAAAATAATCTATATTTGACAGTAGTTGTTCATTTTAACTTGAACATTGATGGAAAAAAAAATAATAATAAAATGTAATTTAAATTTATTGATTTCGAAGAATATTTATTGACATTTATTAAAATTTTTAATTGTCATATGAATTTTAGTATAGTGTTTTTTAAAATTATATTTTTGTTACAGTGTATGATTGATTATTTATTCATGTAAATTATTGACAATAATTGAGTTCATTTGATTTTAATAATGATTTTATGCTTATCAAATGACAAGTCTCAATGAGTTTGATTTACAAATACAACGAATTGATTTAGGCATGCTTGGTTCGATGTCATCAATCAATCAATCAATCACCTTTCTAATGAATGTTAAATTTAATGCCAGTGTCAATATTACAGTATGCTTTGTCATTTAATATTAATCATTTATCCATTGTCATTTTTTTTTTTTTTTTTGACAAATATTATTAAATTTTTGTAAATTATTCATGAAAAATTATTAACCAAATAACAGCTGGTTTTTCTTTACAAAATTTTCATAAAAATAGATGTTTGTTTAATTATTTTTTCATCTAAAATTATTATTTTTTAATAAAGTAAATTTCATTTTAAAATTATTTTTACAAATTTTTTTTACTTAAAAATAAAAAAATTCACTTGTCCTCAATGTCACTAAATTTTATAATTAAACTATAAAAAAAAAAAAAAAATAGATATTAAATTAAAGATAACCAGAGTTTAATGAAAAGTCAAAAATAAATAAAATCAGTAAATGGAAAAGATGAAAAATAAAATAATGACAATTGGGGTGATAAATTTGACGCGAGCGCATTGGAATTTTAGTGATAATACTTGAATGAGGGTTGATAATACTACCACGTGTTTATGTACGTAAATAAACGATGATTGCCGAGTTAAACCGACAAATAAAATTCAAGTTTGAAGAATACTACTGTACAGAAATTCTCTCAGTTGTTCAGTCGCGCGCGCCGTCAACATTTGTCGTCTCTTATTCAATTGTGATTTCATATTATTAAGTAGTTTAATTTATACTTTTTTTTTAAAAAACAACGAAAAAATATTTATATAATTTTATTATTGTAACATTAAAATTAAGTGTTATGGCATCTCAGTAAAAATTCCAATCAAAGGTAAAATTCAATTACAATTTTTTCAATGTTGATGATTTTTTTTTTTTTTTTTTTCGTTTTTTATTTTATATTGTTGATATTTAATTTTTTTTCTTCATCATGATTGAGCTTGTTACAACTGTTTAATGTTTTTTTTTTTTATATTTTAAATTTCATGTACATATTTTTAATACTTATTATTGTGTGTTGTGGTAAAATTTTTATATAAATTTTTTTTTTATTTTGATGTAAGTACATGTGTACAGTGGTATTCACAAAAACAATTTGCAAAAAGGATAAAAACAATAATGACAAGTAACAGATTGTCTTCAAGACAAATAATAATAATAAAAAATATAAAAAAAAAAAAAAAAATCACAATCGCTCAAGATGGTACCGAAGGAATGGTATTTGAAAATGTGAAATCCTTGTTTAACATCTGTGCACGCTCTTGCGTGACAACGCACCGTTAACGAGTCTTTATATTCACCAAAAAAAAAACGCAGTTATTTTCATCCCCTAAAAATCAAATCAACTATGTTAATCTATATAAATACATGATATATATTTTTTTTAAAAATAAATAACAACCTGTCTAAAAAATCTAAAGATACAATTTTTTTTATTTTTTCCGTCTGGTTAAAAATTTGATGGAATGGTTTTTATAAAAATGAATATTTAAATTTTTTTTTCTAATTTATCATTTAAATTAATGTATATGCATTTAGTTTTGACATTTAAAAATTATTTATTTTGGTCGAATTTTCAGGTTAAAAAATGATTTACAAGAATAATTTTAATTTAATTTTTTAAATCAAGATAATGTTGTTTAAAATAATTTTAATATTAATTTTTTAACTTAGGATTTATCTATAATACTTTTATGAAAAAAATATAATTTATTTTCTAAATTTTTATTGATACTTTTCTTAATTTTATGCGACACAAGTTTCATGTTAAATATTAAAATAAGATTCACTAAATTCTTGTATTCATTAGAAGAAGAGAAACTTGGTTTTTTCTTATCAAAAAATATCTGAATATACACTTGAGTGTTTATATAAAAAAACACACAACATCAATGCAAGCATAAAAATGAAAGGAAAAAAATAAAATGAGATGATAAGAGAGTCGAGTAGTCATCAGAAACATTTTGAGTGTATAAAATTATTTTTAACTTGGTTAATTCGTTGAGTGTATTTAATGCAAAAGCGCATCAATTAGTTTAACTGGTGTTTTTCCTGTGCTTTTACTTTTTTATATTTTAATTTTATATTATAAAGTAGTCTCTTGATGATGCGCTTATTTTCATGCCAAAATGCATTTGTAAATTAAACCACTCATGTGATTTTTAATTAATATATATAATGTTAATTATTTTTGCGTTATAATCACATATACAAAAACAATTTATATATTCACTAATAATCTGATATGACAATTTTAATTTAACCATTATAATTTTATACATAAAACAACAGCTAAAAAAAATATAAATTTGCAACACATTAGCTTTAAATTTAATTACTATTTTGCAAGAATTATTATTATTATTTTTTTTTTTCATAGAATAATATATTATATAATTAAAAAAAAAATGAATTTATATTTTTAAAATTAATTAAATATATATGTACTATTTTTTATTTTAATTAAAATTGATAATATTAATTTATTTTTAATTAATTTAAATATATAAACGAGATTTTTTATAAATAAATAAATTTTTAATTTATTAATTGTTGATGGAAAAAAAAATTGAAAAAAAGTATTAAAATAATTTAGAGATGCAGGTTTTAAGTAATCCCCATTTACTTTTCCAAGTTTTTGTCCAAAAAAAATAGAGCTTTTTTTCTGTTATCTTATATACCAGTAGGATTACTTAGCCATTAGGATCTTGTCTTGTTCGCTGGACAAATCGTTGTTAACATCAGTCGACATTTTCACGTTTATTTTGTCTCATATAAGAGTGCAGCGAAAACCAAGGCAACGACCCTTTTTATTATTATTTTTCTTTTTTTTTTTTTAAATGCTATCTCTATAGTTTTTTGTATGTTTCAGCTACTTTGAGCTTCCTTTTACCGCTTTGTTTCTTTCACACTGATACGAGTATTCAACGTGAATTACGAGCTGGCTTTTGCGTTTCAGGATGTACTGGCTTTTAATACCTTGAGGCTTTTTATTTTTATTCAACCTGATATAGTTACATTACTTTTTTATTTTATCGATCTTGAACGATTCTTCAATGTCACTCAGTCAAACTTTAATCAATTTTTTTTATTATTAATTAATAATTAATTTATTATTTTCTAAATTTCACCTAAAAATTATTTCAACAAAGTAAAGCTATTTAAAGTTTAAATTATTTTTTTTTTTAATCTCTCTCTGTTGAATGAAATTAATCGAAATTTGTCGAGGCTAGTTAATACCAAAGGGGTTGAAAAACACCCGCGAATAATACCGGCCCGAGTTATGAATATTAAACGTGCCAAGACTACAGTCGTTTTATTCACATGATTATCCTCATATGAGGTTTGAGGGTTAAGGTTGCAACTGGGATGTCCCCAAGAGGCCTTATATAAAATACAACATTCTCTTTCTATCACATTTGTTATTCAACACAATATTTCAAAATAAAAAATTTAACCCGCAACACACTCGCACTTAATAATAATTTTTAAATTTTTTTTTATATATAACTAAAAAACAAATCATAAATTTGTTAATAAAAAGGATTTATTTTTAATTTATATTCACTTAGTGTGAGGTTTATTTAAAAATAATTTAACCAACCATTTTAAATTATACAGCCAAAAATAAACTAAAAGCTGCACGTGTGATCAAAAAAAAAAAAAAAATACACTTGCTATAGTATATTTATAATTTAAAATTTAAAAAAATAAAAAAATATATTTTTTATAAATTAATTTAAATATTGTTTTATGTTTTTATCGATTTTTTAAATATTTTTTCTTATTTATCTCAGGGAAATAAGAAAATGATAAATTTTTTTTCCATCACTCATGTTACATGTTCACCCTAAGAGTAAATATTTGCTAAAATTTGTTATATCAATTTTTTTTTTTATGTTTACGAATAATATGTACGCTCAATTTCATGTATTATTATTATTTATTGGAAATATTTTAAACGAATCGAGTCATCCCAAGCGTATGCACCTGGTCGTCTCGTTTTTTTTTTTTTATTTATTTTTTTTTGATTGCGCACAATAGAATAGAAGAGGCTTCATTCGGTTTATCGATTATTTTCCCTTGTAACATATATCAAACCCAGATATAAGACAACAGTTTCCAATCGAAATAAATATATAAAAATAAATAAAACCCTCAACTCAGCAGTTGAGCAAAGACAAAAGACAAAAAAAAATTAAAATATTAATTTTTTATTTTGTAATAACCCGAGTGGAAATTTAGTTAAGGTTCTGATCAGAACCGGATCAGGGAACCTGATTTCAAATCAGAACCGGATCAGGAATCCTGTTCAGGAACGGATCAGAATGTAACGCTCTTTTTTAGGATTCTGATCAGAACCGGATCAGGAAACCTGGCCAGATTGTAGGGTTAAAGCCAGGATACCTGAACAGGAATGGATCAGGATTCCTGACTAGAATATAACCAGGAATCCTGTTCAGGAACGGATCAGAATGTAACGCTTTTTTTTAGGATTCTGATCAGAATCGGATCAGGAAACCTGACCAGGATACCTGATCAGGAATGGAACAGGATTCCTGATCTGAAACGGATCAAGTAATTCTAAAAAAAAATTAATTTTTATTATTTGATGTTTTGTAAATCGGCTAACTAATTTACTATAGCAATGTTAATGATGAAACAGGTTGAATGATAAGATTTTATATACCTAACATAACTTAAATTACCTAACCACTAGCGGGACGCGAACTCGGAACTTTCAGATTACAACTACGGGCCTTAACACGCGCGGCCATGCCGTCTATCGATGATCTGATGTGATTTTTTGCTTTCATAAATTACATCAGCTAAAAAAAACTTAAATTAGAATTTGCGACGTTAATTTAACGTAAAAATAAAATATAACAATTTGTTAAATTGTCCCTTGTCATTTTGTTTTAGAATTAAAATTATAATAATAAATAAATATTTATTATAATAATAAATATTTTTCCTAATAATATTCTGGTCAGAATCTGTTCAGGAAACCTTATTCAGGATACGTTCAGGTTTCCTGTTCCTTTCCTGAACAGGAAAACTGAATAAAAAAAATTAAATTATTTGATATATTTTTCCTGATAATATCCTGGTCAGAATCTGTTCAGGAAACCTTATTCAGGATACGTCAAGGTTTCCTGTTCTTTTCCTGAACAGGATTGGATAAGGTTACCTGACTTAAGGAAATCGTAAGGTGTCCTGACCAGGTTCGGGTCAGGAATGAGTCAGGTTCCCTGAATAAGGAATCCTGATCCGTTTCTGATCAGGGTTTGAGGTCAAATAGGGCATCCTGAAAATTTTTCCACTCGGGAATACCATTTAATGAATTTGATAATTAAAAAAAAACACCTTTATGCAAAATTAAATTTGTGGTTTTTATGTGACATCAGTAAGGCTTCCCTCAAATTAAAAAAAAGATAAATTTTTTTTTTTTAAATTAAACAAACTAGCTGTGTCATGGATTAAAATTGCTTTTCGTTACAAAAAATTTTCAACAAATTTCTATTATTTTTAATAATCATTACTTTCTTTTAAAAAAAAAAATTTTTTTTTCATCTTTCTTATCACTAATGATTCTTCTTTTCAAAAAAAAAAAAAAAATTGTCTCTCAGTAGCTTTACCCACCCTTCTACCCTAATTAGTTGTAAGAGTAAAAAAAAAGAAAAAAAAGAGTTGAGAGCTAGTTGACACAAACACACGTAAAAAAAATAAAAACCATAAAGAAAATAATAATATACATTGACAAAAAATTATCTATACATATACAAAAAAAAGACATGGATGAGTTTCTGCATGATGTGACATGTGCTTTCGGCTTCTTAGTCATAGTTTCGAGTTAAAATGGATATGCTCAACCACCACCACCACCTCCCTCTTCTAACCCTGTCTTTTGCACCCCTCATTTATCTAACACATTGATGAAAAATAAAAAAAAATTAAACACGTTGTTGTATGTACATGAATTGTGTTCAATATACATTTATATGTCTTGGTGTTTAAGTATGGGGGGCTTCACAGTGTTTTTCGAGGGGTTGTGCCCCTTACTATGACGCTAGTCTTCCGTTCGACGTGGTTATACGCGCCACGATAATGCTGAAATAAAAATATTATTAAAATATTATTTAATAATATTGTTTATTTGCTAGTATTGTTTTTACTTCTTTTTAATTTTGTGCATTTATAAATATTTGTTTCTTGTAATTTTGAAACAATGTTGATACAAATTATATTTAATTTATCAAAGGGTTGTTGGATTTTTAACTTTCGAATTTTTTTAAAATTATATTATGGAATGTGATACTTGTGGTTTTAAATTTTAATAATAAACAATTATTTTTGTGATTGGATAAAGCTATTTTATATAATATAAAATGCGTCATACTGATGGTGTTGGTGGTGTTCATTATTTTTTGGATTGTCCAAGATGGCAGATGATCAATGTTTATCGTCCACAAATTAAATTTGCCACTATAAGGTATATTTTCTTAATTTTCTTTGTTTTATTTTGTGGATTATTATAGGGTGTATTCGGGGCAAGAAAAATATTTACAATTTTGTTGTTGCATTTTTATATAAAAATAAAATATTATTTGTGTTGGTGGATGTTGGTACGTTGTTGGAATATAAATTATTAATAATTTTTTTTTTTATATAAATTTATTTAGTGTTTATTTTGTTTTTTTTTTTTGAATAAAAACATTAAAGCAATACGTATATGGAAACGTGGCTTGAATATTATCTTGTTTGACCAGGATAAGAAAATTTAGATCTTTGTTAACGAAGCTCTATTAAATATTATCATCAGACTATTCGTGTATTAATTTTTGGAAACACAGTATAATATTTGGGATAATATCAGGCTCTTAATCTTAACTAGGGTATTTTGATATTTTAACTAAAAATAATATCATTTCTTGTTTTGATAAATTTGGGTTTGTAGTTTTTTTTTATTTTTTTTTTTTCTATTATTCATAAAGAATATTTAATTTTTAATTATTAATAATGATTAATTTATGGTTATATTTTTTCTATTAAATAAAATTATATAAATATTTATTGATAAATTTTACAATAAAGTCAAAATAAAATATCAAAATTATATTTAATTATTTGTGTTATTTAAAAAAGTGTTTAAAAAATGAAACTAAAATTATTAATTTAAAACAAATTAAATAATTAATTAGATTTTTATTCTATTATATTAAAATAATAATTAAATTTTGACATTTATATGTAAAAAAAAAAAAAAAGTTATTTATTCAAATTTGTTATTAAATGTTTGTGGATGATGTACAAGTACCTAGAGACAAGTGTCAATTAAAATTTTATGTATATCACAAAGATGCCTTATTTTCACCAAACGATGCATGATAACGAATCTTGAATATTTCTTTCACAAAAAAAAAATATATATATATATATTTTTCAACCCTTGTTAGTTCGTCTTTGGCAACTTTGTCATTTGCTTTTATCAAAATTCCCAGTGGATGACAAAAGCATACTTTTGACCTGGCAGACAAATTATATATACCTTGGTAAAAAATAACTATAGACATCAAAAAAAAAAATAATAAAAAATCATAAAGAAAAATACAACCTAAAGGCGTTCTCATGCAAACATACTGACAAACTTTTTTGCGTATTAAAACTTCTATCTTGCCTGATATTAAAACATTCTTCAATGGTCATTTTTTTTTTCTTCTTTTTCTTTCACTCACAACACTTTTATTCATCCCCTCATTTTTCCAAAGTTACAAAACTTGCTATTAAACTCTTATCAAGACATAAAAAAAAAAATCCTAATAATTCATACTTGATCAAAGATTTTTTTTTTTTTTTAAATTTCTCTATTAGGCATAATAAAAAAAAATTGATATATATTTTTATAATCTTTGGGCTTTTTAAATTTATCTATCAAATTTATTTTTAAAAAATTGTCGAATTTTCTGAACCAGAAGAAAAGATAAGGCCCTCATTTTTTTCCATCGTATAACAAAGAATAATATTTGAGTAATTTTCAAAAAAAAAAAGAATAGAAAAAAAAAAGCTCCTGGGATATGAAAAAAAATTGTTCATTGAATTGGAAGGTCCAGTTTAAAATGAGGGTTAACGTCAAGACAATTTAAAAATATTTCAAGTGTGTGATGAATCATGATGATGTATAAAAAGTTTATAATGAAAATAAAAAAATATAAAATAAATGTAAATAAATAATTGTAAAAGAGGAAATTAAATAATAAAAAAAAAGAATGTAGGCGTGCCAACGACACTGATAAATGTTGAGTAAGGTAAAATAATAAAAATTTTATTCTACGAGTGTATCACGAAAATGTAATAGAGTGTGTATAGAAAGAGGGGTTGTTGTGTATACCATTAATAGTCTCCTCACCACTGGGTGTTGGTGGTCCGTGTGCTTGCCTTAATTACACGGAAATCCAATTCATGACTATTCTGTATTCAACAACGTATATACAAACTTTTTTTTTTTTTTATTTTCTTTAAATCCCAATGAATTAATTTTCATATTTTTTATTGAAAAATAAAATTATTATAAATGCAAATTATTTGAAAATAAAAATACAAATTTATAAGATTTTTTAGCTCAAAAAATAGTCATAATAATAATGATGATATATGATCTCTAATTAACAATTAAAAAATAAATAAATAAATTTTTTTTTATTAATAATAGCTTGAATTTTTAGTATATGTATTAGTTTTTTTTTATTTTTTTTTATAAACTTGTTTTCACACTTGACTGGAAAAAGTTGTAAAAAAAAAAAATATATAAAGTTTTTTTTTTTTTTTGCTGAAATAAAATTGTTTGATGTATGAAGTAGACTGAAGTGCGGAGAAAATTTCTATCGAAGTAAATCCAGATTTAATAGAGAATCCTACAGGCGAGAACCCATATCAAACCCTCTCAAGCCACATGCCTCATCTCTTTCGATGAAAATCGCAGTCAATATTCTTCTTCTTATTTTCATCGTCAGCATATTGCATTATCACCATGACTTATGATGCCCGTTATGTAATATCCCAGTTTAGAAAATATTAAAATACATTTCATATACTATAAAAATATATACAAACTCCATAGAATAATAATCCATTCACTAATAATATTTTCTATATGATTTTTCATTCCACAAATTTAATTTATTTCCAATTGACTTTTTATTACAAATAAAATTTTTTTTATAAATTGAATTTATCGATTTTACTTTTTAACCATTAAAATATGTCACAAAGAAAATTGAATTTTAAAAAACTTTCAAATTTTTCATTCAAACTTTTTAATTTAAAATAAATATACAACTTTTTTTTGCTTCTATATATCTATGAAATTTATTTACAAATGATTACCCATTTGTCATTATTTTTTCATGCATATAAAAAAAAAAAAAAAACAATTGAACAATATAAGAAACTATTTTGTNTTTTTTTTTTTTTTTATTTATTTCTCGTCTTATTCTTTTTTTTTTTTTTCCATTCAACCCCTATAAAGAGCTTTTCTGCTATCGTCTATTTATAAATATATATATATCCATTTTGGGTCATGTGTATGCGATCGACAAAATCACTATTCTACCCGTTCTATATATTTTTATTACAGCAACCATACTGAACCATACGATCATATAAATGGAAAAGTGGAAAAGATAATACTCAAATGAAATACCTCCTACTGTGGTCTAACATCGTGGTGACCATTTAAATCCACCAATAAAATAATTTTAAATATACATACACATTAAAATAGTTATACACTATTTTTCTTTTGATCTTTTTTTCAAAAAAAATGATTTTAAAACAATCATAAATCTGCTACAGATTTTGTGCCTGTTTTATTTTTTTTTTTCTCTTTTTTTCTTCTATACATAAACATGTATACAATTTTTTATTATTATTTTTTTTTCTTTACGTTAGTAATAACAAAATGAAAAATAAAAAAAAAACTATATATATGAGCGCCATGTGCAGCTGGGTGTATTTATGACATCCTCTTTTTTCCATAGTGAGATATCGTGATATATACAGAGTCAGCCACAGTTCATAGCACGCATTCGCACATGTTCAGAATCTGAAAAAGAGCAGAAAAATAGTCTGGCTTTCATGGGGGTGCCTTTTTTTTTTTTCTTTATTGTCAAATATGATGCCAGAGTACATTCATATTTTTCCTTTAAAAAAAATAACTCTTTATACATTATCAAAAAATATAAAAATAAAACCATTCGGTGTTTGTAAAAGGAAAGTGATAAATAAAATAAATAAAATATATAAATTGAAATAAACATAGCAAGATAATATTTGTCAATTAAATTAAATACCAGACTTGGAAAATGATGATGATGTGTTTCTCTAATTAATTTCCAAAGAGCAGATGTTTAAATCGTAAAAGATCTTGACCCTTCAAAGACAAGTGTATATTTATTTTATCATGTGTATAGAAAATAAATACACCAACACACACAAAAACAGCAACATTTTTTTATTTAAATAGTATATAGTCAGTCAATTTTCGTAAAAGTCAGACATGTACATCATCTTCATCAGCATGAATAGATAGTTGATTCATGTTATTGCTGTCGGAGCACTTGAATTCAAGTATATATCTTGCAAATGCAATTGTGTTAAGTATACATTAAGATGATCGAAAAGCCCTAGCAATACTTATTACTCCAATATACCATGAAAGTAACAGAAGAAAAAAAAAAAAGAATTAAATAAATAAAACCTAAACCAAATGGATAATACCAGCACTACCAGTGCTGCCGAGGGGTAACATCACTGATAAAAATAAAAAAAACATCAAGGTATTACTTATCTCTTATTGCGGCACAATAAACAACCTTAGATTATAGTGGTTGAGCAAAGGATTACCTTGAAGATTTCTAATTTTTTTTATACACCCTAATCAGTTGATTCGATAACAATGCAGAAAAAAAATATAAAATCTTGTTGATCCATCTAGCTTGACCAATAATATTCATTTCTTTTTTGTTTTTTGTATTTTTTTTTATAACTTTAAATTTGTGTTATCTAGCATTGTGCGGGATTTAAATACTGATAGCAAAAGAGAATTTGTGTTTAAAAAAAAAAAGTGATGATAATTTTAGTTTAAATTCAAATGGCGGCCGCGGGGCCAACCCCTGATTTAGGAGTTTGACTTTCCCACAGGCCTGCGGCTTTCTCTCGAAAACAAGCTCCATACTGTTTATAGCTAGAAGTAAATATATATATATATATTTATCTGTGTATATATAAGTTGTGAATGGGAAAAGAGCGTATGCCAACCCTGGAGAGATAGTCACAAACGATAAGCTAAACGCTTGCTTCTACATTACACCTATTTGGAAGCATCCGGATATATACTTTGAGATAAATTTATGTATATTTACCCAGATTCAACAAAACTGGCATCATTGGAATATATATAGTCTTATTTTGCAATGTATATTTTCTACTTCCCTTGGGCAATATATGAAAAAAAAATCCACCAAATCTGATTGATGAAAATTATATTTTTCTAATAATCGATAGTGACTATTTTTTGATGGGTCAAATATATTTCTAGCTTCATTTAATTAAATCAATCACAAGTTCAATGTCAAGTTGTCAGTATAATTTTTTGATTAATTGATTACTGTAATAATGCGCATGTTTTGGAAATTTAAAGATAATCAAAAAATGACAAAGTTAATAATCTTATATGCAATTTGAAACTGGAAGGGAGGACAACTGAATTTTCAAATTTTATGTTCTTTTCTCCCTTCTTAATCCTGTCGACTTGAGTTCAATTTCCTGTGGCTTGGAGAGGGCTGCACATCCCTAAATTTTCGATAAGATCGCAACTTGTCCCTTGGTTTCCTGAGGGTGTGCAGATATATCTCTAACCCATTTATATAAATATATATATATATGAGTACAAAAACATCAGCTAAACTTTCATCTATATCTTGAGTTTGTCAAAGTGATGCCAATGTCTGACAACGAAAATAGATAAAATTTTCAAACGATACCAATGGGAGTTTGGATTGGGATTTTGGTATATTAGCATATTATGTGTGTTTATATAAGCCCTCAGTAATACCACGTAGATAAACATGTACTGTAGTAATTTATATTTCAAAAAAAAAAAAAATGATAAAAATATATATAAATAATGGAGAAATTGTCTAGGTTTAACAGGCCCTGTTTTACAGTTGAAAAAGCAAAAAAAATAAGCCGGGCTGAACCGGGATTTGAACCCGGGACCTCTCGCACCCAAAGCGAGAATCATGCCCCTAGACCATTCAGCCAACCGATGTTTGGGATGAATAATTTTGACGACACAAGGCGCCATCTAGCAATCTTTGATAAGGTGCCAAGTTGATACCGATATCTTGTTGTGAATACCAGATCTGTTTACCAGCAGATAAACCGGTTTTATTTCGCGTAGTAGTTGCAGGTTCTTTACGCACCGACTTTCAATTTCATTCAAGTTAATAAAAACTGGTTTTATTATTATACTGCATTTTGTGAAAGGAAAAAATATCATCAACATCGAATGAACAAGTTTGATGGCAAGCTGGTGGCGCACTCTTGTTGTCCATAATTGAACATACTTTTAATATTTTTGTTTAATAATTTATAACCGTACATGGAGCATTCATTCATTGCAAAAAAAAAAATTTTAATTAAATAATTATTTCAATGAAATTAAAANATTTTTTTTTTCCACTTTTCCCTTTTTTTTTTTTTTTTTTGTACTATCAATTAATTAATTAATGTAAATTTATTGTCTATTTTTTAGTTGAAAAATTTCTTTTTAATTAATAAAATTTTCTTGGCTCAATATTGACGACTCCGACCCACTGTCCTTCTTTAAAAACATCAATCAAGGTGAAAACAACAATTCACATATTAATTAAATTTTCTATTAATTAATTTTAATTGATTTTTAATTTTTTTTAAATAACAGGATGTGAATGAAATTTAATTTTCTTATGATTTATCTTTTAAATAAATAAAAAAAAGAAAAAGAATAAAATAAAAATATATATATCATTCATGAAAAATGTATTCTAAAATCTGTTTTTCTCCTGCTCATCCAAACGAATAATAAAAAAAAAAGAAAAAAATCGTATTTATAACTTTGGATTTTCGTAAGTACCGCCCGGGGAAAAAAAAAGTGCCTCTCACCTCGAGAGTTTACGGTACTTTTTATGCATTCATAATATCGCCCATGGTGAAAAAAGAAATATTTGTCTCAGTCAGTTGGAATGAGGTAACGTTGAAAATAGTTCAACGAACAAATAAAAAAAATAAACTTTAAAGAAGGGCGAAAACCACTCTAAAATACTATCCTTATTTCTTGGCGCTTATACATTGTATACGTTTAGAAGATATTCTCAAGTAACGATACTCTCTTCTTCTCTCACATTCACTTGCTCTTAAATGCTTACAACGACAAGTAAAGGTGATTTTATTTTTATCCATCCACTGTGCTTTTTTTCATGAATGTTTTATATCATCATTATTGTCGATTATATCTTAGCAATAATTTATCAAAAAATCATTTTAAATTATTTTTATTGGCAAGTTAAAAATATTAATTACTTAATTTGTAAAATTTCATTTTCCAATTATGAAAATAAAATCATCTTGCGGTACATACCAATGAATAATATATAATTTTTTAAACAAATTAAAAATTTTTTTTTTGATAAATTATCATGAAAAAAATAAATAAATAAAATGAATAATTTCTTTTGGTATATTATAAGCATATAATAAATCAAACATTTAAACATGAAATAATATATTAAAGTTGAAATATAATAATTAATATGCAGACTAGACTTGACCCGAAATTTCGAAACATAAAATAGTTATGGTGAAAACGTTCGCCATGGGAGTAATATATTCAAAATGGGATTCACATCCCTTACCACCTGTCATTCCTGATCGGTAAATTTCCATCAATGCTGCTGCAATAAAACAGTTTCATAACTAGCTGTACATAGCCATGTATAAGCTCCAAATAAAATGTTATTTGGACCTTTTTTTCCCTCTCTCATTTTTATCATTCGATAATATTATTTTCATTCCATGCTTTCATATGGAAAAAAAAAGAATTAAAGCATTTTTTTTTTTTTAACTTTTTTAACCCTTCAACGTATTGTCACTTTATGTGTGCTTCAACATTCCAGAATTATAATACATGAATGTTGCATTTTATATATGTGTATCCCCTATTCGTTCAGAAATTCCATTAAACAAGATGAGGTCAGTATACTGGTCTTTGGGATTAATTAACCAAGACATTTTCTACTCGTGGTTTTCATTGGGAAGCAAGGCTTTTTCAAATATCAACATACCACTTGAGACTTAATATATTTTAAACCAACAAACATCATTGCTATGCATCTCATAAAATAACCGTTAAAAAATTTTATATTTTTTTATACAAAAAATAACGAAAAATAATATCATTAAAATTTTTTTAATATGTATTTAAAATATATATATGTATATAATTTTTATTTTTTATTTTTTTTTTGAAAATTTTTCAGTTGGCACAAAAGTCAGTTTAAAGTTTTATATGTATTTTTTTTTTTTTGCTTCATAGTAATAAATTTTAAATAAGTTTTTTGCTGTATGGGTGAGAGAAATATATAAAAGGGCTTTAAAGACGCTAAATCAAGATCGCGGACAGAAGCCCTCGTCGTTCTTCTTATTATTTTTTTTTTATTTTTATTTTTTTTGTTAAATTCGAGTGTCCTTTGCCTTGACTTGGTGAGATATGATTTAGTATTTCTGACAGAATTAATAATTTCAAGCAGTCTCTGTCAGTGGTAGCAGATGTCGAGACATTTTCGCACTTTCCCCTTTAGACTTTTGCTTCTGATTGTATTTACCAAGCAACCGGGCTAAACATAAATATATATAGCATACACATCCCTCTTATCCTCAACAGTATAACATCATGACACTCTGAACATTACCCAGCTCGTCATCCTCATTTTTGTCACAATAAAAACAACAACTTGTATTATAATCAAAGTTGATTAATCAAAAAACAAACTATAAACTTTTCATATAAATTTATTAATAATAAATTAATATTATTATTTATTAAATTTTTCAAAAAGTTTATATGAAAACCTTTTATTAAGTTTTATAAAATTTTACTTGAAAATTAATTGCCTAGGGGGGAGGGAAAGGGTGAAAGTTTTATTTTTTTTTATAAAAAAAAATATCGAAAAATTTTTATACTAAAAATAGGAATAATTTCTATTTAATTTGTAAAATAATTTTTTTTAAAAAAGATTATTTTGTTATAGAGCAAATTTATTTTATAAATTTATAAAAAGAAATTTTTTAAAATAATTATTTAATTTTATAAATAAATTTTTATTCAAGAAAATTATTTTAATCTTTTTTTTTTTTTTTGTCTGTTGATCCTACTTGTTGTGAATGATGATGTTAATTTTTTTTAATTGTATAACAACATTGTTATCAATGCAGATATTGCCATCAAAGAGCATTAGATAAAATTAGCAAACATCTATATATACATGGATAATATAAGTTGAAGACATTCACCTAGTCTCATTAGACCATTAAACTGGATTACTCATTCTACTGTTAAGCTCTCTTATCCCAAAGTATATTCCCTCACGGTTAACAATCAGCATCACACTCCCTTAATGAACAAAAAACATTACTTAATTGATAGTAATGTGTCTAGCTTATTTTAGATATATAGATATATTTTAACCAATTATTTACTTAACGAAAATTCTTAATCTCCAAAATAATGTCATGTTTATACTATCTTTGAAATTTAATTTATATTTTCAGTATTTTATAAACTTAATAAAATATATATAAATTAAATTTATTTGAGATTATTAATTAATTTTTATTTCTAAATTTAGCATTTATTTTAATTTAATTTAATATTATTTTATTTTAATAATTTATTTATTTTTGATAAATAAATTTACTCTATTTTCAAGTTTTTTTTTTTCTATAAATTTTCCTAAAAAAACTAATCGATAGAAATTTTTTAAATTTGTCAAGTAATTAGAGACATACTTCAGCTATACTCAAAAAAATTATTATCATGATCCAAGTATTATTTTTACCTAAAAATAATATAAACCCACCTCTCGAATATTTTTTTATTTTTTAAATTTAAAAAATTATTCTAAATTTTATTATAAAAAAATAAATGGAACTTTAACACTATGGAAATTTATTTTAAAGTCATAATTCACATTCACGCCATACGAAAAAAATATAGTCTTAAACCATGTGCACACTTTTGCTACCTATAACAGAATTTACAGAATTCGATGTGCATGGTTATATTATTATTATGCGGTAAATAATACTATGGCCATTCTAGTAATATATATACACATTCCCATTAATTCACATCCACATGTGTGTACATATTTGCAGCAACAAAAAAAGAAATATAATAAAAAAAAAAAATAAAAAACAAGGTGGACGAACGAGCACCCTGAGGCCACTACTTTGCATTCTTTATTTATTTTTTTTATTTATTATTTTATATGTGGCATAGCTATATATATTTTAATTTTAATTTTATTATTTTATTTTTTAAGTTGTTGCAAATTGGAAGACAGGATATATACACAGTACTTATATACACGACATGATGTCCCCTTGTTTTTGATGCACTCTTGATATTGTCTTTGTTTTATTTTATTAATCCTGAGAATTGAATCAACCGAGACACGTAACAAATTGAAAATGGGTCGGGACACCATTATCAAAGATAGTTTTCTTCGTGATTCATGTGATTCATTTATTTTATTATTATTTATTTTTATAATTTATTTTTTTTTTTTTTATCTTTATAAACAACGTGTCTACCATTCACTTGAGACCACCATGCAACTGAACGTAATTCGGCACGCCAAGATATATTGCAACCTAGTCAACCATGTTAAATCCATCAGAAATTTACAAATAAATAAACTCAAAAATTCCAATAAACAACAATAATATAAATAATAAAATATTTAAAAAAAATTTACTTAATTTCATTGTAAAAAATCGGTGAGAAAGATGCTGCTGCTGCTGCTGTTGTTGTTGGATATTGACCATCGTGACTATTAGAATTCGTGATCTTTAGCTTCCCGGATGCTCCTGTAATTTGTCCTTTCACCCACGGCTGATTTGGTGTTTATTTATTTATTTTTTTTTATCCCTTTTTTTTATTATTATTACCTTTTTTTTTTTTGTAGAATAATTTTGAACCCATAATCAAGCCGAAAAAATTCTTGCTCATTTACAATTTCAAACAAAGCTATTAAAGATGTTGAGTTTATTTTTTATTTTTTTTTAATTTACAGTGATGATTGTCGTTGTAAAAATTTTTCTCATTGGAGTTACTACATGCGTATACACGTTGAAAAAGATAAATGGACAGTTTGGTATACCAGTTTTGTAAAGGGTAGCTCACAAAATATCGAAACCCTCTGGGCATCTTTGGCCTCCAAAGAAAAACACCGAATACTCTACTACCACACTCTTATTTTTTTTTTTTTTTTTGCTTCTTCTTCTTCTCTTCATCATCATCATTACCATCATTATCATTTGTTCTGTCTCATTTTTTTTTCTTCTTTTATCATTGTCTTTCTTGTTCAAAGCCTCGATCCTTTTTACCTGGAAATAATCTCATCTCTCTATGCCCTAGAGCACAAGAAAAAAAAAAAGTAAATTAAAATTTAAAAAAATAGTTATAAAAAAACTATACTCACCATTAGAAAATTTTAAAAAACTATTTAAATTTTTTTCGATTAATATTCTGTGAATTGTGGATCGTAGTTTTTTTTTTTTTCGAATTTATTTTTGCGTGTCAATAATTGGTATAAATAATTCAAAGAAAAAAATATAAAATAATAAATATTAACAAACAAATGTTTGTAAATAATAAAAATACATATTGTAAAATGATTAACTTTCAATAAAGCATGATGATTATCATAGTACCTGTGGAATTTATTTCAAGTATAAACACAAAGCTCATTATTCAATTTGTCGTGAGATTTAGAAGCTCGAGGTTGAACAAGTTTAAGATAATTACAAGCACAGAGGTAACCAGTAGAAAGACAAGAAAATAAAGTTGATAAAAAAAATACAAATAAAAAAGTCAAGATGAACATGAACGACATACATGAGTGACATGATCGACATATGGGCATTGATTTTTATCAATTTTATTTTTATCTTGATGATTTTATATACATGTAGTTCATTCAATAGTATATATGTATATATAAAATATACACATTGTACATCAGATGTAAAAAAAAAAAAAAACAAAAAAAAGAGTAGAAATAGAAGCTCAGGATAATTGAGCCTCCAGGGATTTCTCTGTGTTCTTTAATAGTGTTGGAATCTAATCGGTATATGCTCGTTTGACTGTGACCAACTAAAATAAAATAATAATTTTAGTATTGTATATATAGTGAAAGCCACAAACAACATACTACATGTACTTTTGTAAAGTCTTATAGAACATGCTAAAACCAGAACAAAATTCAATATATATATATATTTTTATAACCGACATTCTACCAGGGATTGGCTGACCAGTTTATCAGCACACAACAACAACTACCTACACTCTCTAGAATGTCAAGCATTTCAATGATTATTTATATACACACACACCATTAAATATTATAAAAAAAATATTAAACAATATTTAATAATATAAATTATCTTGTAATTAATCATCAATTTTCTTTTTTACTTTCTATTTCAGTGTTGAATTAATACATGAATATTGTAACACCACGTGTCCAGAAAATTTCTGTGGTCATCTATATCCAATGACAATAAAATAAAATAAGAAAAAAAAATATATTATATTCTATGGCAAGGCAATAGTCATGTTGAATGATTTACGTTATGTCCCGTAAATTGTGTGATGCTTGCGGCTCTTTTTTTCATTTATTTATATATCTTTTCATGGACACATGGAAGTGGCCTGGTTCAACAACACTTTGACCATCTTATTCGTATACAGCAAGTACATCTTTGTCTTTTCTTGTGTTGAGGCTTGGGATAAAAATTTAAACACAGAGAGACCATCAGTGTGACGATGGGTGATGGGTATTTGTGAATGTTCAAAACATGGCGTCAGACATCAACATCGTAAAAACATAATTACCCATCCTTCGTCAACTGGTCAAACTTTTTTTTTTTTTTTNTTTTTTTTTTTTTAAACTGCATATCTTGTTTTTCTTTTGTCCATTTTTTAAATAAATATTTTATAATTATTTGTAAAGCATTAATAATTGTGAATGACTTGATCGAAATTATATTTGTATTATTATTTCGAATTAAAGAATTTGTTTTGTAAATTAACAAAAGAAAAAATATAATTTTAAATTGAAATATAGAATTTTTTTTACAATTCTACGTTAGATATTATTTTAAATTATAAAATATAATAACATAACGGAAATATGTTAATAATATTTTTAATTATCCAACTACAATAGACGATTAAATTTGTTCTTATTTATTTTTTTATTCAAGTTAATCTGTGTTTACTGGTTTGATCTTGTTCATGATCATTAAAAGCCGAATGAAACGTGAAATATTAGAGTCTTATAAATACTTTGATTAAACCGTATACAATCTTGCTTGAGATTAAAAAAAAAATACATATTTCGAGACAGGTGAAAACCTGTAACAATGTAATGAATGAGCAAAAAAAAAATATCCGCCCCAAAGGGCCTCGAAAAAAAAAATAAATGCTGCTTAATATTGTCAGTTTTTTAGAGCTAGAGGGTTGATATTTTTTAAAAAACCAGTTTTAGATTAAAAATATTTACATATTGATTTATTAAAAATTTTTTTTTGATAAAATAAACTATATTTTTTTAATTTAAATGTAAATTAAAAATTAATTTATTTAAAAAAATTTTTAAACTAAAGAAAATGTTATTTAAAGTACTTGAATTGTTGTTAATTAATTTTTTTTTTGCTTGTTATTCAATGATAACTTATTGAAGACGATAAAATAAAAAACTTACTGTTGTTTATTAATTTTAATATTAATTTTAATAACTCGAATAATTCATGTCAATACAATTAATTTTTATTCGAAGAAGTTAAAGTATCTACATCAACTACTTTATTTGATGTATCATCAATATTAATAGCTGTAATTTGTTGACTAATTTTTTCTAAATCAGCGTCATTAGTTTTTAAATTTGTATACATTTGTCCTAAAATTTTCATAACATCTTTATGTGGTACACCAGTATTTTGTTTTTTAATTTTTGCATAATTATCCTTGACATAAAGTGCAAATGCTGATGGGGCTCTTTTTTGTGATTTTTTTAGCTCAACTCCATTTTTATTAACTTTATTTATTAATAATTCAAATTTTCCTTTACAAATACCACAAACAAACCTATTGGTATCAACAGACTTTGAGTGTCTTCCGAAACTGAAAAACAATTAAACAATTAAATAAATATCAAACAAAATTAATTTATAAATTGAAATTTAAATGTGATAATTACCTCGCTCCACATTCAACACAACGATACAAATATCTTTTAAAAATTTTATATTGATGACATGTTTTAATTGGTTCAAGTTCTGGAAATATTCCATTTGCTTTTCGTCCCCATCTTTTCCAAAATACACCATGTCCTTCATTACGTTTATTATCAATTAAAAACGTCGCAGCATGACACATTTCATGGATCAATACGTTAGCAAGTCTTTCTGCATTATCCACTACTTTAGGTGATGATTCAATTATACAATATTTTATTATTTTTCCATCAATATTCTTAGATCTATATTCACATGTACCACCAGTTGTTAACAATCTTGGATTCCATACAAGCGCTGTGTCTTCTGGTAGACAATTATCAAAAACATTTTCATTAAAATAATCATACAATTTTTTGGTTAATTCTTCTTTTGTATGTTTAAAATTTCCTTTGTATTTTTTAGCATCAGGATGACATCGTTCAATTGGAACTGAATCAGATAATGATGCTAAAAAACTTTTGATCTTAACAGGTTTATCAGATGCTTTTAAATGATTTATTTTTTTTGGTGTTTTTTTAGATATATTTTTAATATATTTTGGTGTTTTTTCTTTAATTTCTTCATTTGATAAAGTATCATCACTAAATGACAAACGTTTATTGTGAACAGAACCACGAGCAGTATTTTTTTTATCTCTATAATCTTCATCTTCAGTGTCTGAATCACATATTGCTTTTGCTTTTCTAGTTAGCTCTGATATTGGTGTTTTTTTTGGAAGCCTTTTACCTGGTCTAATTGAAATTGGTGTAATTGGTAAGTAGTCTATTTCTTCTCCTTCAGATTCAGATGAATCGTTGATAAAACTATCCTCAAATCCATCAAATGTAATTTTTTTTTTCTTACTTTCAGTTGGAGTTATATTTAAATAATGCCTTGTCTTTTTATTTATCAAATCATCATCATTATCATCATCATCATCTTCATCATGATCATCATCAATATCATCGTCATCTTGCGAACTACTCGAGCTAGTCAAATATTCTATTTTACCTCGTCTAGTATTTTTTTTTGTTGGCTCTGTTTGTGTTAATCGTTTTTTATTATCAACCAGTATTTTTTTTTTTTCATCTGTTTTTATATTTTTTATTAATTTATCCTTTACATTAGAGCCGTATAATTTTTCTAATAAATCAGAATACTCATCAATGTCATTAACTGGATCAACAGTAGCTAAATTACGTTGTGGTGTTTCTAAATTTTTTATCAATTTATCTTTAACATTAGAGCCATATACTTTTTCCAGTATATCAGCATATTCGTCAATGTCATTGGCTTGATAATCATTAGCTAAATTACGTTGTGGTGTCTTGTCATTAATTGCTATTGATTCTTCTAATTTTTCTTTATCACTTTCATGGATTTTATTATTTTCATCATTGTCAGTTTTATTCTCGATGCTTAAATTTGAAGCATCAATTGCTTCATCATTATTTACAGTTTCTTTTTTTAACATGGATGTACTGGATTCATTGAGTTTGATAGAAATTGGAGAAATGTTTTGGCCAATTGAATCATTGCTTGGAACTTTAGTTGTTAAACGTGGTGATAAAATAGAATTGTTTATTGAACAACCTGGATTTGATATTTCATCTATTAAACTTTCATCAGAAAAAATATCTGTACTACTAGAACACTCTTCAGGGTATTCTGTGTCATCATATTTTAATGGTGAATCTGAGCTTTTTATATTTTTCGAACCAGAAATATTATTATTCATTTTAATTTTTTTTAACAATGAAAATTGAGGTTAAATTTATTTTTCAGCACACTACCTGTGTTAATTTTAATAATCTACAAATAAAAATTTAAATAAACTAATTAATTTATAAATATTTAAAAGTATTTAGAATATAAATTTAAAATAAAATACTTACCAAATTGTAATGAGTATTTTTTTATAGTATTAAGTTAATTACTAATAACTCCAAATTAACCAAAGAATAAAATAATTAATGTCAATCAACAATTTATTTCACAAATAAACAACACTATTAAACACTGTTAATTCAACAAAATTATTATCAACACATTAACAATAAAATAGACAACAATAAATATTAATTATTTATTAAAAACTTGATTTTATTTTGTTGACTTTAAGCACATGGAGGTCCACATGTGAACATATCAGATATCATACATGACTTGAGTTGCAACTTGCAATAATCAGCTGTTATTGCCAAAAAAAAAAAATGGCTGCCAACGAAACTAGCTCCATCTCTGAAAAAAAAAAAAAATCCTATTTAAATATCGTCATTTGCAAAAAAAAATAAGGCCCAATTTTAAAAGCCTTTTTTTCCACAAGAATAATAGATAAAAAAAAAATCCACATCACAATTTTATAAACAAATAAAAATTAATTTATAAAAATAAAAAAAAAATATTTAAATTACATTGAGAGTTTTATAAATTACTTAATAATATTTTTAATTTAAAAATAAAACCAGTACCATCAGCGTACTCACAATGAATAAATAAATAAATAAATAAATTTAAAAAAAAAAATAGTTTAATAAATAGTTTACCACCTGGTGAGTTGTATAATGAAGATTATTATTTTACAAGAGAGAGTGTTTGAGTCATTGAGGGTTATCCTTATCAGGCATCATCACGACGACCCATTACATATTACTCAAAATAAAGTCTTAAAAGAGAGTCATATGATGATGATAAAGATGACGACGATGATGATGATGACATATTACTTGATACGAAGAAAGAGTTGTTACTTTTAAATCTCAAACACCTCTAATGTTTATTGGACAAGATAGATAAAACCTGATCGTGTTTTAAAATACAACACACTGACCAGCCAACTCATCAACCAACTTTTTAAATAAATTATTATCATCGCATATAAAAAACAAGATTAAAATAAAATTAAAAAATATATTTTAAATAATAACAATAATCAAAGCAATAAATGTGTTATAAAAATAATGCACCATGGGGGCTAAAGGATTTTCGATAAATAAAAATGTTAATAAACTAAAATAAAAAAAATAATATATGATGCTGAAGAAGATACAACAAAAATTGATTAATTAATTTATTATTATTAAATTAAATAATAATAAATTTTTTTGTTATTAAAATTAGCTTAAAAAAAGTTGAAAAAATTGTTTAAATTTTTATTTTAAATTTCAAATGGATTGAGTCAAATGACTTGATGATTATAAATAAAAATAAATAATATTTATTGATGAAATAAATAAATATTGAATTTAGTATCATCAAAGTAATAAAACTGGTATACTTTCAACTTGACCATTGCGTGTTGACTGCAGCAATCCAATGATTTCGTTTCCAAAGTTGTTTTTATTATTATTTTTTTTGTTAAATGCGTTGATATACATATATAGAATTTGTATTTTGTTGTATCGTCCTTGCGATTGAAGTGGATATATGCTTGGCACGTCGCCACAACAGTATATAGAATCACGTATAGGCCCCGAAGAACCATCAAGGCCCATCAGAGAGTATACGGGGCCCAAGCAATCTGCATAATTTACATCTGAATCCTTCATCCATTTTCTCCAGTTTATTTTTTCATTTTTTATTTCTCACATGCATGCAAGTATTTTATGTATATACATTTGCAAAATTTATATACATGAATACATATTTATCAATCTACCAATACACATTAACAATTTTGTGGAAAAGAAATTTTGAAAAAACCTTTAGGCGTTATTTTATATATAAGATACAATTCACAATTTTTTATTCATCACTTGTGCTTCTGGACACAACATACCACACACTTTTATTTTTTTTTTTTTACATTTATTATTTTTTATAATATTTATGGTGAATAGCAGTGATGCCTCTGTTGCTTCCAGGCGTATTTGCATGTACTTAAACAATGATTATTATTATTATTATGAATAAACACGACAAGTCATATTTTAAATTTAAAAAAAAATAAAATAATTGTACTCAGCGTAACACTGTAAATTTAAAAATATAAATAAGTTTATAAAAAAATAATAAAATCAATAATATAAACAAGTAATAATATTTATTTTATAATGTAAAAATACAATATTTTATTGTTATTTAAAGAAATAGGAAAGTTAATTTTATTACTTTTGATATAAAGATATGAATTTTTTTTTTTTTTTATCTAAATTGAAACATAAATTATTTTATAGATATAATTCATTTGTTTGTCTATATGCACGTATGGTTTTGTAAATCTTTGCATATTCTATAAAATATGTTAAAAGATAAAAAAAAAAAANAAAAAAAAAAAAACTCCCGCACACACCTGCTACAATCTTAAATCCTCAGCATGACATCAACCTTTTCAGGGTCATGATCTTTGTATATTAAAAAATTCTCAAGTTCCGTGATAAAGATCCCGAAACGCAGTGTAATTTTTTTTTTTCGAATCTATTTCTTTATGTATTCAACCTTCGATTATATATTATTTATATTTATTTGTTTATCTCATGAGTAACTGAAACATGTACATTTTAAAACATAACATTATAAATAATGTGTAATGGAGATTCACTTTCATGGTCTTGCCATAACTTGGCTCCAAAAATACACCAACATAATCGAAATTAAAAATCATCATTTAAACAATTTTTCGATTTTAATTTCTATAGATATTAGTTAAAAATAAAATAGAAAACCAAAGCTCTTTGATGGTGGGTGTAAAATACTTGTTGAACTTCACTACCATCAATAAATAAAATTAAAAAAAAAAATTTAAAAGACTAAAGTTCAATAAAATTCGAAATGGTTTCTTCTTCTTGTACTGTCATTCTGTATAGGTGCCACCAACATGTTTTGTTTTTATTATACCTTTTTCAGTATCAAGCTGGAATTGTTGTTCCCCTCTTATAAAACCAATGGGGCCCTATTCCTATGCATATGGAACTTAACTTTTTCTCTCCAGGCCCCACCATCATCATCATCATGATGGGGCCTGCCAACGACAGAAACAAACCCAAGGCTCAGTGTCTGCGCGACTGTTCAACATCGTGGTGGTACCACACATTATACAACTATACAAAAAAATAAATTAAATATTTTTTACTAAGGCTATAACTTAATCTATTGATCATCATTTTTTTTTTTTTTTTCTTTTTAAATCATAATGTTAATGGAGTATGTATTAAAATATTTTAAGTGTCTTTATGAGTTGAGTGGTGCTGTCTCAATTTGTGGTGAATGTGTCTGACATAAATTAATGGATATAAAAAAATAAAAATAGTTAAAGTTAAAAAATTATCAAATAAATAAAAAATATATTTTGAATTTACACATGGATAAGTAATTAATACTAAAGAGAAAACAACATTGAGTATTTTGTTTTTTTTATAAAAAAAAAATTTTAAAAAGTANACTTTGCCTTCTCTTCGTGTCTTTTTTTTTTTTTTTTTTTGGTGGATATATGTACAGTCAACAGTGCAGTTTTGTTTTATTAAAATGTTAAACTTCAACTTACACTACCAGTTATAAATATACATGTTTTATTATTTATTTATTTTTTTTTTTATGTATATAAACTGTCTTCTTGTCTGTGTTAAACTTGATCGTGTGTCTTGAAAACTGATACTGATATAAAATTTTCATATTAAATAACATGATAAATAATTAATAAATTATTTAGACAATTAGTTTTTAAAAAAGAGAGAGAAAAAAAATAAAGAATAAAATAAATGAATAAAGGATGATCTTTATGAATGAAATAATTATCAAATCGATATGTCAAGTTTGGCTAGAAGAAGACAAACAAGTTCATTGTTTGGATCAAAACGTTGGTGGTCAACTGGATGTTGGTCAACAAGAGGACATCAAGAAGCATATTTACGTAAATTATATGGAAGAAAAAATATTGAGGGTAGTATTAATAATGCACTTGATGTTAATGAGGTGACACCGTGGTCAACAATACCAACAGGAACAACAACAGGAGCAACAGGAGCATTACAAGTTTATGATAATGATAATTATTTAGATGATTTATTTAAAAATAAACATGTCAATGATATTAATGATGGAAGACCAGCATTACCAAGTCCAAGTCCGACGGAAAAATGTGTTGAATTTCTTACTGGTTCACGTGTTTGTAATAATTATTTAGCTTCACATAAAAATAAACATGATGATGATTTATATAATTGTAATAATAAAATACGTGAATGTAAAAATTCCATTGAAATAACTGAACAAAATTTGGATAGTATATTACAATCAAATTATCGTGATGAGTAAGTTTATTAAAAATTTGTTATGCTTGATTTAAATTATAAAAAAATATTATATAAAACAAGAAAAATATTTAACAAATTTTTGCAAAAGCAAAACCGTGACGCCCTTTTCTTTATTTTATTTTTTCCCTAACCGTGAGAATATTTTCAGAGGCATCTTCTTCCGTTCAACAGGCAACCTGTTATCTTACCGTTTTCATTGTAATTTGATTTATTTATTTAATTATTAAAAAACTAAAATTAAATGTACAAAAAAAATTTGGTGGAATTTAAATTACACACTTGCAATTTGTTGATAATTTTTTTTCATATATTTTAATGATGTTTTACTTGGTAATGATGTTATTTATTTTTTTGGTGTGTGATTGGTGTATTTTGATGAAGGTATTAATTTTAAATATCATTTTAAAAAAAAAAAGGCACTTTTAATCCTTAACGAGTTCAATGTCACTCTGTCTTGTAATATTAAAGACACCCAGGGGTACCAGCGATATATATAGTAACTCGGTGATTTAATTTTATGACAGACAATATTACATTTTATTTTTTAAAACATTAATACATTGCAATGATGATGAGACTAGTTGTATTTAAAAAAATAAAATATATATTACAAGAATATTATAAGTAAGTCTCGATTTCATTAATTTTCAATTCATACTGTGGCATTTAATCTCCATTGAATTTATCAAGGTGTATACATGCACATGGTAAATTCACTGACCAGTTGATTTACCGAATGTTAATACCCCTAGGCTAAAACCAACGTTGAAGCATTATAAATATATTTTTATTTTTATTTTTTCTTTTACCAAGAAAGAAGCCTAATTGGAATCATGGGGGTATAAATTGAGGCAATATTGCTTCAAGTTATATACCATTGAGTTTCAAGAAAATATATAAATAATAAATATTACCTTGAAATTAATATTTTGTTATTTGTTTTTATTATTTTCTAGAAAGGTGTGCAGAAGTTGCAGGTGTCCTCGTGAAGATCATCATCGTCCGAGCATCGAGGCACCTGGAACTTCAAGTCTCGGTATATCATCAACATCATCAATGGCAATGGCAATGACATATCAAAGTTCAACAATACAAAATACTGATAATGTTGGTATACCACATCAAGAAACATATAAAATTCCAGTTCAACAACATCAACAACAACAACAGCAACAAGTACAAATGCAAGAACCAATTGTTCATCATCAACGTTTATCACAAAGTGATGATGACAGTGGTTGTGCACTTGAAGAATATACATGGGTACCACCAGGACTAAGACCTGATCAGGTATATATATATATAAATAAAATATTTATTTAAATAATAATAATAAAAATACGTCAACACTTTTATTTTTATTAATTTATGTACGCCTTATTAAAACCGGAAATACAAGCACAAAATGAAATCATAAAACGATTAAAGTAGATGTAATATTAGGTAGATGATGCTCAATCATCAAAATGTAAAATTACACAGTTGAGAAAAATTATATATAAAAAAGAAAAACAATTTACGAAAAAATAAGTATGTAACTAGTAATTTTTTTTTATTTTTATTTATTGAAAAAATTATTTCATGTTTTTAAAAGACAGATGTTTATGAAAAAAAAAATTAAAATTATCATAATATAATATCAAAAGAAAAAAGGGTAAAAAGAAATTTAAAAAAGTTAAATTATAATTTTTATATTTGTTAAAGGTTCACCTGTATTTTAGTTCACTTCCTGAGGATAAAATTCCATATGTTGGAAGTGCAGGTGAAAGAGAAAGAGTTAAACAATTATTACAACAATTACCACCACATGATAATGAGGCAAGATATTGTAGTGGACTTGCTGAAGAAGAAAAACGTGAGCTACGTGTATTTGCTGCACAACGTAAACGTGAAGCACTTGGTAGAGGACATGCAATACAAATTGAACGTCAAAATAATAGTGGTTGTCGTGAATGTAATAGACAAATATTAATTGGTGAAATATCAATAAGTGCTAGTAGAGCTGGTACAACATCACAATGGCATCCATCATGTTTTGTATGTTGTATTTGTCGTCAATTATTAGTTGATCTTATTTATTTTTGGCGTGATGGAAGATTATATTGTGGTAGACATCATGCTGAAACACTTAAACCAAGATGTTGTGCATGTGATGAAATTATACTTGCTGATGAATGCACTGAAGCTGAGGGTAGAGCTTGGCATATGAGACATTTTGCTTGTTTGGAATGCGATCGACAGGTAAATATGTACTTAACATTCTGATTGACAAACTGATACCTTTTTATTTTTAAATTATTAAAATACAAGTATTTATTATGGTAAATTCAACTTCCTCAATTATCTACTCAATCATTTTTTCTTATCTTTAAAATTAATTTTTAAATTATCAATGAAATAATATTATTCATGAATTTTTTTTTCAACAGAGAAATATTAATATTATTTTTTTTTCTTTTATCAACAAACTTTTTCCATCTGATGTTTAATTATTTTTATTATACTAATATTATCATTACAATCATCATAAAAATATTTATTTAAAAACGAAAAAACTCTCATTATAATCAGTATGATTTTTATACTTTCCAAGTGAGTGTAAAAATAAATCAACCGCTTTATGCAATTTATTATAATTAAAAAAAAAAAAAAGAAATTTATAAATATGTTTAAATTGGTTTTTAGCTTGGTGGTCAACGTTATGTTATGCGTGAAGGACGTCCATATTGTTTGCATTGTTTTGATGCATCATTTGCTGAATATTGTGACAGTTGTGGTGAGCCAATTGGTGTTGATCAAGGTCAAATGTCACACGAAGGACAACATTGGCATGCAACTGAAAATTGTTTTGCTTGTGCCACCTGTCGTACATCACTTCTTGGTCGTCCTTTTTTACCAAGACGTGGTGCTATTTATTGTAGTATTGCATGTAGTAAAGGTGAGCCACCAACAACACCAAGTGATTCATCAGCTGGTCCACCACCACCATCATTTCCAAGGTATATTTTTAACAACTAGTTATAATCATAATTTATTATATTGATTATTTTTATTATTATTTTGTTGAATTATCAACAGACAAAATAGGAAAGTAATGACAACTAGTGAAGGATCATCAAGTCCACCACTTTCATTGAAACATCATACACTTAATCCACCATTATCAGCAAGAAATTCACCACGTATGACTAGAAAACATCATCAAGTATCTGTTTCATTAGCAACAACACCAACACAAATTAATACAAGCATTGATTTTGGTAGTGATAATTTAAATAATTGTGGATCACGTGGTACTGGATTAGATCGTGTTATTCTTGAACGTAATCTTGAAAGATTATTACAAGAAAAAAATACACATCCGGAGGAAACACCAACTGAACTTGGAAGGTATTATTCCTTTTTTATTTTTCATCATATATAAATTGATTATTATTATGCTGCTTTTTTTTTTTTTTTTTTTGATTAATCATTCAAGAATCAACAGATAAATATATTTTTTTTTTCTTCATATTGAAGTGTATTTGAGAGACAGGGATATATATTTTTGCTTAGTCATATCAGAAGCGAAGATTCTAGATCGAGAATATGTCTTGTCATGAATGCCAATGAATAAATATAATATTTATTTATTTATTTATTTTTTTTTTTTTTATCAATTAGAAAGTGTTGAAGAACAAAAATCGAAGAAAAAAAATAAATATAAATTCTTTTAATTGACGAGTGGGATGTTTAAAAAAAATATATAAATATTTGCATAAATTATTTTGTTATTGATGAATGTATTTTAGAATATATAAATGTCTTGAATTTTTTTTTTTTGAAATATTGGTAGTAATAAATTTTAATTTTTTACAATAAAACAATTTAATCAAATTATATTTATAAAAAGAAATAATTTTATAATCAACATGATCGCTTGATTTAATCATTAAATATTTTGTTTAAAAAATTAAATTTTTTTTTAATATTAATAATCGATAAATTCTGATTGATTTAACAGATAAAATAATTTTTTTTAAGTTCAATTTGCAAATAAAAATAAAATTTTAAACCTGTTTTCAAATCAAAATAATATTTACAATAAAAAAAAAAATAATTTACAATTATTAATATTAATTGAAAGATTAATATTAATTATTTTTAAAAAATGAGGATTTTATTTTTTTTCATCTTGAATAATTGATTCTAAAAAAAAAAAACTTTCTATTAAATTACAAAAATAGATATTTTTAATGATTATAATTAATTAAAATATATATATATATTTTCAGATTAATGCAAGCAAGAGATCGTGAGCCTTTGCGTTGTATACAAAATAATACACCAACACATGCATCAAGTATGCCTGAATTACCACCACCACCACCACCGCCACCATTAACAACAACAACATTATTATCAAGTCCTCCAACAACACCACCACCTCCACCACCTCCTCCACCTCCTCCACCACCACCATTACCACCGCCACTATCACAACAATCTGTACTAAATGACATGACAACTGATACAACTGATTTATGTTGTAATTTAACATTAAATGATCCACCAACACCAACATCAAGACGTGTTAGATTTCAATCAGATGAAACAACACATGCCATATCATCATCAACAAATCCAATGCCATCATCATTGTTAAATACAATTGAATCACCATCTACATCAAGTAGATCTCATGTACCAAGATCACGTAGTTTACAACCAGAAGAAGTTGCCAGTACTTCATGGGGTAATTTAAACAAAAAACTATATACAAATTTTATAAATAATATATTAATTTTTGTTTTTTAATTTTTTAATTCAGGAAGTCATTCAAGAAGTAGACATGATGATGAAGAAAGTTGTTGTTCAACTTGTAGTTCATCAAGTAGTTCAGATGAAGCTGCAGCTTATTCATTACCACCAAGACGAGCATATGGAGGTGTTAGAATATCTTATGTACCTAATGATGCTGTTGCATGTGCTAAAAAACGTGGTGCAACAACACCAACATCATCATCACAAAAAGATAATAATGAAAAATGTGTTATATCTTGATCGTTTATTTAAATATATTATAATGTTTATTATTATTAATTTTAATTTAAATAAATATTGTACATATCTTGATGATATTTTAAATATTTCATATTTGTCGTATTAATAGAAAACTTTTTAATTTAAATAATTAATAATTGTATATATTTATTACGAACAATGAGTTCAAAGACTTGATAATGTATTAAAAAAATTTGCTACTATATTTGAATGTTTTATTTATTTTTTTTTTAAATTGTATAAGTATGTGGTTGCGTTGAAAAATGGTCAAACAAAATGACTATTATTATTTTTTTTTTTTTTTTTCGTTAAATAATATCATTATTATTTAAACTTTTTTAATTAAAAAAAAAATTAAATATTAATATTTATTTTTATAAATTTTATATTCGATAAAATATATTTATAAAAAAGATTAAATATTTTTTTTTATTTTCTTTTATATAGGTATACTAATACATAGAAAAGCGTATTTTATATTAGAAAAAGATTAGAGAGACTTGGAGAGAAGAGAAAAATCATCACATGGTCTGATGGTCAAACGTTGAGGGCAGGTTGTTGAGGGAAGGTTGAATTTTTTTGTGAGTTTTCTTTTGGTGAGCTCCAAACTGTTGATTAATTTTACAATAAATAAATATTGATAAAGTTATTCATTTAAAAATAATTTATAAATTGAATTTTATACTTTTAGTAATAAAAATGTCGAATAAAATATTACTCGGTGGATTGATAATTGTTGGATTGTTTATGACAATTTCAATGATTCCATCGAAATCAACCTCTTGTGAATCACGATCTTTTGATGGTTTATGTTGCCAAGGTTCCCCCGAAAAAGTTTGTAAAAAATCAAGAAGAGTTTGCAGTTGTGATCAATATTGTTTAGATGGTGATGAATTACGTCCAGATTGTTGTCCAGATTACAGAGAGTGGTGTAGACCAAGTAAGTAAATTATATTATTTACAAAATTTATTATATAAATATTTATAAAATTTAATTAATTTATTTTTAGAAAAAAATGCTGATCCATCTTGTTCTGTACTGAGTAACAATGGAACTTGTTGTCATGGTAAAAATTTAAGATGTTTTGTTTTTAATTTAGAAAGAACTAAAAGTTGTCATTGTGATGATAATTGCACTCGTGAAAATGATTGTTGTAAAGATTATCAAGCTTATTGTCAAACACGTAAGTTATCATTATCCTCATATTAAAATATTTTTTTTTTTTTTTTTTTAATAAATATTTATTTATTTATTACAGCTGGAGCACAAGGTTATTTTGACGCAGTGAATAATCTTGAAGAACTTTATCGTGAAGACTCAAAAAATAAAACCGATAAAAATGAAACTGATAAAATTGAAATCGATGAAAATGAAACACTTAAATTGGATTACCAACTTGATTAATAAATTTTTTACTTTTTATTATAAATAAAAATTCAATATTCATGTACGTCAAAGGTTTATTTGTGTTGGTAAAATTGGCTATTATTTGACTGTCTTCTTTCTTAGACGCCTTTTGTATTTTTCCTTGAAGTGCATTTTCATTTTTCACTTCAAGGTAAAATGCAAAAATCAAGGGGAGAGACTAGAGAGTAGAGAGTAGAATAGGATAATAGCCGGTTTTTCATCAGTTCTTGTTCAAAGCAGGCAAAGCAGGCAAAGCAGCTTAAAGTGCATTTATTGTCATCAGACAAGAGACCTCTGATGCACCTGAATATCACCTTTAATAAACCCTTGATTTACGTCCTTAATAATATGCTATTTTTTTTAGTTTTTCAAATTAAAAAATTTATTTATAATTTATCAATTTTTAATAATTATTTTTTAAATGTATTTTTGTATAAATTAATTTTTTTTTTAATAAATAAATTATTAAATTACATTATTTTACTTTTTAATTTTATCATGTGATTTTAAAATCCAACACGTTATGATTATTAAATTATTTTAAATAAAAATAATAATAAAATATAATAAAAATTAATTAATAAAAATAGTTATTAAAAAATTATTTAAATGAAAATGAAAATTACAATTTTTTGCAAATATTTTCTACAATACTTTAACGAAAAATAAATAAATAAAATTTTAAAAAATATTACTATAGTGTGTACCGGGTGGACACACATGGTTTGTATGATATTATGAGTTTAAATTTTGTTAAGTGGGAAGAACCTTAAACCTCAGTCCGCCTCCGAAACATCCCGAAAACCCGCCCCATTGACTAATTTTCTGTTTTCATATTTATTTTACATTTTATTTTTTTCTGTCTTGTCTTCTCATAATCATTTTGCAGCAGCTATTCAGTATCCACTTAACGCCTGTGACAATTAGTTACAATTTATCTGTGTACCCTGTTGGATCTAATCCATTAAAATCACTAATTTATCAATAAAAATTTTTCTATTTAATATTTAAAATAAATAATTAAACAAAGTGTTGATTAAAAAATGTCAAGAAAACGTAAAATATCATCATTGGTATCACATGACGATGATGATGATGATGAGGATTATTGTGAAGAAAAATATAGCAAAGATCAATCTGAAGGACGAGCACCAAGAAATGCAGCAAATGCAAGAGAAAGAGCAAGAATGAGAGTACTTAGCAAAGCATTTTGTCGTCTTAAAAAAACTATTCCTTGGGTACCAGCTGATACTAAACTAAGTAAACTTGATACACTTCGTTTGGCTTTATCATATATTACACAACTTCGTTCACAACTTAATGATGATGGTGATCAACATCCAGATTCAACAAAACAATTATCACTTTCATTTGTAAGTAAAAATTAATAAAAACATTTTGTTCTTTTTTTTTTTTTTATATTGTAAATAAATTCCAACAATGAAAAATTATTTTTATTCCTTTAAATTTATTTTAATTATTAAAAGTTTTAAAACAAATTATAAATTAAATTTCCAATTAAAATATATTACCTATTTTTTTTTTTAAATAATAAATAGATATTTAATAAATCCAGGTGAATTAAATCATCAAACTTAAAAGTATACGTCATTAAAAATGTTTATGTATAACCAGGTGGATAAAATCACTTAAATTTTATTCTTGCTCTTCCGTTGGCTCTGAAAAATTTTCAAGAATAACAGACAGTCTGAACAACGAAATAATAAAATACGCAAATAGCATATTTATTTTAAAATAATTATATATCATTTGTGTTTTTTTTTTTTTTTAAATAGTCATGGCCATTTTCAATACAAGCAACAAATCAATCAGTTTTCATGAACAATAGTTGTGCTGTATCTTCAACATCATCAACAAGTTCAACAGATATTAATCAGTACAATCAATCACACAATCAAGTACAACATGAGCTTCAAAATTATCATCAGGCTAATAATCACAGCATGTCTAATCATCACGAGATTCAGCATCAACATCATCATCATCAACATCAACACGAACGAATGTATTATTAATTTAATTGAATCATCTTCTCCTTTTTTTTTAAAAACAATAATTATTTTATATTTATTCAGTTATTAGTGTTTGTCTAGTTGTCTATTTTTTTTTTTAATTTTACGGTGATTGACATCCGGAAGAGGAAAAAAATGAAACGGAAACGCGGAAGGATCCAAAAAGGCCAAGTTAAATAAACACACTAAGGGCCTTTTGTTTTGTCGTCTTAAAATGATGTCTTGTATTTTTAAAAACAATATATCCAAATACATATACCGACATCATGAAAAAAAAAAAAAAATTAAATTTATTTTGAATATTTNTCATTTGAATTATACTCGGTGAATTTATTTAGATTAATTTTTTTTTTTTCGTTTAAACTGTAGGGTCTTTTTTTTTGTTGAAAATAAATTTAAAGTGGATTGTATTTTACAATTAAACAATTAACCAAAGATATATTATATTAATTATAAATTTATAAATTATTTAGAGTAATAATAAATAAAATTTAAAAAATATTATATTGATTTTTAAATAAATTATTTATATTTAAATTTATTGGTATATCAAAGAAAGTTATATTTTATCTATTCGTAGAAATTTTAATCTTGGGGATTTACATGAATGATCCTGTAACCCGAGGATGCTACAAATCTTTTTTATTTTTCAATACAAATATTTAAAAAAAAAAAAAAAAACGATACTAGTAGTTTAAAATTATGTAAAACACATTCTTGGAATGTTCCCATTGCAGGGTAATATGATCCTCGTGTCATCGAAACCCATTTTTTGACCTCAAGATATATGGTTTAACACAAAGCTTAACACTAAATTATTTCTCAGGAGAATCTAAAATTAGTTTATTTTTTTTTCTAAATTAAAACAAGCAAAAACCCATAAACAATTATTTCGCTTAAATAATAACAACAATTTAAAATATCATGTTGCAAAAATTAAAATCTAAAAATTATAAATGTTGTATTAAAAAAAAATACAATTATATTTTTATCAATGTAAAGTTCAAATGAACCAGATAGAAATTTTAATAATATTTAAAAAAAAAATTAGTAATTATGTTTGATATTTAATTGTTTAATTAATAATGATTATTTCTAATTTAATTTTTTTTTTCCTTTTCGAAATGTTGTCTTATTTATAAATGAAATTTATATTAAACTTCAACACCAATCACGTAATTTTCAATGGCACATGAATTAACTCCTTTGGCAATTTTAAAATATCCATTTTCTCCCCAGCTGGTGCCCCAAGAATTAGCAGCCATCTAAAATAAATTAAATATAAAATTATTAATTAAAAAATTTGATAATTTATTTTAAATTATTTACCCAGAATTTTTCGTTTGATTCTTCTCCCCAGCCGATGATTCTGACTGATAAATATCCAATAAGTTCAGCATCTTTTGGTTGATTATAAATTCCATTTTTATAATTCATAAAATCTTTATAAACTTGCATTGTTGCTGGAGAAAAAAAATAATTAAAAAAAAGAATTTATAATAAATTTATTTGTCATTGTTAATATTTACTTTGAACAGATCCAAAATTTATAATTTCATTCATAATATCAGATTCGTTATCTGGAACACGATATGCACTTCCAATTTGATATAATTTTGGTCGTTGAAGAATACTTGATTGTTGACAACGAACAAGATAATTTTCTTTAATATAAAATTCACATTTATTACTGTCACCAGTCCATGGGTAACAGTCATCATCAACCATGCTAAAAATAAAACAAAATACAATTACAAATTATGTATTTTAAATTAATTAAAAAATAAAAATTAATTACTTGTGTTGTTCCATAAATATCCAAGCATCTTTTGGTTGTCCTTCTGTTAGTCTAAAAATTTTTGAGCAAGATACAAGTTGTTGAGCACTGATGACAACTGGTTGATCTAATAAATGCTTCATTGATAAACGATTTGACACAACATCCACTGCTGTGATTGCCCATGATTCATCAGCCCATTTGCCAGTTATTTGTGGTAAATATTTTTCTGGAATTCTATATTCTTCGGGTAAATTTTTATCATTTATTTGGCTTTTAAATTCCATGAACTTTATGAATGGCTGTGTTGTCATTAGTTGAATTTTAGTTGATACACTTGGTACATTATCTTCAGCTAAAACAAATAATGTAAATCATCAGTTAAATTATTTTTATTCAATTAAAAATACTTATACAGAGTTGATGATTACTCACAGCTTTGAGGTATAATTACTGCTGGATTTGTAAGAGCATCATCACGTTCACAGTGTTTCTTGTAATCTGGACAACATTCAAATGGATGATCTGGTTCATTACTACACATATTATCACAATAACAAAATTTATTTTCATATTGAACACTGCAATTTCCATCAAGCCCATCACAACAATTTTTATAATCAAATAATTGTGAACAATAATTATTTGTTATATTATTTTTATTATTATCAAATGTTTTGTCAAATTCAGCTATTGGTTTTTCTATTTCATCTGTTTGAATTTTTCTTATTTTTGCAGCAAGTACATATGATTCAATGTCACACTCATTTGTCCCTTTTGCAATTTTAAAATATCCATTTTCTCCCCATTCTGTTCCCCAAGAATTAGCAGCAATCTAAAATTAATTAAACATAAAATTATATTGATTGAAAAATTAAATGATTTATTTTAAATTATTTACCCAGTATTGCTCGCCGTCATCTGTCTCAGACCAACCAACTATTCTCACTGAATGATACCCAATTGAACTTGAATTCTTAGGACACTTGTAAATTCCAGAATTATAAAGAGCAAAATCTTCACCAACTTTCATTGTAGCTAAAGACAAAAGCAAACAATTAAAATGTAATTTAAAAATAAATAAAAGTGTAGCTTAATTTTAATACCTTGAATGGATCCTTTGAAAAGAATTTCATACATAAGATCAACATGATGAGATGATAAATGAACGACATTATTAACAGAATATAATTTATTCAAATGACAATTTTCATCTTGGCATTGTCTAGTAGAAACTTGACACTTGTCATTTAAACCAGTCCAGGGATAACGTTCTTCACTCATTAATCTAAATAAAAAATAGTATCATTAATTAACATTTATATTTGTAAATTTAAATAAGTGTAGCTTACTTTGCTACTGTTGCATAATTCCATGCATCAACTGGATTGCCTGGAGCACATTGTGGTTCTTCATCAATGCAGTCAATAAATTGTTGAGCACTCAGTGTAATATTGCTGTTCATTTGTAATGATAGCCTGTCTGAAATAACATCAGCAACTGATACAGCCCAACATGATCCACATTGTCCTTGATTCCTGATAGGTGAAACAATTCTTGTCTCATCAAATCTTGGATCAAATTCTTCTGGTGGTGGATCAGCATAATCTGTCACTAAAAGAGGCTCTTGAACTGATGATAGCCATTCTTCTGGATCTTTTGTTCCAACTGAATGAACATTTTTTTTTTTCAAGTTTTCCAAACAATCATTTTCTTCACATGTTATTTCTGCATTTTTGCCTTCTTTTTTTACACACATACTGAAAAATTTAATAATTAATAATTAGGTTATTTTATTTTTAAATAATAAATATATTTTTATGATATTTTTTAGTTGAAAATAGAATTCGATTTAATGAGCTTGACCTCAATGGTTTTATAAATATATTAATATATATTTTTAGCTAAAAAATACATTAACTATAGTTGATGTAAAAATTAAAATAGAAATATTTATAAATATATATTATGATAATAATTTTAATGGATAGTTTTTTACCATTTGTTGCATGATTTTGAGAATGATTCTCCTGCTTTATAAGTAACACCTTCAAAAGTACAAATTGACTTTTCTGTAATACAAAAAATTAAATATCAATAGTAAATTGTTTTAAAAATTAAATTGATTCCTTTTATTTGGCTTTTAAATAGCTTACCTAGCTGACAATATTTTTTGTAATCTGGACAACAATCAGATCTTAATCTAAGTGAACAAAATTCATCACAAAAACAATTTCTCGTTGGGGTTTTAATAATGCAATTGTTACTTTGACCTTGACAACAAATTCCATCTTTACTATATTTTTTACAAGAAAGTTCAAGGTCAATTGATTCAACTTGAATTGTTACAATTAACAACAATCCAACAATTGTTGTCCCAGCAACAAACATTCTGAAAATTAAAATACATATTTAATTATTTAAGAAACAATTTAACTCAAGTTTTTTTATTGGAAAATTATTAAATAATTTGTAGCTCACCTGATTAATAAAAAACTCGCCTGATGTACACTCAACAAGAACTGGTCAGTGATTAATGATGTGACCGTTGAAGTTCAAAATTTATATAAAATTTTTTGTCTAAAAAAAGAAAGACATAAAATAATGATTATAAAATTGATGAGAAAAATTTATATTTAAATACAGATTTCATTAATTATGTCTAGAACGATTAAAAAATATAAATAAATGTTTATAAAAAAAAACCGGAATGATAAATTTATGATTATAGGATAATTATAATAAAAATTAATAACTGTGGGTTTTTTTTTTAATTTACTATTTATACATCGTAATTTAAAAATAATATTGTCATCAGTGATTCATTTGAACGACTCATCATACTCATATTCATAAATATTTAATATGCAAAACTATGTATTATTATAAACAATAATAATCATTTTTTAATTCAAATATATTCATGAAATTATGCTTCTATAATTCAGACAACATGTAAATATCATTCTCCTAAATGTTTTGTAATTTAAATTTAATTATTTTTATTTTTTTTTTGCAATATCTAAAATTCGATACTTTTTTTCGAAATTCAAATGTTCATGTTTGCTAAAAAAAAATATATTTCTGAAGAAAAATTTCATGAAATTATGCTTCTATAATTTAGACAACACATAAATGTAATTTTCCTAAAAGTTTTAGAATTTAATTTCAATTATTTTAATTTTTTTTTTTTCACTTTTATATTTTTCGAAATCAATAGAAGAAATTCCATAATTTCGACGATTGATCTTACTTGAAAAAAAAAATTTCTAAGCATATTTTTCATGAAATTATGCTTTTATAATTTAGAATACACGTAAATATGATTATCCTGAAAATTTTGTAATTTTAATTCAATTATTTTTATTTTTTTTTCATTTTTCTATTTTTTGGGATCAATAGAGAAAATTCCATAATTTCGACGATTGATCTCACTTAAAAAAAAAATATTTCTAAGCATATTTTTCATGAAATTTCTTTTCTAGTATTTTGACAACACATAAATATAATTATCCTAAAAGTTTTAAAATTTAATTTCAAATATTTTTATTTTTTTTTACGTTTAAACTCGGGGGTCAGTCGGTCACACCTGTTTGCAATTGTATCGACACAAAATGGCTGCACAAAATTCAATAACTAACGCCACAGTGTTAAAATGATGAAACACTTTACAACAACAACCATTTCTCTGCATTTCTCTCTCTAAAAAATAAAAGAAAGAAAAAATAAAAAAAATCTAATAATTTTATTGCCAAAAAAATAAATTCCACACTTGATCCTAAATTTCTAATAATAAATTCACAGTTAATACAAAAATAATTCAATTATTTTGGTTAATTAAAATTATTATATAATCACCTTTAAATATTAATAATTATATTACCATTTTTTGTGTGACTCAACTAATCAATACAGAAGGAAAAAGAGAAAAAAAAATTCACTCAAACTTACGTATTGACGCCACGAATAACAACTTATCGATTTGTTATTTTTTTTTTACAATTAAAACCATAGGAATAAACTAATATCTCAAGGTAAGCAAAAACATTATATTGATAAACAAAATATTGAGGTTAAAATTAACAACAATAAATAAACATGACAATTTTTAATAAATATAATTAACTAATTTAATTTAAAAATAAGGTTATGTCTGAAAAACACGAATTACCATCAGACACTGATGATGATGATGATGAAGATTATGTACCAGAAGGTGCAGAAGAACCTGTATCTGAAGCTGAATCAGAAGGTGATGTTGAAAGTGGCCCAGATGATGAAAACAACGAGAATAAACAATTAACTAAAAATAATACTAAAAAAAGACGTAATAATAAACAAAAAAGTGACAATTTAAAACGTAAAAAAGTTGAAGTTAATTCAAATGATGCTGATGATGATGGTGATGATGATAATGACAACGAAACTAAAGAATTAACTGAAGAAGAAGAAAAAAAAAGAGCAGACTTATTGTGGGCTGATTTTATGAAAGGTTCAGGTAATTATTTTATTTATAAATTTAAAATTAATCTATCAATAAAATTAAATGTTTTTTTTGATTTAATATAATCGTTATGTTATTTTATTAGAAGATACAACAACAACAACAACAACACCAAAACCAGTTGAAAAAAAAATATCAGCACCAATAGTAAAGCCAAAAGTTGAAGAAAAAAAAGTAAAAATAACAAAAATATTTGAATTTGCTGGTGAAGAAATAAAAGTTGAAAAAGAAGTACCAATTGATTCAGCAGAGGCACGTTTAAAATTATCAACAACTGAGCTAACATCAAATTCATCAGCTAAAAAAATTGGTAATAATTCAACAATATGTGGTGGTAGACGTGGTGGACTTGGTGGTTTATCATCAATACTAAGTAACATTGGTAAAAAAACAAAAATAAGTACATTAGAAAAAACAAAGCTAGATTGGGATAATTTTAAACGTGATGAGAAACTTGATGAAGAAATAACAAATCATAATAGAGGTAAGGATGGATATTTAGAACGTCAAGATTTTTTACAACGTACTGATGTACGACAATTTGAAATTGAAAAAAATTTACGAACAACTAGAAGAAGTAATCGTTGATTTAAATTTCAAAAATAAAACCAACAATTGATCTTGAAAAATTTGATAAAACATAATTAATTTAAAATCAAATTTATTTTACACAAAATAAAAACTGCCGAGTATTAATTATTGTGCATTGATTCTTCAATAATCATGTAAATTAAAATTTAGCTTCAACAATTGCTTGTGTTCAAAAAATAATCAAGCAAATCGTGATAATGCATTTTTTAAAAATCACAATAAGCCCTACAAATTAGCCTCATTGTAATAATCAACAATACGATATTTAATTTATGATGATGATGATGATTGACTAATTTAAAAAAAAATAAATAAAGCCACTTTGAATTTATGAAGACTTGAAGTTTACTGTAATTGTAAACTCATTAGCATACGCAATAAAATAACCACTACAATTTTTTTTTTGTTTTTTTTTCTATTAAACAATTTCTTTTCAATTTAAAAATGATTTTTTTTTTATTACCAATTAACAATACATATGAAAAATAAAAAAAACAAAATACAATTGATAAATTTGTGGCTGTTTTATTAATATTGTCCTTAACATTTGTTGATTTATTATATCAATTGAAAAAAAAAAACAACACAATTGGTCATCATGTAAATTGATTTATTTGACAGTTAGAAGTGTCTGTATTTTTTTTCGTTTGAATTAATTTCAAGTGTGATATTAAATAAGGAAAAAAATATATATTTTTAAATAATTCTATTGATTGTTTATGTCTTGGGGAATGTATTTTTCAACATTCAAGTTGAAGAAGAATGTAGTGAAGAGACGCCAGACTGTCGCGACCTTGCCATCAAGAAAATAATTTACCCCTCAATAATTCAGAATGAATATTGCAAGCATCGACCCTGCTACTGGTTATATTTTTTACTTGAAGTATAACTTTGGCATGCAATATCGATGGCGCCTTTGAAATACCAGTATCATACAAATTCGAAATACACGTGACTTGTATCTCAATAATTTTATTTAAAAAAAAAAATCAAATCAAATTATGTCCTTCAGGCCTGATAAACTATCAGGTGAATCATCAACAGACATTTAAAATTACACTCTATATTTTTTTTTTTATTATTTTTAGATATTTAATTTCTTTTTTCTTCAATCATAACTAAACTGGTTTTTTCCATTGGAATTTTAACAGCTGTTTTTCATCAAATTATTTTGCCGATATATAAATATATTATAAATTATTATTATTTAAATATATACCTGAATGATTTAAATTTAAACTTTTAATATTTATTTTTTTTTTTTATTAAGCTGTATAAATATTATATAAACGTTTTAAATTAAATATTTAAATATTTTTTTTTTAATCTTTAAATTTAACAAATTTTTTTAATTATTTATTTATTTTTTTTGTTAATAAATAATGGAGCTATTATTATTATTTTATTATATACAAGTGTGAAATATCTTTAGTTGGTTTTTTATTTTTTTATATTGAAGATTCTATCATGTTTTATTGATGAGCGTCTAGAATTTCTGGCGCCGAGGTCACAATATTGCAAATTTTTTAAAAAACATTCTTTCCAATATTATTGATAATAATCAATAAATAAATCATTGAAATAACGATTACACGTATCGTTTAATTTTATCCATTTATTATAAATTATAAAAATACAGGTGGAATTTTTTTTTTACATGGACAACTTGATGGACCATCAAAAGACATGATAAATATCAAGGTCATTAAAAACCAGTCAACAAATTCTCACTATTTTTTTTTTTAATCACTATTTTTCTACTCATCAATGATCTCACAAATATTAAAATAATTTTTTTTATTATTTTTCACACTTGAGTCATCATCCTGTAATTTTTTTTATCATCAATTTTTATGTGTCACGTTTTTAGCTGATGATGAGTCCACAATCTACAAAAATTTCATTGATAATTTGAAAATAAAAAAATTACAAATTAATTTCTCCTTTAAAAATTACTTGAAAAAAATTATTTTTTTTTTTCTATTAAAATCATTTTATTTACTCCAAAATGTTTTAATTAATGGGGATTTTTTTTTTTTTAAATTAAGAATATTTTAAGGCATTATTTCGAGACCCCAACTCGTGATTTTAATTTAAAAAAATTATAATTGTTTACATGTGACATTTAATGGCGTAAAGTAAGGTGTGTTTAATAGTGGGAGAATACATTCAATCACGTTACGTGAAATAGTACTATTTTTTTTTTTTTTTTTTTTATAAAAAAAAATAAATATTCGGTTGGCTTCGTCATCATTCGTACAATCTCGTTCAGAAACCAACACCGCCCGGACCATTGGAACGATTGGAACCAGTCCCGCGCACCATCTCGTCGAGGAAGGATATTCTCGGTTGTGTTGTGGTTGTTGTTATAATATTTATTAAATTATTTTTTATTATTAAATATACATCAACAATATAATTATTAATTTATTTTTTAATTAGTGTTTATTTATTTTTATTTGTGTTGTTTATTCAATTACTTTTTAGACAAAAACATTTTTTTTTATTTTATTTTTTTTTTTTTAAAATCAAAATAAAATATTTATAATTAATATTTTTTGATGAAATTTTTTTTATCTTGTACTTTGTGTTGTTAATTATGAGTAAAGTGTTTTTTTTTTAAATTTTATAAATTATTTATATATATTATGATAATTATTTTGTGTTGATTTATTTTGGATTAATGATGATTGGTGTTAAAATGCACTCACAAATACCAGAAATAATTCCAACAACATTAAATCAAGTAAGTCGATTAAATTTCATATTTATTGACCTATTTATATATATTTAAAAATAATATATTAATTTAAATTATAATAAATATAACTGTATAATAATATTATTTTAACTTTCTATTCATTTTTTTTTGTTTTGTAAAATATTGATAAAATTTTTTCTTTTATATTTTTTTAAATGACGTTTTGGTATGTATGTAGCTGTAATAATATCAACATTAAATACAATGAACTTCCTAGTTGAGTACACAAAAAAAAAAAAATTAAAAAAAATATAACGATGAGACTTGTATCAATATTTAAACTTGCCTTGTGATGTAGTATGATGCTCGCGTGTAACTTGCAGGATGACTCAAGGTGATATATATTTAAAAAAAAAAAAAAAAACATTTCATAACTATTATTCATGATTAAACAGATCGATTAAAAAACCCTTCATAATAATAACAATAACAACCAAAAAGTTATTAAAATAACAATTAATTAAAAAAGAAAAAAAATTTTAAAATTTTTTGTATTTTTGTTATTTTTATTCGACCATGTGATGATCCCTTGAGTCATCATCATCATGTGGTTTTATTTTATTTGTAAATAACACATTTGAAGGTTAATATTTTGAGAAAAAAAATAAATAAATTGATAGATAAAATTGATCAGATTAATCGATCAAATCGAAACATTGTAAACTTCGTGAGACGATATATTTAAAATGTAAATTTTATTAAAAGGGTCGTATAATCTTTAAAAATTAATCCAAAAATACTAAATTTTCTCACGAAATATTTATTATTATTATTTATTTATAGAAAAATAAAAGTTGGAAAAGAAATATCATGTAAATCTATAAAATGCCACGATTGTCACGGATTCACTTTAACGGAATTTTTTTTTTTTTTGAATAAATTTTCTTTTTTTCTTTTCATTTGTCAATGATAAATTAAATTATAAATAATTATTTAAACAATTAGTTTTTTTTTATTTGTTCAATGTGTAATGGAGCGTGGTATTTTCTAATTTAAAGGTGAAAATATTTTCCAAGGATTATGTGCTAGGATGATCAATGGAATTCCCGTTCGTTGAGCAAAGTTTTTTTTTTTTTTACTTTGAAAAAAAATTGAGTCATGCGAGAAATATTCAGTGACGTTGTTCATTGTGTGTCATCGGTGAAAATTCCTGAAGATTTATTCTTCAAATAATATCAATTTTAAAATATTAAATAAACAAAAAAAATATTAATTATTAATAAATAAAACATGAAAATAAAAATAAAACAAAAAAAAAAAA